>JBBIGC010000082.1:16837964-16848425 GCA_037576955.1 Lepidarchus adonis | reverse complement strand
AACACACATTAACTCTTATTCTACACAGTGCACTATTAACCCCCATCTCACCCACCAACACACATTAACTCTTATTCTACACAGTGCACTATTAACCCCCATCTCACCCACCAACACACATTAACTCTTATTCAACACTAACAGTGAATAAAACATAAAGATCTCAATAACAACGAAAAACAGCAGAGTACAGCACCCCCAAAATACTCAATCAACTTGTGGTGCTCGCTATTACTATAAAGCATTTAGTAGCCATTCAACTGCATTCTACTATTGTACATGACAGTAAATTTGCACATTTAAAAAAAAACAGCAATGTAACCACAAATTTTTGTAAGTTGAGTACACTGTGAGTCAAAGGCCCCCTGTACTTGTAATTCCCAGAGCTAGTCTTGGTTTTAGTCCTGGCCTTGGTCCTCCTCAACAGAACATGGTACTGTTTGCTAGAATTGGGACAAATATTTTTAAGTTTTTCATATGTTTTTCATATGTTTACCCCACAAAGCTTCTAGTTTAAGTGTGATATTGATGTGACGTGTTCTTTTTGTCAACTGTGTCAATTTAAACATAAACTCTGGAAAGCCATTCATTCCTTTATGATCAACAGGATTTTCTCAAACATTACACTTTATTACAGAAATGTTGGTTGTTTTGCTACCAGAAAGGAGAGTGCTCGTGTTTTTTTTATTTTTTTATTTGTTTTTATAAATCTAATCTTGTTTGTTGCCAAATTTTACATCCACAAATGCAAGGTTTATTTCTGGTCCAAAGGCCATGTTAATTTTCTGGTCCTAAAAACAGAATTGGAACATTATTTCTCGAAACATATTCCTGTATGGAACAATGAATAATTATGGACAATGAATATTTGCAGTGTTTAATGTCTTTATTTGATATATTATCCAACATACTTGTGTTTTTGATTTTTCTTTAGTTGACTTTTTTCTGTCCTTAAATATTTACTCTTTATAAATTTCCTCTTTATATTAACCTATGTTTGTATAATTTAGATTAGATTAGATTAGATTGCATAGTCAAAGAAAGGCAGTTATGTTTTATATAACACAGTAATCATAGTAAAGTGTAGTATTTTGAGTTTGGAGGACAGTATATACAGGTTATACAGAGTATAGATATGTACAGTGTATTAAATATTATAAATAGGAGTGAAGTGAGCAGAGCTGAAGATGTATACACTTATTGTATATAATGTATAGTCTAACTGAAGAAACATGTTCCAGTGGAACAGTGGCATCAGTGCATACCCTCTATTTCAAGAATGTGTTCCTGAATGTCATGCAGGTCAAAAATGTATATTCCTGTTCTACTGAGAGGGGCTGATGCCCACACTAGATCTCCTCTCACACGCCTGTAGGACGTCCCAGCGTTAGAGCGCTGGTAACTGGATTATCTTGCGTTCCTAAAGCTCTGTAGCTTTGTGTGATCCAGCAGATGGTGCTCTTAGCTACTATTTCTCCAAAGCCCTGCTGATCTTTATGGGACAAGAGGCCATTTTCCAGACAAGTGAGAGAGTGCATGCTGATAGTGATGGCTACACATGGCTAGCCTTCCCACTTCCCACCTTCATCAGTGAGCCTTGGGTGCCCATGGCCCTGGCTCTAGTTGGCCTTCTTTGGATCACTTTTGGTAGGTACTTACTGTGCACACCTGGAACACTCCACAGGACCTGGTGTTTTGCAGAAATCCCCCAATATGTGGCGGATGGCAGGTGGTGATTGGTGGTGAGGGTCCGTCTTTAAAAAATGCCACAATGTCAAGGTTGGTGTATTAAAGTTCTATCTGAATCAACATATCAGTGTCACTAATGAATGTAGAATAACAAATCAGAATGCATCGTTTACTTGTGTGCTAGTGGACTGTTTGAAGGTTATATGGTCTGGTGAAAGTCATTGGATATTTTAAATAATTGAAAAGTAAATCATAATGGTAAGTGTTACCAACAAACAACCATATCACCAACTGACCAACACGTTTAAAATATAACCTTTTATTAAGAAGCAGTTATTTAGCTAATAATGCTGTTTAATTGTAGTCTAGCTGCTAGCTGTTGTATCTCTCAAACTTGTCTAACTGAAATCTGAGTTCACACTGAGAACATAATGTGCTGATCTGTGAATACTGGTAATCTTGAAGTTAATACGTTTGCTGGGAAATTAAACATTAAACTTAGTAGCCTTGCTTAGCCAGCTAGGTGACTGATATCCCACTAAATTAGCTAACTTAGCTAATCTGCAAAGCTCCTAGCTAATCATTTAGCTAGCTTGCTAAAATAATGCGAGAAAATCATATCATTTCACTTGTACTCAGGATAACTTCCTGAACTGAACTGCACAAAGAGGTCTCATATCTACATACAGCTATGCTCAAAAGTTTGTGAACCCTTTAAATTGTTCTAGATTTTTATATAAATGTAACCTACAACATCATGTGGTTTTCAAACAAGTCTTATAACTAGACAACAAAAACAAACAACACAAAGATTATTATATTTGTTCATGTATTTATTGAATTTTTTTATCCAATAACATATCTGCATGTGTCAAAAGAAAGTGAACCCTTTGGATTATCATTATAATTTGAATGTTCAGTCAAAATCTGGTGTTCAATCAATGGGCTGACAATCAGGTGTGAGTGGGAGACCCTGTGATCCAGCAATGTCTGATCACACATAACATCTGTGGATGTTTATAATGGAGGTGACTGAGGACCTCAGAAAGAGAGTTGATGATGCTCATAAAGCTGGAAAAGTTTACTAGATGACTGATAGCCCAATCCAGAATCATATTAAATAATCGTTTAAATAAAAAATCTTTTGTGTTTCCTCATGTTCTGCTTCTTACAGTTCTGAAGTTGGATGGATAGCTAGACAGAGTGGCAGAAAGACAGATAGATTGATGGAAAACAGAAAAGAGCTGGATAGATGCAGAACAGATGGAAAAGACAAATGCATTCATAATATTATACTTGTCGTATACTTAAGTTGAAACATACACACACATACACAGAACACACGCACAGTGGCCTACACACACATCTCTGGTCACATTGCATGGCTGTATTCAGGTCAGAGCAGGATTAGGAAGCTCTCAGTGTGCACCGGGGGGATGGAGGGAGAGAAAAAGAGAGATGGGGGTGGAAAGAGAGAGAAGGATAGTAAAGGCGAGAGAGAGATGACAGAAGGCCTAAAGTTTAGTTATGAAATGAGTAGAATGCTTCCTTTCCGTGTTACACTTTATATGCGGCATTAGCCAAAATGGTGGACGCCTAAAAATTTACCCGGATGTGTCAGTAAAAGAAAAGAGAGAAAAGGTGAAAGTGAAGAGAAGAGCTGGAATATCATGAAGAGGGTGAGGAGAGGATGAAGAGAAGATGGCAGCCAGAGAGTAGAGAAGTGGAGAACTCGACTTCACTTCCTGCATTCCTCAAAGATGTTCTTGAACAACTTCTACATGATCCCTGAGCCCCAGCACAAATCTTCTGGAGACTTGATCAGAAATCCCTCTCTTGTACCTCTAGCTTGCAGATTGTAGATCATCTTTTTGAGTTTGCCATTCTCTATACATTCATCAGTGGCTGGTCTCTGAATAAAATGGCATGATGGTGTGTTGATGTAGCGATTTCTTTAAAGACAAATTGTACATACATTATATAAAGCAAATGCTAACGTTAATAGCTTTGATGCTAGCCTCCATATAAGAGCTTTTAACTCAACAGAGTGTTTCTAGTTGTTTTATTACCCTGTGTAAATTGTACCTGAGTATGAGTGCAGAAAAGTCAAAAATGTTAGCATAACCAGTGTTAAGCCAAGACGTGTAGTTCACACTTATACAAAACTAAGCTTTTCTTGACCCTGTGCATAAATGTTTGTAAAAATAGATGTTTCTGTGGGTGGTAAACATGTTCTCAATGAGCTAAGCCAGCTAGAATGCAGTTTGCCCAATTAAGTGCTTAAGACCACAATTAAATGACCAAAAAGACAAAGAAATTAGTCTTTGTCTATCTATACTGGCTATTATGCGCAGTTCCTGCTCTCGCTCATGCAGGTAGAAAATGAAGTAGAACTAGAACCACCAGTTTCTAACTTGGGCCAGTTCTTGTTCTAAGTGCCTCAGACCGCTAACCACAATGAAAGAGCGCTCTAAGCATGGAAGGAGTAGAGGAGGCCTGAGAAATTCTATGCCTACTAACTTGCAAACTGCATGTATATATAGCAGGGGTGGTCATCTTCAGGTTTGGGTCCAGCAAAGTTTGGTGATTTCCCAATTCATCTGGTTCAACTCACAAGTTTATTGACAGGTTCAGTGAAGGTGTTTTATGGGGGGAACTACCAAGCAGTTCTGGACACCAGACTTTCAGGATAGCATAGCAGAACTAGTCTTCAATATACCAAAGATCTCACACTCCTCTTGCCTGTCTCAGATTTAAAACACTAACGACTGCAAAGCCAAAAGTGATCCAGCCCCTGCTCACCTGTCAACAATTATTGAACCATGGGTCACATCTCGACGTCTAAGACAATCATGCTCAGCCCATCAGGAAGAATTCTCAAAATACAGATCAAGATGCTTCTCAGTTCTGGCTCCTAAGTGGTGGAATGAACTTCACCTGAACATTGGAACTGCAGAGAACCCCACTGTCTTCAAACCATGACTAAAGGCCCTCCTTTTCAAAGAGCACCTTGGCCAATAACTAGTAGATAGACAGATAGACAGTTAGAAAGACAGTGCCTTTATTTGTAGGCAATGCATCAAAACTGGGTGAAATTTTAGCTTGTTCAAAAATGAAAGAATGAACATATTCCTTGGGATGCATTGTTTTTTTCACAGGTCTCCATTTGTTGCATAGTAATAGCCAATAAGCAATAATGCTTTAGTCATATATGTGTTTTTATGCTGCCCGCCGCCATCTTGATCTGAAAATGTTACGCCATTCTCTTGAGAGAAAACAACACGTCCCAGGAAGAACTGATTTGCTTTCTCAGTGCTGAAGTTCAGAAGAAGAGAAAGAATAAGTGAGTTAAGAGAAGGAGAGCATAGTGGTGAGAGAATGAGAGTGGTACAGAGAGAGAGAGAGAGAGAGAGAGAGAGGGGAGACGGAGAGAGGGCTGGTAATCCCGTTTAATTGCTTTAGGCTCGTGTTGGGTTGACAGTAAGGAGATTGAGGTGCTCTCTGGGTCATCAGCTAAAATAACCCTACACACCCGGTCACCTAGGCAAGGCCGTACACACATGTCACCATGACAACATAGCAACCAGACGGCGGCCATGGAAACGGCCGTCTGTCCCTCCAGGTGCTCCTCCGTCCCTTCACCCCACAGCACCTGTCCTATAGCGTCCGACGGTTTGGATTTAAGGGCCTGACTGGTAGTTAGCCAGTGAACGTTCTTAGGAACGTATATTCACCGATTATTGTAGCAAGTCTTGAGCAACTGACAGTTTTTAACATGTGTCCGGAATTATGATTAAAGAGTTCTTGATGATTGAGAGACTTTTCATTTAGTAATGCCATATGATGCACTTACATGTCCTCTTTATTGAAAACTACACTGTAGTTCAACCTTACTGGTGTACAGTTAGGGTTTTTCCTCAAGTTCCAAAGCCCTAGAACCATTAACACCTGTAACCCCACCCTACGGTTGTACAATTCGGGTCCCTAAGCTCCTAAGTTCTAAAACTTTTGTCACCTGTAGTTCACCCTTACATGTGTACAGTTAGAGTCTTTCCTCACATTCTAAATGTCCAGAACCTTTGACACCTGTAGTTCCACCTTACAGGTGTGCAATTTCTGTCTTTCCTCACATTCTAAATGTCCAGAACCTTTGGCATTAGTAGTTCCACCTTATAGGTGTACAATTTAAGTCTTTCCTTAAGTTCTAAATACCTTAGAACCTTTGGCATTCCTCAATATAGGTGTACAGTTCAAGTATTGTTCTACGTTTCAAAACTCTAAAACCTTTGCCACCTGTAATTCAACCTTTCAGGTGTACAGTTGGGGTCTTTCACTAAGTTCTAAAGCTCCAGAACCTTTGGCCTTGTAGTTCCACCTTACAGGGGGAACTTAGGGTCTTTGAAAGTTGAAGAGTTCCAGACTCTTTGACAGCAGAAAGCTTGAACCGTGATTTTTCCATGGGAGCCAGTTTTTAAGGTTTTGGGTACCAGCTCAAGACTACTGGTACTAATAGCACCTAATGGTTCTCAAGGTGGCTGTTTTCTGGTCTTGGTACACCTTCCAACTAAGGACAACAACAAATTCTCATTGTAGGGAGTTCTTCTTTCTATTATTTTCCAGTCTCTTGTAGACTTACGGTTTCTTGGCTAGCTTCCAATCACACTAACTCCTGTCTGATTGGATTTCTGTCAGTTAGCAATGGGTTAGCACTCTCAGCAAATGCCCCAGGTTAAAGCATCACAATGCATCATATCATACTGAACTGTATTACAGCTAAAATACAAACATATTAGCTTATGTGTTAGCTTGGTGCCAACTCCAATCAACTTAAGTCTTGGAAGACTGGTACCTCGCACAGTTCCCCTCATCAAAGATACTTGTTAGACCTGGTAGATGAACAGGTTAGTTGAAGCAGACTGGAGTTGCCAACCCTGTGTCCTGTATTAGACTGTCCTAAAGGAGACATCCAAAACGCATAAAAGACACCATCCATACAGAAAAGATCCACAGAAGGTTGTGCAATAACAAGTCATGTTTAATGGTAACTCGATCTAGTACACCGTACAATCTGGCAGAACTTAACAGAACAACACATTAATTACAGCAAACTAAAAGCACAACACAGAAATTCCTACAGTCTCCTAGATAAATCAAATTTAAGTAAAAAGTAGAAAGATGTGGGCGGTACCGCCAAATACAGCTGGCCTGAAACTGGGCTACAAGATTCCGCTCTGAATGTGTGTGTGTGTGTGTGTTTATGTAGATGTGATCCAGTGGAAGTTTCTTTTCTGTGTACATGAAAGTGTGCTTGTGAGGTAAATTCATAATACTGATGACTGATCAAGAGTCTGGAGGAGTTCTTCTGATCTCAATCTTGGTCTTGAAGGAGCAGCTGCCATTGTTTTTCTCTAAAGAGCCACTTCAAGTCTCCTTCGTAGTGAGAAACACTTCCAACAGTTTGTTAAGGTCACCTACGTCTTGTTGTACTCGCTCGCTTCTGTTTGCTCTGATTTTTGTCTCCTTACAGAGTGCACTAGATAGGCTGTGAGCTACACGATGCACTACATGTCCTAAAGGGAGTAATTTGGGACTCAATCAATGATTTTCTCTTTTCCCGGCTGCAGCTCATCAAGTTCCTCATGAACTGGATCAGGTTTGTTGGAGGTCGAGAATACCTGAAGCTGTGCAGAACGGGGGTCCCAAGGACTAGGATTGAAAACCCTTACTCTTTAGTCTGGGTGCCCAATACATCTATCGCGATCTACCAGTTGTTCACAAAGGCACGCGAGTCGATCCTGCCTTTCAAAATAAACAAAATAAAGTGAACTGCAAGCCCCCGAAGACACTACAGAACAGATAGTGTGGGTAGGTCACATGTCATTAAAATAAGGGTGTTAGCCTATCATCTATCCCCACTGTGGCAACTGACATACAGTACGGCCAGTCTGATATCTCATCTTTTGTAAGAAGCGTAACCATGCGTGCTAACGCACAAACTACTGCTAAATGCCAGCCAACAAATCACAGAGGTAGCATTGTATTTCAGTGTATTTACTTCGGAAGAAAGATTCTAAAAATTAGTTGGGGAGCTGCACCAAGTAAGAAACCAAAATCGGACTAATAATTAAAAACTAAGACACCGACTACCCACCGAAAAGCGAACTAAGAGAGAAAGGTTAACGACTATGTTTAGACTATGCAACGCTGGCTGATTCCATTCAGTTTAAGACATTGGAGTAAGGTCTATATACTATTTTTGCGTTTTTATTGTCGGTACATATTTTGCCATTTTAAAAGTAGCTTGCGAGCCAAAAACATGTGGGCACCTCTGCTATACAGTATCTACAGAGTCCTCAAGGCCCACTATGCTGCAGAACTTCAAGGTATTCCCTGTCCCAACATACCTGATCCAAGTCAATGGCAACTTCTCAAGTTGTTCCTGGCTTGAATCGCAAGAAATAGTCAGTCCCCAAAATTGGATCTTAACACCCCTTCTCTACAGCACCTGGAACTTCTTACCATCTCATTTCTCTTTCTTCATGATCTCTTATGATTGTCTCTTATTGCAGTTACTCTTTACAGTTTCCTTATTCTCATTAGTTAGCTTCCTACTTCCTACCTAGTGCATCAAACATAGGCTTCTTCTAATCAATAAACAAGGAGGATCTAGTTCCAGTGCAGAACATCCATCACCCTGCGGAGTATTGTGTCAATACGCCAGACTATGATATCTGTATGCTCTTGAAATAAACAGAGTAGAGTATGTTAAATTAGGGTTGGTACTAAACTCTGCAGGACAGTAGATCTCCAGAAGTTGAGCAGTCTTTCCCTACACAGAACATTGCACACTTGACCAAGAGCTCTTTGGGTTTCGGCTGATGCGATCCCTGCCCCGACAAACCTGATCCTGATCAGAAACTGGATCAGGTGTGTTGGGTGAAGGAAATGCTTGAATATTACGACAGAGTTCCAAAGACATGGAGCCTAGAACCCCTGCTTGTCGGAACTTGTGGCTGCTTAGTGTCTCGTTCTGGGTGCAAATCGTTTCAGATTCAGTCTGTAAACCACTTCCTGTACTCACTGTCTACTGTCTTCATTGCCTTCACTATCCTCAGCCTCTTTTCCTTCATCTCTTTCTAGCTACATCGCAAATATCTCCCTACTTCCTACATAGTGCACTATGTAGGCCATGAAAAAGAAGGCTTCATCTACACCCTACACAGTGCACTACGTATTTAATAGGAAGCAATTTGGGGTGGAGTTAGCCGACGCCTCTCTGCTGCTTCTACAGCACCTGGAACTTGTGGTCGAGGCAGTCCACGGTGCTGAAGTTGAGCTTCCAGGCCTGCTGGTCCTTGTAGTCCAGGCAGTCAACGGAGCTGAAGCCCAGCGAGGAGGCGCCGTAGCCCTGCGAGGAGAGCGATGGCGACTGGCTCAGGGAGCCGCCCATGGAGGGCACGGCCAAGGGTGACAGGGCGCCCCCACTGGCCGACAGCTGCGAGGTCATGGGGGACAGGTAAGGGCTGCAGTCGAGGCCACCAAAGTATGGGGACGATCCATAGCCCTGGCCGTAGGAGGACGACGGCTGCCCGTAGCTCATCGGGTAAGGGGCAGGGCGCTGCATGCAGGGGGTTCCCGAGCCACATAAGGGGTCTGGGAGCGGCGACAAGGATGTGGGGCTCCACACAGACACGGGCGCCGCAGCAACAGTGGCACTGGAGCTGGGGGCCACGATGGGTGGAACTGGAGGCGGGGCCACAGAGGAGCCAGAGCCAGGGTCGGAGGGCAAGTCTGGGGGCGGCGAGGACTTCTTCTTAGGCGGGCGAGGCTTGGGCTGACCACTGCTCTGCTGTTGCTGCTGGCGGCACTTGGCACGGCGATTCTTGAACCACACCTGAGAAAAAGAGAACATGTTCTATGGAAATCGCATGTCAAGCAAAGCAAATGTATAAAGCTAACTGAAACGGTGCCCTACCACATCAGTAACACCTGACAAGTCCATTCATTTCCACTAGCATCTCTGGCTTATTATATTATCTCACCTGTTCTCAGGTAGACCTCACCTTGATCTCAGGTAAGTCCTACCCACAAGTCATGGTGGCGTGAGCGCTGAGATAGAATCTCATTGTAACAAATGAATTGTAATGCCGTTACTTTGGTAGGCCTCACTTGCGAGTGTCTCACCTGTTCTCAGGTAAATCCTACCCACACTTTAGATTGACCATACATTATCATGCCTGTATAACCTCATCTGACAGTGTTCCGTCTGTTCTCAGGGAGCGCTCACCTGCACTCAGGTAACTCCTCAATACATTTTAGAAGATAAAAGACCTCATGGTGTCTCACCTGTACTCTGGACTCAGGTAGGTTGATTTTGAGAGCCACTTCCTCCCTCATGAAGATGTCGGGGTAACGGGTCTTTGTGAACAGCGCCTCCAGAATGTCCAGCTGGGTTCGGGTGAAGGTTGTCCGCTCTCTGCGCTGCTTTCTTGGAGTGGCTGAATGAACACACACACACACACATTCAGTCACAGGTCAAACCGACTACACGTTATAGAGAGGAGAATGCAGACCAGCTCTATCATTTCAATTTGTATCAGAGACCATGGGCTTCGGACATGTTTGAGGTCAATGATCTCTTCAAGGTCAGTGCACAGAGTTGGAGAAGATGTACCAGATCATTGATGATGTTTTAGGTGTGTGTGTGTGTATGTGTGTGTGTGTGTGTGTGTGTGTGTGTGTGTGTGTGTGTGTGTGTGTGTGTGTGTGTGT
>JBBIGC010000082.1:16804470-16816265 GCA_037576955.1 Lepidarchus adonis | reverse complement strand
CTTATTGGTTAAAGTACATTGGCCAGTATACCCATTTGGGCCGCATGTGTGTTACAAATGGGATTATAAGATTTTGCCTTTCACCTCGTCTCTAATAATGAAAGAGAAGGAAATCAAGGCAACTATTAGAAACCTAGAAACCTATTTTGTAATTTTTTTTCCATTGCAAGGTTTACAACTTATTTGGCTTAATGGCGGCAGTTCTGTATTTACGTTGTTCTATTTTGCACTAGTGTCGGCTTGTGAATAAACAGTAATTACCATCTTTTACTACTTTCTAGTCTGACAAAGAAAACATCAGATTTTTTTGTGGGTTTTTTGCTCTTTGTCAAAATATACATGTGTCTTGTTAATGTCTTAAAGGTCACTAAGTCTCTACTGACTCAAAGTAAGGTGTTTTGTATAATAGGCTCACAATTAGGCAATTTATTATGTTGTCACCTTCGGTCAGCCAGAGCCTTAACCCAGTTTAAACCAATGTCTGTTGTGTAGTATTTGACTCTCAATTTCTACAAATATTCTCATATAGCAAAGTTAATACCAGGCTACGTTACATTTCTACCATTTCTACTGGTGTCTTCATGGAACATTTTCAAAGCAATTTAGTTGGTTAGGTTAAAAAATATAAACTTTAAAAGAAATTTGAAATACAGCATTGTGTTGCCTTGTTGGCCTTATGTTCTAGAAAGCAAAATCCAAGTAATTAACCTTTAACCAAAGCATGGCCTAATGACATGGCATGGCATGTTCACCCAAGCCAAGGCAACTCCTGCAAGCATTCCTAAATCCTTATAATGATCCTTCATTTGCTTCGCCCGTGTCTCCTCGAGAGACAGATGGTTACAGAGTGAAATTAGGAAGTGCTGGGTTAGTTTGCTCATTGGAATTCTATTGGTATGTTTCAGCTGAGATGGTCCTGCTGCTGACCTAGTGCCATGTTTCCCTGGAGTAGGCCACTTCAATTATACTGCTCCGGGGGAAATGTCCTGTCAACGGACAAGTTTCCTTTACTCTGTCCACCGACAAATTACAAATTAGGTCAGTGAAGATAATTGGTTTAGCTGAAGTTGTGGATGACTGCATGACACTGAGCTTCTTAATTTAAAAAAAGATCTACACAGTTTGCATTGATGCTTCTGTCCAATGTCCCATTAGATAATGCTAGTCGTTTGGTGCAAAAAGCACCAATGAAGATTGACGCTGTAAGACTGCAGTGACAGCAGTAACCCTGGGTCAATGAGGAGCTTGAACTAGGTAAGGAACATAGGAAGATCTTGCAGCAGGTTCTAGTACCCTCTGGGTTAATGGTAGCTGGGGTAAATGTGTGGATGTGGGGGTACATGTGGGGTCAAAATGTCTACATTTTGGTATAAGAATTTATGTGTTTTCTTCATTCCTCTTCCTTCCAAGAGTTGAATGGTGTGTCACTTGTACAAATTGTCCTTCCCTCGCTAATTGGCTTCTTGACTCATAAGCTTAGTCTGTGCAGACAAAGCTTGGCAGAATGAAATCTTTCAGACAGGTTTGTGTTTTAAGCCCCTGACACATTCCCTGAGCCAGGAACCTTCCTGTCGGCTTTCTTAATTGTTCGTAATTTATTCAATTTATTAAACAAGTTTAAGCGGTAATCCATGACCCCAGTAAAGTAGCATGTGGGTGGATTTCTTGCGTCAAGGCTGCAGGTTCTGGCTGTTAAATCTGGAGTGCGAGTATATAAGCAAAGCATGGAGAAGACACAAGACTCTTTCATGTCTATAAGGCCATGATGGCTGTCCACTATGGGGAAACTGTTTGCATAAACGCTTACAGAGTAGATGGTGAGTATGCAGCTCTGTATGATGGACCGATTTAAATTCAGCTCACGATGTGCTCTGAGAAAATGTTTTGGCAGATATTATTTTTTGTGTTTTATTTTTTCCAATATGTTAAATGTAATATGAAAGAAATTGAGAAAAAGTATCAATGTGTTTTCCGTAGAGCGTGTGTAGATATTTTCACTGTAAACAGGTGACAATTAGAAGAAAGTTTTAAGTCAGTGCACCAAGATATGTTTATTTTATAGTATCATTAAAAATATGGTGAGTAAAAAATTATGGGCAATGGAAAAATCATAGCAGTAAGGCCTACAGTGGAAAATATGATTTAATACTCATATCTGTTTTGTTGTGTCGTGGTGTGTTGGGTCTCCAGATCTCTGGTTTGTCAAGTGTGTTTGCACTGTCCTGTAGACTCAAGGACGGTTCTCATGCTGGGAGTCTCCTCTACAGCGCCCTCTGCACGTTTTCACTGGAGTTTGGGTAAGGCTACGGGTAAGGCATGAGTAACTCTGTCTACATGTGGAATTATTTTTTTCGTTGCCTTGCTTTGGCTTTCGTAACAGGGCACAAAACAGTCTATCAACCATACATCCAAAGGGTTGAACTTTTTAGGGTTATGTCACCTCAGTTTTCAACAATCCATCCCCCAAAAAAGATAATATTTATAAAACATTATTTCTGGGTTTAATGTAATTTAATTATATTTTTCTCTGGATTTAATTTAATTGAATGATTTTTTTTCTCTGGGTTTAATGTAATTTAACATAAAACATTACAGGAATAAAAATATATCAACACTAAAATCATTGGTATCTTGGTAAAGAGTGTGAAGGATTTTAGGTTGTAAAAATGGGGCATATCTTAGTTTGTGGTTCTTCGTAATGATTTGAACTGCTGCTATTACTGAGAACGCACTAACTGCTACATTCTACACCTCTTGTTGCTTGTAGTCTATTTTTTTCCCCATTTCTCCCAAAACCTTACATTTTGAATAATTTCTTCTCCACACCCAAATCACAACCAGAAAAAGTAATGCTCAAAACATAAGGCAGGAATGTATACTGGATTTTGCTTCATCCTTTGTATGAACTTGACTACTATTAATTTTCTTCATAATCCATCTACCATGTTAAATTTATGAGGTAGCACCATTTTTGCTAATGCAATGAGAGCCATCAGACCCAATCAGATCCATTCTTTTTAGTTTCAAATTTAAACTTCACTTTCACCAATTCGATTCCATGTTTTTACATTCTACAATGTCCAGCTAATACCTGTCCCTTCAAACACCACAGCTTTCCTGAACATTTATGGATAACAATATGGCAGCACATTTCCGTCATTTCAGCTGTTTGCGTTTGTGGAGCGAGTGAGTTTACAAGCCAAGTTCACAAAATGCTCTAGCTTTTTGTAATTGAATTAGCTGCTGTCATATTCACGTATCACTGTTATCACTTTATCTTCTGTCCTATAAGTGGTGCCCAAATATTGCGTTATGCTAAAGTACTGTACACTGTGGGCCAAGGGCAGCAATAAACAAATCAAATATTTTTTCACATATTTTATTTTTATTTTTATAATATAATAATACAAAATATAATAATAATTAGAATTTATATAGCGCCTTTCTCAAGCTTAAGGTCACTTTACACAGCAAAAAAATAAAAACAACAAAAAATAAATACAGTGAAACAGTTAATATAATAATAATAGAACTTAATATGTTTTGTGTAGTATAAGAGTGGTTGGGTTTCGGCTAACGTTTTGATGGGTTACATGAAGTTTTGCAACCCTGTCCTAAGCTCTTACAATCTGTGCTACGCTTAGACTAGTTTTTATTGGGCATCAACACACTGCACTTTAATACTAAAAACAAAGTTAAGAAGATTACGTTCTTAATTAGATTACGTTTATCTTTAGCCACAGTGGCACTATATCTTCATGTTCCTTTGCACTGAGGTGCTGGTGCAAGAAAAAGACCAAAACCAGAATTGAATTGCAAACATTTGCTTTATTTTACTAGAGGCAAAGATACAAGAATATACACAATTGTTTATTTGTTTTTGTTTGTTTTTTTTGTCTTTTTTGAAAATGCATGTCTAGTATACAGAACCCAACAGGTGCGAAGACAGTTGCAGGGCATGATGGGGGATTTTATAAGCTCTTTGTGGGATGAAGGCTGCCTTGATGCAAATTGAGCGATGCTGTTTGCCCTTTTCACATTTCAAATCAGGTTTAGCATATTGATTTCTCTTCATATCTATATCTACTGAAGCAAACAGGAAATCATTGCTGATGCCCGAAAACCTCAGTTCAGGGGAAGAAAGAAAATATCTGTGGTTTTAGTCTAGTTATTAACCCTTTAGCATAATTCTTTTAGCTAAGGTGCGGAGAGAGACACATGAAAGGTCTGTTTTAATCAAAACGTTTTCTAAATTGCTTAAGACAAGTGACGTCGATCTGTACGTGATTCAGGAAGCCAGAGCTCAGGTTCCACTTCCAGAAAGACTAATGGAAGGTGAACAGGATCGGCTGTTGAGTAGCAGAGGTCAGTGGTTTCAGAATATTGCGTGCAGAATTCCAGCATATCCAAAAAATCGATCCAGGTGCGCATATCAGCATGTGTCAGGTCACCCTGGACACTTAACGATACATGTCATCATAGTCACTATCGTGGAGTTCTGATATAAACATCCTTTTATGTTGCTAAACTATGCTAAGTGACCATAATGAATGTAGCATACAGTGCAGGCAGATATTGACTGCAGTCCATGTGTAATCCTGACATGTGTCTTGAGTATCCAGGAAGCGGCGACATTGATTTTTAGGAAGCTGTAGACACTTCTGTGGTAGAACCAGAAACCTCTGATGCATCCTCCACCTTCTTTCCAAACAGCTGTAGGATACAGCTACGGAACTGCAAGTAGAGCGAAAGAGCTGGGTCAGTAATCAAACAGTTCCAGAGGGTTTGAATTGGACAAAAGATAAGTGGAACTCCTAACTGGTGGACATTGTTGGGGTGTTCCACACTTCCACACTAATAGACTGACATAGAATTTTGACGAAAAATAAATTACGCCCACTAGAAGACAGCGTTAGGTTCACACGTTAAGCTACACTACTCTGAGGAATGTGCCTCACTGTTATGGTAAATGAGGTGGGTTGGTGGTGGTGGTGGTGGTGGAGGTGCTCAAGCCTTAAATGCATCCAACACTACAGACGTTGACACTCTCGCACTGCCCTCATACATATCCTGTACCACTCTTACATACTTCTCCTGTCTTCCTCAAACAGTCCCACAACTTCTCTCTAGACACGCTGTCATGTGCCTTTTCCAAGTCCACAATGAATAAACATATTTAAAGAGAATTCTAAACAATTTATATACACATTATAAGGGTTGTCTTATTATAGAGTGGTACTCAGAACATTTATTGAAACTTAGAAACAGGATCTAGAGGTTAGAACCTTGGCCTTGTAATTGTAGGTTTACAAGATTAAGTCCTGGCCCAGGCACTACTAAGGTACCATTGTACCCCCACAGTGTTCCCTCACCTGGCGGTTCATGAAGACGTAAATGATGGGATTGTAGATGGTGGCACTCTTGGCAAAGTAAGCGGGTACAGCTGCAGCCAGTGGGTGCCATGCATAACCAGGGTTCAGGGCAGAGAAGGTGGCAAAAGAGGCATAAGGTCCCCAGCAAAGAATGAAGGCAATAATCATCACCACCACCATCCGAGACACTTCCCTCTCTGCCTTTTGGGTGGACTCTGAATCCTTCTGTTGCTGGGCAACCTATAGGGAAAGGAGGAATTAGAGATCCTGCAATTTTCTTAACATCAAAGAACATAGGATGGTTCTTACTTCTGGAGAGGCCTACAGGGAAAGAAGTACCTGGTGAATTGCGTTCCAAACAAAGATGTAGCAGATGATAATGATGGAAAGAGGAAGAATGCAGCAGGTGAGCAATAATGTGACCATGTAGGAGGCCACACCTGGATCCTCACTCCCACTAAACACATCAGGGCCACAAGATGTCTTCAGACCATGAGGCCAGTATCTGAGGTACAGAATGGGAAAAGGAACTGAATACCTAGATGGAATCTCTGATTTAGAATGACTGTACTCAAATCAGTGACCATTTTTTTTTTATCACTCTTGTGTTTGTCTAACCTGCTCCAGCCAAAGATTGGTGGAGTGCACCAGATGATGGCCCAAACCCAGGCAAAGATAATGCCTCCTGCTGCCCACTTCCCATCAAATTTGACATTACCAAATGGCTTGCACACCACCACCCAGCGCTCCCATGAGATTATGGTCAAAGACCACAAAGCCGTGATACCTGCAAGAAAGAGGGAAGAGATTTGAGAGAGACTTCACAAAGCCTAGAAAGGGCTTGATTTGCTAGATGTAACTGTTGGTTCCCAGGGCAAACAAGATCCTTGCTTGCATTCAATGCACCTCTGTGACTGCTCTGGAACATGAGCCTTGTCTTTGATTGCTTTTGCTATGAATACGCCATTGAATCTTGCTCCAAAAATGTAAGTGCAGTGGTATTCCTTATATTCCCTAATTGGGACAGACCAATCGTAAGAGGCTGAAACTGACAGAATGCACTCACTGTGGCTTCTGTGGATTAATCTAGTGAGGAAGTGAGTGTCCAAATCCCATCACAGATCAGCGGATTAGCTCTGGTTAGCAGCTTAATGCAAACACGTTTTCTCACCACATCACCTTACAGTGGATCAAGCTAAGAGCTCACACTCTATTTCAAGAAACATGAGCCAATTTTTCCATCGTTTGTAAAGGAGTTGCAAAATTGCAAAAACTTCTACCAAACTTTCAGTCAACTTCCTGAATATTGGCTACAGTGAACGTAGAATACAATGTAGGCTAGTGGTAAGAAACTTGCCCTTGTGATCGGAGGAACTCTTAAGCAAGGTACTGTCCCACTACACTGCTCCCGGCCATTGTTGATAGCTGTCCACTGCTTTAGGTGTGGACGGGTTAAAAGTAGAGGCCTTACTCTGCTGGGGTGCACTTTGTGTAATGGGTTGTGTTCACAATTACAAGTCTTGGAATTCTGGTAGTTGAATCCCAGCAGGTACCCAGTCATGTAAATTGAATCTCAAATTTGAAAACAGTATTAGGAAGTGTATTAAAATCAGTTAGCGAAGGATTATCCCCCACAAACCCCACTGTCACCATGGCAAAATGTGCCACTTTCGACCCAGTATCATCACTACTATCAGGTGAGGATTTCACAATGAAAAATTAGATTTGTTGTGTCAGCGTATCTGGTGAAGAGGCTGGATCCAAATCTAGCAACCGATACAATTTTGATTCCCACTTACCACATACTGACACTGTCCACCCCTCAAAAATGCACATGGGATGCCCAAGGATGAAGTAGCCAAAGATCTGGTTGACAACGCTGATCGTGCTGGCAAGAACAGTCTCTCCAAGATCTGCTATGGCCAGGTTTACCAGAATCCAGTTCAGAGGGTGCCTCAGCTTCTTAAACTTTGCAGTTGCTACGATTACCAGGCCGTTAGTGAAGACTGATGCAATGACGACAATGATCATCCATATGGAAGCGACATTGTAGACCCAACGAGGGGCAATGTGGTAGTTTGGACCCTCAAATGGATCTGTGAAAAAGGGACAATAGTGTTAAAAAAAAATTAAGAATTTGATTTCACATCTACCACGAAACTAACATGATGTTTTGTTGACCAGAATATTGTATTAGAATGGTACATTGTAGGTGGTTTCTAATACAGAGCATTCCACTCACCTCTTGTGTTGTTAGCATTTGTGTAAACAAAGGCAGACTCTCTTGTGGTGTCATCGTAGCGTCTTGCGGCAAATACTGGCTCATTGGCGTTTGCGGCCATGCTGGCACGGAGCGAGGACCTATACGCAAGCCTGAGATCAAGAACAGGCAGCTTGAGAAGAAAAGAATGTTTTAGATGTCCTCTGATCCTCTGAGATGTTTTGGATATTGGGTGCCTGGAATTGTTCTGAACTTCCTGTAGTCTAGTCCCTCTGGTGTACCTCTCAGCTAGTGCGTGTTCTCTTTAGTCTGGTCTTAAATTGTCCCTGTGTCATGCTTTTATACTCACCCCACCAGATTTAACACCCAAAACTTGGCACCTCTGAAAGTGAAACGCCATGTCAACCCCACAGGATGCAGGCTACTTTCCGGGATTGCTGGATTATCCACTAAAATCTCCGGTTGAATGAATGATATGTTAGAAGCAATTAAGAAAGCCAACAGGAAGAGTCACGGATTAGCGAAATGTGCCAGTGGCTTAAAACACAGATCTGTCTAAAGCACTTTAATCAACCATGCTTCATTTTGCACCTCCAATAGGCAAGATGGTTCATTGGTTTGACCAATGTGCACATAATACAATACATGAGCTTTGCTGTCTAAAGCCTTCAACTTTACCTTGGTAGACTAACAGGCTGCAAAAACAGCTTTCTTTTTCATGATATGATCCTATGTATTTTGGAAAACCAGAATAGTTTCAGTTGAGGTGCTTCTGTGACCTTCTACAAAGTCAACTATAGAATGCTCCAACTCTCAACTTGAAGAGCTGTTGATCAGCACAGTTTGGTTGTTCCCCTCCTCAAACACACACTAAACCTAGCAATCAACAGTTGAACCAAGTGTGTTTGAGCAGGTGTGGAACACCAGTCCCCCAAGACATATTTGGGGCAACCTGCTCCAGGTCATAGTTATATGTTCTCACTGCTGGATTTTAGGATTTGTGTACGAGCCTCTCTGTAAGTATGAAGAACAACATCAAGAGGAACACCTTTGACTTGGGTGAGCATGCCAGTGGCTTAAATCTCAGACCTGACCAAAGTAATTTATTCTGCCAAGCTAGGCTAACAAGCTAAATAGCTAAGTGGCTAGTTTAAAGACATGTAGCTGACGACTCAACCACCCAAAGAACTTCACTCAGGGAAAGTCTGACCCAAAATGGCACAGCAAGAAAACTGATAATGGTAAAGGTTGGTAAAATCTTTGCAATGAAAGGTAACAGTAATTCTGTGCATGTGTGAGGAAGATATGTGGACTCGCTGCTATGTAATATGTATATACTTATATCAATATGTTTGTGCTGCAATGTATCTCATCACACCTAAGTTGCTATACCCCTTTGCGATATCCTCTAGTAGTAGATATAGTAGAATATAATAATGCATAATGCATTATCCTAAGTAGATGCTACAAGCTAGCATTAGCAAGCTGGATAGCCTGGTTCAGACATGTTTATGAGGGAGTAGGATAGGATGATAGTTTTCTTTGTGTGATTATGGGTAGATGATTTTCTTTGTTGAGTCCAGTTACACTCTGTAACTATGATCTATTTAGCAACAAAAATAAGAAGTAGAGGTTGTGACTCAGGCTAAGGTACATCTTCAATTTCAACACAGATATGCAACAGGGGTGATGTAAATATATATATACTGTATATATATATATCTAAATGTATAAAGTGCACCACAACAAAATGTCAACATGTGGAGCAGTTGCGTTGAAGTCTAATCTCAAAGGGACAACTCTAATCACTGTTGCGCCACTGGAGCGATACTGCTAATGTGCAGACGTTGGGGTGAGCTGACAAAAATCCAATTCAATTGAGGTAAGTATCTAGAGTATACTCTAGCCAGCAATGACGTATTCTAAAATTAATGCAGATGTCAGGGTTGAGGGTTGTTGTGAGGGTTGTCGTAATCCAACCCAATCAGATTAGTTATATTAAACCCACCAAGTAAGTTCACGAGGTGTTCTTTTTGTTTGATACAATGTTTGAAACAATGTCCTTAACTAATGTTTCTTGATAGAGTCCATCTTTTATCTATAGACTGTAACAATAGGACTTGTTGGGTTTCATTCTGAGAGTTGCCGATAGAGTTCTAGTGAAAGTGGTCTCCAATATGAACACGCCCATAATGAAGTGCACCATAATGAAATGTGACTTCTTTAACCCAGCTATGCAGTTATCCACAGTACCCAGGTAGCAGTTTACCTTGCTTATGGGTAGCTAAGGGGAACCTGGGCCGAGAACCCTTCGTTCACAACGCGATTTCTCTGCTCAGGTCTGATGTGTGTATCTGAAGAGGGGAGTTAATAAACTTGATCGCCAACTTATGCCACCCCTAGTCCAAACTGGCAAGTCTCCTGAAGCAAAATAATTACTCTTAAAAACCTAAGAGACTAGGACTGGTGTTGGGAACCGCTGACCTAATTACAGGCGTTAAAGCAAGTCACGGGCTGGTCTTCCATACTAACGCTTCGACAAAGTCTTGTGTACTGTTGTGTTTTATATTTGCACTAAGCTGTAAGCTACCTAACTAAATTATGGGAAAACATAATGACAATAACGATTCCTTATCTATAAGGGTTTGACTGTAACAGTAGAGAGGAAATAAACTGCACATTTCTGTACTACTTAGCCAATTTTCTTTTCCTGACTTAGTACCTAAAAAAGGTTCAAACTTACTACTGTGGTACAGATTACAGAGGCTCTAAAGCTTATTTCTCTTATCTTCCTATAAACATTGTTATTTGATCGTTTTTTCAGTTATATTTGCATTAGCTTGAAGCAAAGTAAAGCAGAGCAATGACGCAGGGAAACCGCTCTGCCGCTAAACTAGGATTGTAACACCTTCTGTTGATTAGCATAATAACCTGGTGGCCTACCTGATTCAAGCCAATCATCCTGTAAGCTGGTATTTGGTAAAGCGCATTAACCTCAGTTTAAATGAGGTTGGTGGAAACCTGCGCATGTCTTAAATGTTTTCAGCACTGGTGAGGTAGCAAACAGTAAACATTTATGTCGTAAAATGGTCCTCAAACAGAAATAAAATATGTTGGCAAAAATGGGGAAGCAGTTAGCCAGGACTCTGGTATGCCCCCTACCTACCTACCTCAGACGCCCTTGAGTTTGACTAGATATCTAAAGCCAAAGCCTGTGAAGGCTTATCCGTGATTTGCGCTGGCTACAGTACTTGGCATATCACCTAAACACCATTCTCTTGCTTGGAGACGTTGACTGTTAAATCCAATCAGAATGGATTAGGTCACATTGAGGTGTTAAGACCTTCATAAAGTCAACCCAGAGCCAAATGCTCCTAGCAACCACTCGCTGAGGGCTCTAGTTTGATCATTGACTTTATAAATAAGAAAATTCCCAATAGAAAAGGAATGCCAAGCTATACATTTACATGCGTAAGTCTTGGCATTCTTTCTAAGCCTTCACACAGTAATGTCTGCATATATTGAATTCAGAAATGCAGACCAAGCCTCCAGTTCGTGGTTGTACAATGAGGCGTGATATCAAGTTTTTCCTGAAGGGACAAATCTTTTTGTTGTTTTTAACCAACATCTTACCTCATACTGCATCTGTTGTGAAGTATTGGTTAGAGCCCAGAACCCAGGACCTTCTCCCTGTGAGGCGACAGTGCTGTAAGGTAAATCTAAATGATAAATATCTACATTTCTACTTGTCTGCAGCTGCAGTGTGATCATACGTCAGCACTATGTTACAGTGGTAAGACGAAGAGGTGATGGGATGTCACTGGAGACAGAAGCGTCCTCAATGTTTAAAAGGAGAGATTAGAAGTTGGGAATTTTTTTGGCATTGCAGTGAATGGACCAATAGAACTTGAATGACTGAATACAATTTCATGACTGTATAAAATGTGAAGCGTTAAAATAAAAATTAAATAAAATGTGACAAGTTTTAATTAAATCTGACGAGTTAGAATTAAATTTTAATAAAATGTGATGAGTTCAAATAAAATGTGAATAAAACGTGATGAGTGAATAAAATGTGAATAAAACGTGATGAGTTAATAAAATGTGAATAAAACGTGATGAGTTAATAAAATGTGAATAAAACGTGATGAGTTAATAAAATGTGAATAAAACGTGATGAGTTAATAAAATGTGAATAAAAC
>JBBIGC010000082.1:16790095-16800493 GCA_037576955.1 Lepidarchus adonis | reverse complement strand
TTTACCGATGCAGAGAGTTTAAACTCGATACATCTCGAGTTCGTTCAGTTTTTCAACCGATGCGCACTTTCCCCATCTATGCAATCGCGTCGTTCATGTTTATACCGATATATCGATACGAATCGGTGAATCTTCCCAAGCCTACTGTTAACCCTGCCTCTGCCTGTAGTCAGCTGGTATTGGCTCTAGCTTCCCCATGACTTGATATAGATATAGGGAGAATGAATGAATGTTCGTTTCAGTAATGGCATTATTATGTGAGAGAGAAGGATTAGGAATCTATAAATAACTTTAAGAAATGTAAGATATATAAGATACAGACAGACAGACATTCTAAGGTGAAAATGCCCCCACAATGTCTGGAATACAATGCGGTGTGTTTGCGCGCGCGCACACGTTGTGGTGTTGTGCATGCGCCACTGGGCGAGTCTGTAACTCTCCTTTCTCTCCACGAAACAGGGGAGCGCGCGAGAGAGAGAGGGGGGAAGAGGAAGAGGGAGAAGGGGCGGAGGGGCCGCCATTATCGGGAAGCTGGAAAAACCCCGGCGCTCGCCCACACGCGGTTTCGCGACACGGACACGCGTTTAGGAGCGTTCGCGCGTTTCGAGGCGGCGGCGTCACTGCGGCGACTCGGCGGAGCGTGAGCGGCGCGCGCGTCTGCGCGAGATCAGTGCGGCGCTACAGCCACAACAAAGGAGCGCGCGACCGCTCTGGAGCAACGTGGGGAGGCCAGAGGAGCAAACCGAGGCAGCAGCTGCATCACCCCCACCTCCCTGTACACGGAAAGCGGCAGCAGCTGACTACTACCACCACCACCGGACATTTCTGCGCTGGAGATATAGATATAAATATATCTCTGTATGTGTGTTTAACCTCGTTACTCCAAAGATTGGGACTGGGGGAACATTCAGCGAGAATAAGAAAGGAGAGATAGTATTGTGAGCTCATCTACACAGACCACAACAAACCCTCTGGACGTGTTCCAGGAGGTAAACGGACATTTTTGGAAATTAACGGGCAGTTAGTTGTCATTTTCCTCGCCATCTGCCCCGGCCCGTCCTGGAGGGTGGAGGATCTGGAGGGATTAAAAGGGAGAGAAGAGACGCACGCACTAATGGTATTTATCCTGGTCATAATTTTTATACGAATGTCTACCGACACAGAGAGGCAGCGGGGCTGGGTGTTAAGCAGCCCTTTGTGAGGAACAGGCCGGTCTCGGCAGCAGAAAGGCGTGTGTGGCTGCGGCGCATGCGCGTTGCTAAGCTAAGCGCTGAAAGTGGCCGTTTGCTAGCGATAGCGCATTAGCCGGCTAGTTTGAGGAGAGACAATTCTTCATCTCCGACGCCCCATTTTTAACCAGGTTCACTCAGCCTTTCGCTTTTGGGCACATTTCAACTCGGCCTACCATATTTTGACCGAATTGTGATGCAGGACCGTGTGGAAGGCGGCTAACGGTATTGTTTGCTACTCAGGCGCTAGTTAAGCTTTCGACTGTTCGAATGTTGGCGACTTTTATTTTTCCTTTTCTACACACAAACAGCCTACTGGGCGCTTTTCTCTCCCAAAACGTGCTTCTGAATTGCGACAGGTAGATTCGGGTTCGTTTTCTTTCTTTAATCGAGCATTAGATATGAGACGAGCGGCGTGGTTATGTTCAGCATGGCCTCCCCGTGCCCCAGTGTGGTGCCAGGACTGCTGCTGGCACTGGGTTTGACCCACACGTTTCATGGGTCAGGAGGAGTTCAAGTTCTTGACAGATTTAGACACCTGAGAGGGGTATGATTGTTGAGACGACTTGGCTTCATGGTCACCATCCATAGACCGTTAGAATAGCATCACGTGTCTGCAGTCACTTATACATCACACGTGAAAATCATTGTCACATTATTATTACAAGTTTGACTTCATAACAGAACCCAAACTTTATTTTTTTCAGCCAAAATGTAGGGAACAGAAGTTTTGCTAGTAATCCATCAGACTGGAACTGCTTTCAGGGTGCACAGGTATAATTATAAATGTAATTTATATCACACCTTTCACAATCCCATGGTCCAATCACAAAAAAATCAGTGAAATAGTAAAGTCGTCTTTAAAAACTGTCATTAGTTCTGAAGGTAGAAAGAGGAGAACGATCACAGAGAAGAAGAGAATTCCAAAAGTTTGCGTTAGAGTAAATCATGAGGAGATCAGAGAGATGGAGAGCTTTTTTGAAGCACATTTTGAATGGTTTTACTTGGATTACCATTATTAAATTCCATTTATTCCTGTAGGTTTACAAATATCTACATTTGATTCATTTTGCTATGTTTTAACAATGTCTTCTACTTGCCCTTCTGTAGAACAAACATTAACTAAACATTGGCTTAATAGCGACATCTTTTTAACATGTGTATATAATATTTTAAGGCAAATATCTACCAACTATAATCCCCTTGTCATTGTGCATCTCTGATTTATATACAGCGTTTTTCTGTCACCACTTGCTTGCCTGAGGAACTCGACATCTTGACACATGTGCTGAGCAAGCACAATCTGGATTAATATTCATTAAACCGTCCAATGCATGATTAAGGAAGAAGGAAAATATCTGTAAAAAAGATGCAGGTGTTTTTTGTAATATTGATTGAACAGAAAGCATGGCTGCGCACAAGTCTCCAGTTTTGCTAAATGGTCGACATGTCAGTAGTCAATACAGTGAGTTTTCCGGCCTATGCTATGGTCTTTTAGATGATTAATCACAACTGCAGTGTTTGGTCATTGATTGTACAGTAGGGTTCATTCCTTCTGTACTGTCGACCCACAGACTCCCAACATGTCTGACCCAACACAAGACAACGTACAGTTTAGGAGCAGGTCTGAGGAAGTCCTGTCTACATTCACTTTCCTGATGAGGAACTCGCTTCACTGGGATTTTCTGATCTTTCTGATTTGGTTTCAAAACCAATTCTTCAGCATAAACGGTCTGATTATGTTGCCTTAAGTAGTCTGTTGTGGGTAAAATATAAGGATTGTTGTACAAAACCCCCATTATTTCATTGTGTGTAAAGTGGATCCCAAAACCAGACACAAGCAGCATTAATTTGTATTAATTGTGGCAACTTTTGTAGAAATGTACATCTCCAGGAACTGCGGTTGGGACCATCGCAGTAGATCAGTAGTGGAGACACTGCAGTCGTTCTGGGGGATGAACTGGAAAGTTCAAACAGTCCAAAAAGAGCGTAGAGATGGTGTGATTTTGTGTGTAGATCAAAGAGGGGTGGTGGTTAAATTTTCCAATGCTGCTGAAATTCATAGTAGAGCTAATAACTTAAAGGTAAACCTAATACACATTTAGTGATATTTCTGTTAACACCAAAAACAAACAGCATGTGTTTGTACTCTATTTTTTGTAAATTGGAAAAAATGCAGCGATGCATTGGACAAACGTAGAAATGAGTAAAGTTCAGATGATAAAAATGTGAGGTTTTTATTATAGAACACGATGTTTTGGTAATACTGGCTTACCATGCTTCAGAAAGTATTGGATATTTGCATTGCCCATCAATTCCCTGTATTGATGCATCCCTGGAAAAAAGAAAATATCAAATATCTCCACAAAATAAATGCCACTCATTTAACAGACTTGCACTCTTTGCAGGCATTTAGTAAGACATTGTATGTAAGTGATGAATGGGAACTAAAAAAGCTTCGTCATCGATCTACTCCTGTGCTAATAAGAGTAACTTGGCTTCATGGAGTCGTCAGAAAATATATTTACAACTGCACTTTTAAACAGCAAGTCTCTGGTTGTTTTGTTCGGAGCAGGATCCCTGTATAAAACATGGCCATTTGTCAAAAGAGCTTCTAAAGATGTCGGCTTAATCATGGAAATATATTTAAGACCATTTCAGAGTTATTATTGGATTACGCCTATTGCAAGATGCTAACTGGGCATGAACTGACTGGTTATGGAAGATTGAATAACAATTATTGACATGGAAACCATAAAATCTAATATCTTACAATGGCAATGCAGATTCATAAACAAATATAAAACAATGAAACTGTAGCAGAGAGAACTACGGTATATTTTTGGTCTGTGTATTGTTGATATATGTGTTGAATATAAATCATTATGATTAGTTTTTAAATAATAACATTGAAATAATTTCATAAACATGCTTGAAATCTCTGGATGATGCTTCTTTATAATAATTCTGCTGGGTGATGCCAGAGGAGAAGTTAGAACAATACACACATTTTCATCTTCGACTATGTAGACGTGAGTAATGAGGAGTTCAGGTCAAATATTAGGCTCCTCCTGCTGAACAGTTGAAATCATCTTACTGAATCAAAATAGCTACAACTATGGTGAAATCTGGAACCAAACCTGTGTAACTGCTGAAAGATTATAAAATTAAATATCATTTCATAAAACAAGACGTGCATTGAAGTCGAGTGCATTTTAACATTCTCTGTAGGACTACTACAACAAAGTACATTCTGAACAAGAGCTTTAGGCCTTGTCCACACAGGTGTTCAGTTCTGTTTGCAGTCAAACCCCGTTATCTCACCCCTATTTCCACTTCTGTGCCACATTTGTCTTATCAGGATGTTTTAATTTCATATGATAAATTAGGATGTTCAGAAAGTCTTTGCAGATGAATCTATGATCTTTTTCACAGTACTGTATATATTTAAAAAAAATCAAATTCACTGTCAATGATTTTACTACATCATATTGTTGATTGGAATTGAACTGGATCATAACATTGATCAGTTATTCATCAGTATCATGCAAGGAAGGTAACCTTTATTGCTGCAGTGTGCAAACGTACCTCTCATCGCATGCTATACTTTATACTATATTTTAGTTTTAGTACTTGTTGATGGAGCATTGTTTGAAAGTGTGTTTACAGATTAAAACAGTTCATTTGTAGGTGTAATAAGTAATTGCTATTAAATAGATTTTCTATTTGTTTTCCCCTTCTTTTAGGCTGGCCATTGCTAGAAGACATCCGGTCCAAATGTTTGAAATTTACAGTCCTCCTTCATCCTCACCAGTTCTTCTGTAATATGGGCCAGAAACACACAGCTGTGGTTCGTGTGAAGTAAAAGAGCGATTGAGCCGTTAAAAAAACAAAGCTGAGGTCAATGTGATCGAATGAAAGGAAATCTCACATTTATCTTTATGGACACGTGTCTGGGAGTCAGCCTGTGTCGACCTTTGTGGCATGGCAAGATGAGTGCCTGCGTACGATGATGGCTAAAAAGCAAGATTCACGGGCGCCCACCTACAACCTGGTTGTTGTCGGTCTGTCGGGCACTGAGAAAGAGAAAGGCCAATGCGGAGTCGGCAAGTCTTGCCTTTGCAATCGTTTTGTCCGGCCTAGTGCAGATGACTTTCATCTTGATCACACGTCAGTGTTAAGTACAAGTGATTTTGGTGGACGAGTTGTCAACAATGACCATTTCCTCTTCTGGGGAGAGGTGGAACGAGAGGAAGATGGCTTCGATTGCAGGATGCACGTCGTGGAGCAGACGGAGTTCATTGATGACCAGACATTTCAACCACATCGCAGCACAGCCTTACAGCCTTACATCAAAAGAGCTGCGTCCACCAAACTGGCATCTGCCGAAAAGCTCATGTACTTTTGTACGGACCAGTTGGGGCTGGAACAAGACTTTGAGCAAAAGCAAATGCCTGAGGGGAAGCTGCAGGTAGATGGCTTTCTTCTCTGTGTTGATGTTAGTCGAGGGATGAACCGCAACTTTGATGACCAAATGAAGTTTGTCACCAACCTGTATAATCACCTAGGCAAAACAAAAAAGCCTGTTGTGCTGGTTTTGACCAAGTGTGATGAAGGTGTTGAGCGATACATCAAGGACTCTCATACGTTTGCAATCACTAAAAAGAACTTGCAGGTTGTTGAGACATCAGCTCGGTCTAATGTCAATGTGGACATGGCTTTCCTTACCCTGATTCAACTCATCGACAAAGGGAGAGGCAAGTCTAAGATAATACCTTATTTTGAGGCACTGAAACACCAGAGTCAGCTAATTGCTTCCGCGAAGGACCATTATGAATGGCTGGTGAATCATAAAGTGAAGAATCACAACGAGGCATGGCCCAACGTCAGCCGGTGCATGCAAACATCACCAGAATACAAAGAATATGTCTTTTTAGAGGGTACAGCTAAGGCGAAAAAGCTTTTCCAGCAGCATATCCATCGACTTAAACAGGAGCACATTGAGAGGCGTCGCAAGGGTTACTTAAGTACCCTCCCGTTGGCCTTGAGTTCCTTAGTATCTGAACTGGATGAAATTGAGCATTTGAGCTGGTCTGGGGTACAGAAGGTGCTGGAGTCCAAAAAGGACTTTGACCATTGGTTTGTTGTGCTGGAAGATGCACCATGGGAGGACACGCCCCATCTCGACAACATGGAAGATGATCGCATACCTTTTGATGTGCTGGACACAACTGCAGCAGAAATCATCTTTGACGCTCATCTCGAACACCTGCGTAATGAGAGCAAACGTGCTGAGATGCGGCATGAGTTCAAGATGAAACTGGCCTCCTCACCCTTTGTCACCCCTGGGAAGCCATGGGAAGAGGCTCGCAGCTTCATAATGAATGAAGACTTCTACCTGTGGCTGGAGGAGCCAGAATACTTGGACATCTACAACAGGCATCAGAAGGTGATCATTGACAGAGCAAAGGAGGATTTCCAGGAACTTCTGCTGGAGTATTCAGAGCTTTTCTATGAACTAGAAGTGGATGCCAAGCCAAGTAAGGAAAAGATGGGAGCGATTCAGGAGGTACTTGGAGAAGAGCAGCGTTTCAAGGCTTTACAGAAGCTACAGGCAGAAAGAGATGCGTTAGTACTGAAGCACATCCATTTTGTCTATCACCCAACCAAGGACACCTGCCCTAGTTGCCCACACTGCATTGACAACAAGATCGAACAAACATTAGCCTTATGCTTCCCCACACGTTATCCTTCCTTGGGAAAGTTTCACATGAACGACAGTAAAGTAGATAGGGTCAATTTAGTCATCTTGGGAAAAGATGGTTTGGCAAGAGAGCTAGCTAATGAGATTCGGGCTTTGTGTACCAATGATGACCGCTATGTCTTTGAAGGTAAACTGTTTGAGCTCGTGCTTCGACCCATCGAGGGCAATGTGAGGCTTCCTGTTAACTCCTTCCACACGGCCACATTCACACCTCACGGGTGCCTTTGCTTGTACAATTCAAAGGAATCTCTGTCGTATGTTGTGGAAAGTATTGAGAAGCTGCGCGAGTCTACGCTTGGCAGGAGGGACAACCATATAGCACAACTTCCTCTCTCTCTCTTGTTAGTTACAAAAAGAGGTGTAGGAGCATTGAGTGACATTGGAGGGGAGACTGCGCAAACCCTTATCTCTCAAGGTCAGCAGGTAGCCCTAAAACTACAGTGTAGCTTTCTGGAACCTGCGTCTCCTGGCTCAGGCTACGGGCGTAATATGAATGAGAGACAGATAAACCAGGTCTTAAAGGGTCTTCTGGACTTGAGGAGAAACGCTTTATTCCGGAGTAGTTCCCCACCCCCACCACCCCTGCCTCCTACTATCAGGGACTTGCAGCAGGACCAGAATCTGGAAGCAGATGTACGTATTGTCATGTGCCTCATGTGTGGTGACTCCTATGATGTAGATCAACTTCTTGCGCCCTTCTTGCTGCCACAGCATTGCAGGCCAACTTCTCCCAACTCCAGTGGAACTTCGGTGTTGCTGGAGCAGACCATCAGCGGCCATAGGCTTACAATAGAGCTGTCCCTATTGTCATATCATGCTTCTTTTACCGTGCGCAAGAGTCGGCTGGTCCATGGGTATGTAGCCGTTTACTCTGCTCGTCGCAAGGCCTCACTTGAAACCTTGTGTGCCTTCCTCTGTGAGGTTCCTGACATCATTCCGGTCCAGCTGATAGCTGTTGGAGAAACCCAGGCGGAGCTCACAGACTCTGACTTTGCACGAGACCTGCTGGCCCAAGGCGAGGACCTGGCCCGGGAAATCGAGGGACGGTTTGCCAGTGTTATCTGTGGACCAGGTGGAGTTGTTGGAGGTCTACACAGAATAGACCTCCTGCAAGCGTTCTTCATGGAGGTAGTAGAGAAGAAGACCCTTGTCGAGGCCACTCATATGTACGATAATGTTGCAGAAGCCTGTAGCATGAATGAGAATGTGTATTCGCCCCAGTGTGGTTCCCCTAGCCCTGTCACAATGCTGTTAGATTCTGAGGAGGACATGGAAGCCTCCCCGCCTTACCATGACGGCACCCTCACCTCTCATAGTGGATTCCGCCTGCCTGACCTTGATTCAGGTGACACGTTCTCCGTCATCTCTGAACTTAGCACTTTTGAGAACAAGCTGAACAACAAAGTCCCTTTACAAGTGAGGCCTAGACCCAGTGTCACTTTTGATCTCAGAAAGCACAACTTCAGCCCCTACACGGACTCCGTCAGCCATCGGCGTTCCCTTACCGCCAATGTGACCTGGCCTCCTGTTGGGGACGGGATTTATGATCCCTCAGACTATGCTGAGCCTATGGATGCAGTCTCCAAGCCTCGAGCCAGCCATGAAGAGAGCATCTACTCCGTGCCACACGACAGCACGCAGGGCAAGATCATCACTATTCGGAATTCCAACAGGATGCATTCTAACGGTGGTGGGAATGGCTCTGACAGCGAGGGGGATGGAAGCTCTTTAGAGCGCCGACGCAAGTTCTCTACAGCAGGAGTGAAGCCGCGACTGTACCGGGATCGGTCCAAGCGTCTAGGCAAGTTTAGTAACTTCCGCACCAGTTTCTCCATCGGCAGTGACGACGAGCTTGGCGTTCTTCCAAAGACGAAGGAGGATGAAGTGACGGCGCTGAAAGGAGAGTCGCTTATTGAGGAAGGGGAAGATCCTAAGAAAAGAAACATCCTGAGGAGCCTTCGTCGACCAGGCAAAGTGAGTACTGGATCTGTTGTCTGCCAAATCAGCATAGTACAAGCTTACGATTTGCCGTTCAAATGTACTAAATCCATATGTTTTTCTTTTAATGTCTTTTGTCACAGAAAACCAGACCAAAGCCTCGACACTCAATCTCTAAACCTCTGGAGAGCAATTATTTTGGGGTGCCTTTGGTTAATGTTGTGTCTCCTGACAGACCAATACCACTGTTCATTGACAAATGTATCCGCTTCATTGAGACCACAGGTAATCTAACAGTTTCCACCGTTTCCTTTTTTCCTTCTCTTCCAATCTTCCAAGTTAAAGAGCTACAAATATACTCAATAATGTAGAACATCTCACATCGGTCAGATCAGTTTCAGCACTTGGGGTTGTATTGTCTCTACTCTGCACATAAATTAATTACTGTTCTTCTAGTATTTGGTCATTAGTACAAGGAGTCTGTTTGTTCTGTTGCGGCAAAACATGAAAAACTTCCAAAAAAAACCTGTGCGCACTCTTAGTATTCAATTAACGAAAGAGATACAAAATGTCTTTGTTCAGAACTTTATTGATCCTGAGGGAAATTCTTGCACCAATTACATGCTCATTGCATCAAAGAGAAACAGCAGGCGAAACAAGCAATTAGAGGCATAAAGATAACAGCCGAGTGCAAAAATAAGGATGCAAAAATATCAGTGTAGATTTTTAAGTATGTACAGTGTTCCTACAGTAAAAGATCTGGTGCAAACATGTTAAATACAGTAGTAGCACTGATGCTGCCCATCAGTGTGGTAGAAAATATAAATGATTGATATCACCTTACATACGGGAACATATGGAGTGTGTTACTCCCCTGATGATAAGATATGAAATATATCACATTACAGAAAACATGGAACTTGCCAAAGTCTTTAGTTTGAGTTTGTGTTTGACTACCTGTTTACAGTGTGTGTGTATATATGATGCGGGATTATATTTACTTCTCTACTCCTCTCAGTTTAATGAATTTAATTGAGTTACACACGGGTCTGCTTTATTAGTTGTGTTTGCAGTAATAATGATCATAACTCCAATGATAACTTTCCACAGATCACTGATGAGCAGATTACTTACTGTTTGCTAATCTTGTGTGAAGATCAGCAAGAGATTTTGTGAAATTGCTTTATGTTAAAATGCTCATGTGCAACTGTAACGCTGTATGTTTCTACACTATGCTCTCAGGTCTGAACACCGAGGGTATTTACAGAGTTAGTGGGAATAAATCTGAGATGGAGAGCATGCAGAGACAGTTTGAGCAGGGTGAGTTCTGAACCACATCATCTCCTTAAATCAACGGGTGGAAGGTCAGATGTTCCCAGTAGTTGGGTTGTCTCTCTCTCTCTCTCTCTCTCTCTCTCTCTCTCTCTCTCTCTCTCTCTCTCTCTGTGTGTGTCTCTCTCTCTCTCT
>JBBIGC010000082.1:16751847-16773989 GCA_037576955.1 Lepidarchus adonis | reverse complement strand
AACATGAGGAACCAGCAAAAGGCCTGCACCTTGTGATCTAAGTAGGCGGGGTGGATTATAAGGGACTAAAAGTTCACCCAAATACTGTGGTGCAAGACCAGTTAGTGCTTTATAGGTTAATAGTAGAATTTTATACTCAATGCGAAATTTGATCGGGAGCCAGGTCAATCAACGTCAATCACGTGATTTCTCCAGATATCTAGCACGCCAGATATCCAGGTAAAGTTGCAGACAACAATTGTGTCTCAGTGTAGTTCACGCAATGTCTTAACACACCTTATACTTTGGATCCCTAAAAGGTTTGGACACCCCTGGCACAAATGATCCACCTTTGGTTCTCCACAGTGCCCTTTATGTGTTGGTTCTTTCAGAAGAGGAAGCAATACCACAGCAGCAGTTATAACAACACTCCACAAGATCTGCAGTTTGTTTTGACTCTTACACTCACCTGCCTCCAGTACATCACTGTTAAGAACTGACTGTTCACTAGGTGAATATATCCCACTGTCCTGACAGGTGCCACCAAGGTAATCAGTGTTATTCACTCCAGCAGTCAGAGGTATGGGGAATGTTTGGAAACTACAGTTGACTTCACATTGTGTTTGCTTTATTTGCAGTGCAACGGTTAGGGCATGTTTAAGTCCTCACTATTTTGGGGGGTTTCATTAGGACAGAGGGCCCGAGTTGGGGTCTCTATATTAGGAGTAGTAACTGGGTCAGTGCCACTCACAGCCATGTCTAAAGACTAGGCACAATATTCTACTCATTTATTAAAGGGAGGAGCCCAGACCACTTGCACACAATCTGTTTGAGTGCTTCTACTCAAGTGCGCGGAGGGATACACTGATATGCACAGCGTCTGCACCTCATCACCAGCGCTCTGGGTTCGAACGCAGTTATTCCCCCGTGTTATGACAGGATCATCTCAGTACAGGGAGCTTCTGGGGCTCAGCATGAGAAGAGCAACACATTTCACCTAAAGACAGATGCTGTTTGTTGAAGACACACTTTACAATGGACGTATATGGCGGTAACAGGACTTCTAACTGCATTCGCTGAAGTCTGTGGCTGCACAATGCAGAACGAGGAGATGTCTAACAAATTCCATCAAGGACTAAAGGTGGATGGTCTACGTCTACAGAGGTAGGTGTGAAACTATGACAGCATTCTTTAATTTGTCCCTTTTCGCTCTCAAATGTTCAGAGTTTCAATAATTTGGATATATTTGAAGATATAATTTTTGCAAAGAAGAATTCTTTCAACATTTTTTATCTCGATAAAGAACACACTTATTTACGCCAAGAAAACCATTGTCATTTCACCAGGGGTGCTAAAACTTTTGCATATATTCAACAAAACTACAAAAAACGTATGCCAGAGAAATGCAGATGAGATAAGAAGAGGAGTCTAAGATAAATGACTGTGTGAAGATTCAAACAGTTTGTTGGACGTAGCGGATTCCCCGTTGAGAAAAGCAGAACGCAGTGGTTGATCACTGTAAACACTGTCACACTGTTGGACAAACACACTGAGCATAGATGGACGTCCTACCAAGTTTAGTGTCTCAGGCTTTACAGTTGGGACACTAAAGTCTTTAAAAAAGTGGCCAGTGGAACCAAGAGTGGCTCCTTAGCATCGTAGAACCTTTTTTTGGCTGTTTTTTTCGAAAGAATCCTTGTGTAGACGATGAGCAAGAGGAAATAAAAGTTCTACGTAACCATATTCAAAACCAATTCAAGCTTCCATCACCACTTTATTAACTGTTGTTGATGCATTATTATAGTGTAATTACACAATATAACTACAGGAACTGTTCTCTATTCCGCATGGATTACAACAGTGCAGCTTGTTAAAACATGTTTATTAAATTCTGATATACTCAGGTGATCTACACATATATGCACAGATGTTAAAACAGCAGCTCATATTTGCCTAGTTATATAAGCTGCACGCCTGTAATCCTGACTCCAACAGTAATGACATGGTTGTCGCAAGCATTGTAAATGTGTAATTAGATTTATTACAAACACAACCAAATGGGACCAAGCTTTTACTACAGTAGTACAGTGGTACAAATTTCCATATCAAAATCCCAATCTGGAAAAGCAAATCAAAATGTTTAAATTTGAACCTGTATTATCCAACATTATTAACAAATTTTAATACTGGAAGTTTAATTATAACCATAGCTAGAAATACAGAGTTTGTGAAAGACTGTTGAAAAAAAGGTCTAAGTGGGAAATTTTTTTACACAAATTTGAAATTCTGGCAAAACTAAAATTTTGATTTCAAAATTGAAAAATAAAAAAAAATAGCAATGTGTATCATCCAACAAGATTGGCACCAAGTTTTAATACTGGAAGTTTAATTATAACCATAGCTAAAAATATCAAGTAAATTGAAATTCTGGTAAAACTAAAATTCTGATTAAGTTAAAATTATTTCATGTGTATTATCCAGCAGGATTGACACCAAGTTTTAATATTTAAAAGTTCAATATTATTATGGCTCATTATATGAAGGACCCAGAAAGACTTGAGAATTTTTGTTGAAAAAAATATAATTACACAAATATATATGCTGGCAAAAACTAAACCTAAACAAAATGACATTAACAGATATTACTTCCACTTTACCACTTTTTGTTGGTAAATTAGCTCCAGAATGAAATAAGCTGATAAATGAGGAAAGTAAAAAGACCAACAGGTCGTATGTGTGTGGACATCTTCATTACTGAACACATCAATCATTGTGAAGTGTTTAGAATCGTATTAGCTCTACTCCCATCATTTGTCTACATTTCTCTCTGGTCGCTCCATTTCTGTTTAATAAACCTGGATTTACTGATCCAGGTCAGACTGCATAAGAGATGTTTAAAAAAAACCTCACTTTTCCAACGGATTCTGACCTTGTCCAGTATTTTCTGAACGCAAAATAATTGCGTTTTTCTATAATTTAACAATGGTATAATATTACAGATTAACAATTCCAGCAGTATGATTCTCCTTTACAAAAATTAACCATTATTATACAAAGCATCATGGACTTTTATAATAGGTAGACATTACATCAACACTTGAGTCCATCGACATCATCCAATAATTAGACTATTTACAGGTCTCCACCAAGGTTATAATAGTTTTGGATTTTTCATTAGGTTTTAGTTTTTATTTCGTTTTGACTTTTTGTTTTCAAATTCAGTTAGTTTTAGTTAGTTTTTAGAGGCAGATTTACTAGTTTTTATTAGTTTGTATATTTTGAAATTGCTTAGTTTTAGTTTAGTTTTTATTAGTAACAGTGTTAGTTTTTTTTGTAAATTAGGATATGTCCGGCGCATAAATCAATCACCAGAATAAGTATTGTATAATAAAAAAGCAACCAAAGATACATTTTGAAACATGTATAGCTACACAGTAGCTGCAACACAGACCATTTTAAATGGAACCTATCCCAACGACTTAACAAAGAATGAAAAACATTTTCTGAAAAGAGCAATTATGTACGGCATTGGGTATTATTTTGGCAGGAGGAAAAATCACACTGCCAAAAGCCATAGGGTCTCCACAGCCTATACATGTTGAAGAACTCATAATTAGAAAAAGAATTGCCCCCCTTTAGGTTTTACAGACTGGAGTTTGTGGGACAGTGGGATTCCTCATACGAACGTGGGTGAGAAGTGTCTGTCAGAAATGCCTTACCAGTCCAATCACTGCACATATGTAATCATTTTCCTTCCACTGGATGCAGAGGCATGACAAAACGTCTAACACCTATCACGTTCGCAGCCAAACGGACGTCACCAGATGCACACGGTTATTAAAAAGCAACTTATCTCAGAGTAAATGTGGACAGATAAATACACGTGTCTGGCTCCATCTGAGTCAACACAGATCCAGTACATCAAACAGTGCGGACAAACGGAAGAGCTTCCTATACTTAATGAGCTTCTCCAGCGCATTTAAGAGACGTTAAAAATGAAGAAAACAGGGGAAAGAGCACAGAAGGGCTCAGGGGTGCGAGAGAGACGATTCAGACTGGCTTTACCAGGTGCAAAAGGCTTTAAAATTGGGCAAGATAAAATCTCAGTGCTCATATCCATCAAGGCAAAGGCCGATTACAAGGACTGAAGATTTTAACAAGAATTAAACAAAATGTGCTGCAGATTTACGGTGCAGTTAAAGGTGCCACTATTAAATGTCTTGCTAGTGTAGACTGGTTTATGGGCAGACGACTTGGGGCGTCGTGTACATTTTACCAGAAGCTGTTCTCTAGAGTGACTTACAAGTGAACTTTCTTTCCAATAGTCTCTTACAGGGAGAATACAGCCTCATGATTGGATGTAAAGGCAGAAGTAGGCAGTTATATCAATTTATGATCATTATTACAGCTCAGACAACAAGACGTGGATATTAGTAGCGAATATAAGAAGCTTTTCATCCTCAATGGAAATCCATTTACAATAGATAAATAAACTACAAAAACCTATAGAACATCTTCTTTTTAGGATACACGTTCTATTTCCTACATTTATATCGAATAATAATTTCAGAATTCTTGATTCCAATCATTTTAAATATGGCTGGCAAGTCTTTCAGAGCCACTGTCCCTAAACTCTGAAATTCTCTTCCACAATCTGTGAGTCTTTTTCAACGTTTAAATCTTCCTTTTCTTCCTCCTCTTCCTAAAGTGATGTTTCCCTTCTCCTCTCCTTGAAAAGTGCCATTGGTAAACCCAACGTATTATTCTAAACTTCTACTGACTAAACTCCTGAATGGTAGTTGTAGGACAGTGAAAGAGATGACGTTTTCTCGTTTTGTTTCCTTTGACAGGAGAATGGGACATGGCTTCAAGCCAGAAAGGTGGTGATGCTAAGGACCATGTTGCGTCTCTGTCGGCAACATGAACCACACCTGCGAATCCCAAACCTCCAACTACACTGCAGACCCCCTGGGTGGCCATCAGATCTGGGAGGTGGTTTTGATCGTGTTTGTGACCGGTCCGCTCTCTTTTGTTACCATCATAGGTAACCTCTTGGTCGTTATATCCTTCCGCGTCAACCGCCAACTGCGAACCATCAGCAACTACTACCTACTGAGTTTGGCAGTCGCCGACCTGATCTTAGGCACAGTGTCGATGAACCTCTACACAGCGTACATCATTAAGGGTCGCTGGATGCTCGGACATCTAGCGTGTGATCTGTGGCTAGCGCTGGACTACGTTGCTAGCAATGCTTCCGTTATGAACCTACTGGTCATCAGCTTCGACCGGTACTTTTCCGTAACGCGACCGTTAACGTATCGGGCCAAAAGGACACCTAAAAGAGCGGCGGTCTTTATCGCGTCGGCGTGGGTGGTGTCATTCGTGCTGTGGGCTCCTGCCATCTTGTTTTGGCCCCATGTGGCCGGGCGACCATCAGAAGAGGTCAAGGATTGCTCTATTCCTTTCTTGGCAGTGCCCCTCTTGACTTTTGGCACAGCCATTGCTGCATTCTACCTTCCCGTTAGCATCATGATTATTCTATACTGGCGGATTTACTGGGAGATCGAGAACCGAGCGAAAGGTCTCGCCAAGTTTGTAGGCTCTGTCAGCAGTAGTGCAGGTAACTCCGTGATGGAAAACAAACGCTCTGCCTACCTAAACAGTGCCCAAAGCAGTCTCAGCAGCTCCATGGATAGAGACTGTGAGCAACATGAAGGTATCCATAAGAAACCGTCAGTAGGCTGCTTTCCTGGGAAACAAAAGCAGCTTGTTCTGGGAACCGCAAACACATCTGTACTGCCACCATCAGAAAAAGCCAATTATAAAGAGGCATGCAGCAGCAGCAGCTGGAACATTGACTATGAAGATGACGATGGCCCCACTTCTTCTTCGACTGAGGAAGAGCAGGAGCAAAATCTTAAAGGAACGGCATCCAACCCTGCAGTGATCAAGCTGAAGGATCTGCAGGTTCGACCAGAGGACCAGCAGGAGATTCCAGCCCCAGCCGGGCAAACCTTCAGTCTTCCACCACTGAGAAAAACCAGACCACTGAACCCCAGAGTCCAAAAGGAACCCAAGACCAGAAGGCGAATAAACATGATCATTCGAGAAAAGAAGGCAGCGCGGACGCTCAGCGCCATCTTGCTGGCATTCATCTTGACATGGACGCCCTACAACATCATGGTCTTGGCTTCTCTTTCGTACTGCGTCCCTGAGAAGTTGTGGCAACTGGGATATTGGCTGTGTTATGTCAACAGCACGGTCAACCCCATGTGCTACGCTCTGTGCAACGACTCCTTCCGATCCACCTTTAAAACTCTGCTCCTTTGCCGCAGAGGAGATCCCAAAAAGTGGGAAGCGAGTCACCACAGTCGTCATGCCTCTATGAGGCAGAACAAGTCGTGTAGCACAGTGTGATGTACAGTTTGAGTTTTGCGACATTGAATAAAAGAAGGGGTAGTTCTTGCCGAGTTTGCGAGACAACGAGTGAAGGGAGACGAATGGTCCACCCAACTCCGTGTCCTACAGCAAACTCCTTCCAGAAAAGAAACCAGTGTGGATGCCATCTTGATGTGGACACCCTACAAGGCTTCTCGTTCCTACTGTGTCTGCGAGACGGATACCAGATGTGTTATGGGAACACATGTTATGTGTGATGTACTAACCATGTCAGTCTTGCATTACAGGATAAAAGAACTCAATGTTGAAGGAACGCAACAGTAGAGGTGTTACGCCTCACATTGACTCAAAAGAAAGGGCTTTTAGTAGAAGCTAGCTTGATCCAGCCGTGTAATGTAATGTTTGTATTACAGTAGTCCCCATTCTGAACAGAAGATGCCAAGAAGCACTGTGAACAACTCTTTGCCAGCTATAAATAACAAAGAGCATTTGAATACTTTCAGTCTGGTTACTGAAGCACTGCAATGTTGTTTTGGGGTTGGTGTTCAATTCCACACTAAGACGCACCTGTCTTTTGTCCTGCCTACAACCTCGCTGTTTGAGTGAGCAGCAGTCGTGCCAGTTTAAAGTTGGCCATCTACAGAGACAGGAAAAGATGGTGACTAAAAGAACAGTCGTTCTGCAGACACTCCACTGTTTCCTATACACGGCCCCTCACCGCTAAATTATTCCACTTAGTAAATTCTTTCCATCAGTGGTATTAGTTGGGCTGTGTTACAGCCATTTCCCTGGCATGACGTCCAGAAAAAATTACAACCCCGAAATCGACGGACACAGTTTCTAACAGCTGGGAACTAAACGGATTAAATATTTAGTTGCTCTGTGATCAAAACTTTGGAATTTTACTGGAGTTTTACTTATATAAGCAGGCTGCAGATACTGGTGTAAAATCAATCACTCAAAATGTGCACAATCTTCCAGAAAATCAGTTTGATACAAGGAAGCTCGAAATAAAAAGTGAGAATGGTTAGATATATGGAAGATGAAAAAGTAAGCTCTATTAAAATAATATTTTTTTTTAATCATATTGAAATGTAGAGAAAAAAAAATAATCTAAAAATCATAACAATATTTTTTACACAGAATTCGAAAACTATTAAATAAAATGTCTTTTGGTGAATATATTGCAATATTTTAATTTGCATTTATGGAACTAGGTGCCACAATGCCTGAATTTTAATTTTATGTTAATATTTAAAAGTAAAATGTTTGTAGCATGAAAGTAGCTTTTTGATGAATATTTTTCGAAAAATACAGTTTGCCAACCTTGCCTCTCACCATGACAGGCTGCAGAACAAATTTCCTTCCATGTTATTTACCCAGATACGATAGTTTGCCAACCTCGCCTCTTGCCAAATTCAGGGCCCGGACCAACAGGTGCGTAAATGATGCATGAATACTTTCTGATGCAGCATTCGCAGATTAAGACATGGTGGGGCAAGCCGTCCTTTTACCGGACGTTTGTGTGCTTTAAAACAACACTCTAGTTCAAGTTTATTTCACAGAACTGCATGCAGATTTGTGCCTGTAAGAAATTAATCTACAAAAAAATAACAAACCAATTGAAACTGTTATAGTTCTGATAGATGAAGTCCAGTGTTTGCTGTTTCATCATATATACATGATATACACTTTATATACACAGAGCCAAATACGCCTGAATTGCAAGAACCTTCAGAGAGTCATTACTCTTATCAACAGCAGGACGCTCAGTTTCAGAAAGAAGTCAGACAGGTGAATCTCTTAATTATTATCTTATTAAAACTTCAGGTCCTTTCACATACAGCACGATTTTCCATTGCTTTTTTTGGCATGACAATGTATTTTTCCCACCAACTTACCCCAAGAAAACCAACTACCTCATTTATTCCTCTACAAAAAGAATGCATTAAGCCAGCAGGGTTTGTGGAAACATCACACTGCTGCCTGTTGCTTCTCCAGTCAGAGGTTCATTACTTTATCCCTGCTGAGAATCTCTCACCTCAAACACACAGCGAGTCACTCTTCCGGCTTCGTCAGCTCCTCAGCCTCTTCAAGCGCGGAGCTCACCTCTCAGCAGCTGAAGTGGGTCTGAAAGATCTGCATTCTCACCTGCTTCTCAGAATAGGATGCACCCAAAAACTTCACATTTATTGCACTCATTTCACAAAACAGGAAGAATATTTATATTGTATGAATAACAACAATAATTCGAATATTGATGGTGCATTAAAATAGTTTACTTTTTTCTTCTTTTTTGCATGTATTCATTCGCATCACGCTGTATGTGAAAAGACCTCCAGAGGACACAATGGCACACAAGACAGAGACACAGGAAAATGCAAACGGGAGAAGTATATCATATAAATATAATCGTCTGTGCCAAATTGTTTTATTTTTCTTGGAAAAAAAAAGAAAAGAAATGAATTTGTACCATAAAGCAAAACATTCCATCATGATCCAAAGTAAATCCCGAAAAATTCACTTACAACCTAGCAAACATAATCGACAAAATATGCAAAATGGAATATTTGAGTGGTTCTAGAAACAGAAAATAAAATAAAATGGAGTTTACGGTGTTAATAATGGTTAGTTTGCTACTAATATCATAACTGCAGAGCTAAATATTATAAAACGTTTTCCCAAAAGCTGTTCTGTGCCAGTACATGAGGCGAGCGTAAGAGAACGTGTAGTCGGATACGTGGTGAGATCAAATAAACATGCATATGGTTACGCAGCTGCGACTGTAAAATGGCGCTCGGATACGGTGAAAGTGACAGGTGCTGTGAGCAGTATTGGACGTACTGCTGGTCTATGAAGTATATGTCCAGCCAGAAACACAGAAACCACAGAGGGGATGACAAAGGCCTAGTATTTTTAGCCAGATTTAAGCTGAATCGATCTGTATCGGTTTTACAGCCAGTGTCTCCTTAGATACTGATTACACTACATTAATCCACATTACTGGATCCTTGAGGAAATTAATTTGTAGTACGCTAAACCTAAAAACACCTAATTTGTTAAAACCGTTTTAAAAATGACCCTTTTACAGGCAGTAATCTCTAGTCTTCTCACTTTTAGTGACTGAAATGTGAAAATCCCTCAGAAAGTAACTGTAGTTATGTTTGAATATGTAAGGATAGACAGTTAAGGATAAGGATAAACGGTTATGCTCGGGTAAGGTTTTCAGGTACAACCTCTAACACACTAAATAGTCTAAATAGATCACCTGAGACAATTCCCACCAACCACTTTTTTTCCTTTAGGTGCAAGCAAGCAGCTATAGACTAATTATTCGCCTCAGAATCAATCGCCACAATGAACTGATCAGTAAATCATACAAAGTACAGGTTCTATTTAGCAAATCGTCACAAAGTGGAGGTACAATTAAAAACAAATGAGACAAAACTCCCATTGGGAAGAGGATCCCCTCACCAAACGTGGACAGCAGTTTGATTTATCATTGGTAAACAGTCTCGGGTGTTTGTGTTTAAGAAGGGGTTATTAAATATATGAATTATTCATTAACCGACTGTTACTCCAACATAATAATGATGTTTCCGTGTTAAAATCCTTGAACCAATATCTCCACAGAGACCCCACAACAGTAAACACCAATAATCGGGAACGTTTACAATAATTAGAAAGCGTTTTGAAACTGCTGAACTTTATCTGTTGTTACATTAGCACAGGGGTTGCCAAATCCTTTCCTGGGGCTATACCGCACAATTTGGAAGTACTGGGCAATATTTATAGTTATTGTGAAAAATTATGGCCACAATAGCATTTTGTTATATAGTCAGTACTTAAACACTGAAGTAATTGTACTGTGTTAAGAGAACAACTGGATAAACATCACTTTTTTTTACTTTAAATACGGCACGGATGTCGGTTTCATTTTCTCGACATATCCCAATAAACTTTGGCCATAACTCCTGGTAGTATGTTTGCTTAAAAACTCTCATTAAAACCTGGCGAAGAACAGGTGAAATGAAGCAGGTGCAGGGAAATCACCGAACTGTAATGGACACCAGCCCTCCAGAAGCAGACTTGGGCCCCTGTGCTATAAGACTGATCGCTACTGACAGCAATTTCCTTGAACTGAGCTATAAAACATCAGCAGAACATGCTCATAATAAAAGGCCTGAATCAGAATTCAGCTTCTGCCCATTGGCCTCCATTACAAGCATGAGTTGCTTTAACAGCTTTTCTGTTTTATCACCGAGTATGAGGAAACGCGTTCAAATTATCTTTGGTAATCCACAGTATGTGACAGGATTGGGGTAAAAAAAAAACACTGAAATACTCCTTGAAAAAGCTCTTGTTTAGCTGAGGACTGTGGCAGGTGTAGCTATGTAATATCTGAAGAGAATTGAGTCATTAAATGACTGAAATGTGTTAAAAAGCAGTAGAGAAGGCTCACTCCCGGTCTCCAGTGTGGTGGAGCGCATCGCTTCTAATAAGCTTTGATGGCAAAGATGCAACACGCTTTGTGTGAAGGAATAGCCTTAATACCGCTAAAATAATAATAACCAAGCACTTTTTTCATTCCATACTTTAAATACACACCTTTATACGCTATACAAATATATAAATATACAAAAAAACACGCTACCATTTCTCTTATTATGAACAAGCATTGGCATGCTAATTGGTTTCAACTATTACTGTCTGCTAGAAACGCAACACTGTATAGGAGCAGTCCGGACGCGCTGTGGAAGCTAGTGTGGGTTTTGGCGAGTAGAAGACTAGTTTATGGACTAGCTGAGTGCTGGGTAGGTCTACTATGAGCAGGAACTCAAAAACAGAGTCATACAATCTCATAATTCCTCAAAGTTTGCTTTGCTGACGGAGTAATATGGAGAGTTTGGTGTTCGTCTGACAGACTGAACTGTAGGTTCGTTCAGAACTGGTTGGTTTTGAAGTTTAATAGTTGAAAACAAAAAGCAGTGGGTAGTCTGAAACTTGGAACTGTGTAACAGTCATATTGGGATCAAACCTGCCAAGAGGTGAGAGGATAGTACTGGAGAGAGGACGGACTGACTGCTCACTCTCCACAGGTTTGGGGCTGGGTTATTTCTGCTTCCCTTTCTCTGGTCCCCAGCACCTCTAACTCTACTCCCTTCCTTCACTCACTGAGTGGCCACTTTAAAAGCTGGGAACCAAGAACAGAGGGTCGGCGTTTCCAGTGGGACCATCACGACGGGGGAGCGTTCTGGTTCTGGTATATGGAGGCCTTCTCTTTCAGTAGGTCCAAACACAGATGACAACTCCAACTTCCTGCAGAAAACACGTCAAACCATATTGATTATGTATCTCAACGTACAATGCAAAGATGCACAGAATAAGGGGCAAACGAAATGCTATTTATCAATATAAGGCAGATATGCACATGAAAAATATTGGCATAGACTCACATTCCTCATCTATTATTATTATTTATTACTACTGTTGCATAGCTTTTGCTTAAATATACAATATAAAAAAACGAAGACAAAGAAACAGACATGAACATTTGAATACTAATGCACATTTTAAATACTATAACGCCAAGCCAGTTATCTTATCTGGAAACTACATTTGAAAGCTTTTTTTCAGTAATTAATATCAGTATAATTTTAAATAACAGTAACACAGTAAACACTGACTTTGTGTGGAGGGACAATGACTTTTACAAATCTTTACAAAAATCAAACTCTTCACTGCTTTACTGTTGCTTTTAGTCTAACGTGAACTTCTCACTGCAGAAATACACTCAATGCGGAGATCAAAGGCTTTAAACTATTTGTATAGGTGTATGAGACCTTTACACTGTATATTTCCCCATCCCCATCATTTGCTGCCATTGTTTATGGGTAATTATGATTTCCAATCTAATAGTAATTACTGATAACCATTGTATCTATTTCATAATATATAATTTAAAGTTTCTGCAACCTGAAAATCAAGGCTGTACATGGTTAAAGATAAAGAAATAATAAAGATATATAATAATAAATAATAAATAATAAATAATAATCAATGATTTAAATACCATTTTATTTTGGGAATATTCCACCTTTATATTAATGATAAAAATGTAGTTCCCCAAGACCAATATTAACCAAAATGTCAATGATTTCAGCACTTGTACAATGTTTTCTGCAAGCTATTACCCTCAGGCGGCTCAGACATAGGTGGGTTGAGGCAGTACATGTGATACCCTCGGTCGCAGTCATCACAGAACAGCAGCTGGTCCTGTGGAGAAGAACATTTGATAAAATAAGTAAAATACCACCCACTAGGAATCGGCAAGATTTCTGATCAATAAATGATTTAAAACAGGTACTTTATGTGGCCATCACATCCTCAAAAAGACATTTTTCCTTTATTTTTAGGGATAATTTACTTTTTTCAGAAATGACAAATGCGATTACTGACGATGCAAACACAGTGCGTCTTAACTTTCTTCAGTAGAGAACCTTCCATTTTCTGCATTATCCTTTTAAGCCGTTTACTCAATTTTAATAACTATTATAAAAAAGGCATGTGCTCTGATCCAATGCATGTAATTTGTGTCATTTAAAAGATAAATGAGAGCTCTTAATTAGTATGTAAGTAAATAAATAAATGAGGATATTCCTCTGTGTTTACAGGGTGATGTTTCTTTATACCATTAGCAGTTGCATCCTCAGTTTTCACTGCTGCCTGGTAGTAAGTCATGCGTTATTACTGTTAGAAGGTGGTTGACTGTTGAAACGAACTGTTAAACTAACAACAACAGTCAGGGAGACGATCTACTAATGGTTGATCAGTTTCCAGTGAGCGTCAAACCACAGCCAATCTGACACCAACCCCACAATACATTTCATCAGGGTTCACATTACTTTGGGATTTTATGGTGGACCTTTTGTAATCCATTCAGTCTACTCAGTTGGATTCAACATGGAGCAGATTTATAATACAGCATCACAGAGTATTATTTACCCTTGTGACTCTAGATTTATCTAAACAAGGACAGTGATAATGCAATATTATCTTATTCGCCTTAAACTTCCACAGGCAACACGAACTCAATTCATCTCTGAGGATCGAGTACCAAAAACCAAGAACGAGCCGTGCTCCCTCAGAGCGTTATACACCAAACACAAACATGTGCAGGGTATAAACCAGGGGAGCGCAATTCTCCTCAAGCGCACTCACTAAACCGGACCATTCACAGTTAAACGAGATGTGCTTGAGCAGGGAGATCACCCACCTCCGGTACAAAACAAAGCTGCATGAATGTAGCAAATGTTCTTGATTCAAAAATGTCAATTATTATTTACACATTAAAACATTTTAGCTTAAATCTTTACCTTTTGTGTCATTTTCTTACAGGTTTCTCAATTTGACTGAACAATTATTGATGTATTTGATTAAAGGGATGAACACACTTGAATCAAACACAATCAAATTCAGTACTTTATTCAGTTTAAAGGATGTTCTAGCAAAACACAGACAGGAGCTCAGGTCCTGGAAGCCAGTGCCAGTGTTTGGTGAACTCCCTGCTCAAACTCACCTGGTAATCGACAGGTTCAGTGTGTGTGTGTGTGTGTGTTTAGGAGGAGAACTACCAAAGCCATACGTACGTCATTCTCCGACGTGCCGCACATGTTGCAGCACTTGCACTCGATGCACTGCCAGCGGTACGTCTTCACCGCCGCCATCATCACCGGGGTGAACTGCAGACACGAAGGATGTCCTGCAGAATAAAACGCAATGGATAAAAGAGAAGCAACAAGGGAAAACAAGGTATGAGGACACAAATAAAAAGAAAAAGGGTGAAAAGAAAATTTGTGTTGGACAATATCACGACCTCGAATAGTCATGAGCTCATATAAAATATAATTAGCGGATCATTTTTAAAATGTACGACTCAATATTATCACAACATAGGAATCATGTATCAGGAATGAGTAAAATAGACTAAAAACACATCACAGAACCACATGGGATGAATAATTTGCCATTTAAATGTTATCTTTTTGGCCAAACAGTACTGAAAAACTGCTGTAAAAACATTGATCCAACAAAGTAAGTAGTAAGTAAATACTATACTACAGCAGTTAAGGAATTTGATTCAAAACTAGTAACAGCACAGTTCAGTCTACGAGCGCGAATCTAAGCTGAATAAACTAAATATTGTTTTCCTCCAGTGCTATAAAATGTGTGTGTTTCATACCGGAACGGCCACAATCAGAGCAGGACACCAGCTCTTCTGATTGGCCGGTTTTCTGGTTCAGGTTGGAATCTCCCAAACAGAAATCACAGTAGTTGTTGGGCAGGGCAAGACCATCGGGACCCTTTTTAGGGGCTGACAACACAAAGACAGAAACAAGAAAACAAAGTCAGAGCCCAGACCTCACCCCACCAGAGATGGAATGTGGATCCAGCAGTTATTAACTCCAAGCGTTTACATACATTCTCCACCAGCAGAATGAGTTGTTTATGTTGTTCTCAGTAAAGGTGATTAATATTATTTTAGGCACATTAGATTTGTCTTAGATGAAGATCTCACTTTATGACAAATTAATGCAGAAAAAAATCATGAAATTCCAAAAGGTTCACATACATTTTACTGTACATACACATAAAATGTTCAGGATACTGGGGGTTGAGCAGTTCCTCAGAATTGCACGTTACAGTTATTACTCTAAATATAGTTGTTAAATTGTGTAAGACGCAGGATGTGAAAGTGACCAGCGCTTACAACACTACTGCAGGTTGAGCCCAGTTGAAGGGACTAAGAGTATTAAAGTGACAGTGTGCTTTTTAGGTCAAAAACCTGATGACCTGCTAATAAAAATTGTCAAATCAAATTCAAATTCAAATTTTATTTGTCACATACACAATCATACACAGTATGATGTGTAGTGAAATGCTTTGGCGACCGCCCTGACCACAGATTACAAAACAAGAAGCAATTTAAGACATTAAAAAAAAACTTAACAATATAAACATAAAGGGTAAGCTGCTGGTGTTCAATCACAAAGTCTTTTTCTGCAATAAATGGATTTATATCGTTTTCCAATACAAACCAATAGAAATGATCTAAACAGCGAAAAATACTACACTGAAAATTAAAGAGTGTACTTTTTCCTTTCTGCCATTTTTGGAGATCAGATGTTCTGTGCTCAGTTTCACAGTTAAGATCCATGAATCAAACATTCATGAACTACTTACTGTTAGGCTCCTCGATTGGAGGCGGAGTCTGGGGTTGAAGGTCCACCTCCTCCTTGTTCTCCCCCTCCTCCTCGGCTAAATGAGAGTGGGCGTAATGGTAGCTGAGTCCTGGTCGGTTCTTGTATCGCTTCCCACAGACTGCACAAACAAACATGCACACGGCCTCTTTAGCGTCTCCACTTAGTAAGAAGACAGTAAAACTTTACAGCTCACTTTACAGTGTGAGACTGTGTTCACCCTTGGATTTATATTATAGTAATAAAAATAATACGCTGATTTTATATAGCGCCTTTCACAATCTCAAGGTCGCTTCACAAAATAAATGAATTAATAAATGTAATGTATGAATAAATTAATTAAAAAGTCACACAGACGTACCACTAACACACGAAACCTCCCTGAATGTTCCACGTAGACTTCGTCTAACTCGGTCTAAACTATCTAGAACATTTCTAAAAACTAGAACGAGTGTTAAGGAATAGTTGAGAAATTTTCTTCAGACAGCATAAATAATTCAGCTGTTTTTTTGGCTAAATAATACAAGCAGGCACAACCCAAAACTAGAAGCACACTTCAGTAGTGCCCTAGTTACAAACCTGCCCTTGTTCTCAGAGGATTGTGTCGAAGTGTCGAGTGCAAATGACACAAGTCACTGTGGTGCACGTTGTGCGGTGGGGTTCTGCGTGGAGACTAGTGCTGTGATCAGAATCAGTATAAAAGCTCAAACTACATAAACATGTATAAATAAACCGATCCAAACTACAAACCTTTCTATAACGCACATAAAAAATGTCAACTGGATTATGCCTGACTCGACTGTTTCTCTGCAAACCCTCCATCTTCATGTTCACTTATAAATGACGTACGTTTCTTAGAATAGCGTCTAAGCAGAGTTTGGTTTTAATACACACTCTGAAAGAGCTGAATATTGCTGGATGGACTGATAATAGGCAATTTACTGATAAAAAGTAAAATAAAATAAATAAATAAAACAAATGCTAGAAAGAAAACCGCAGGACAGAGTGAAGTGCACGTCACACAGCTGTTCAGATTAAATGACTTCAGGCCAAATTAGATCATCACCATCTTTTCATGATTTTAATATAAAAGACACAAAAGAGAACTTGCCAACCCAACCCAACTACAGCTGGGGTAAAAGAGGAAATGTGTGGGATTGATTTTTCGCAGAACTATTCCTCTAATGTGGTGCACAAAGACTTCACTCTCTGTTCTTTCCCTTAGGGTTCGGGGGAACACCAGTCATGAGGTTCCAGCAACTCCCATTAGGGTATGAGTCAGAAATCCACAACGCAGACCCTCCTCTATCCAACCCAATGATTCTCCAACGCTCCACTTCAACATCATCACATTTATTCACCCACTAAACACCACCTCTCATATCCAATAAAAAAGTTTACACTAAAATCACCCAAAAATGCCATATTAAGAGTCTCTGCAATGGGCATGTACTTACTTTCACTTAGTATATCAACCGTTGTTGCATATAACTGTACAGCAAGGACCAAATGATTTGAGTATGACACAAATATTCATTTCCACAAATGAATGTTCGGGAAAGTGATCTTATGAACTGAAGTCCCTCCTTTCCATTAAAATTTAAAGTTCAGCCACAAAAGACATAATTTTAGTGGTTCTCTTATCATCACTAGTAAGAGTGTTGACAATCACTGATTGAAAAGCTGATTGAATGCTTTAAAAAGAGGGTGGCACTTGAAATCGTTGTTCTTCCTCTGTTAACCATGGTCACCTGCGTGGAAACGTGTAGTCATCATTGCTTTGCACAAAAAGAGCTTCACAGGCTGGACACCACGGCTAGTAAGATTGCCCCTTATCAGATCAAGAACGTCAAGGAGAGAGGATCAATGGTTGTGAAGAAAGCTTCAGGGATCCAGCAAGTGCCAGAAAGATCATCTAAACTTGATTCAGCTGTGTGATGGTGGCACCAGCAGTGGAGAGCTTGCTCAGGAACAGCAGCAGACTTTGGAGGAGGACCTGGAGGCCAAGAATGGCAGCAAAAATGCCACTTCTCTCAAAGTGCAAAAGGTATAGGGATTGGACTGCTGAGGACTGAGGTAAAGGTAAAGGAGGTCAATCTCATTTCCGATTGTTTGGGGCACCCAGAAAAAAGATTGTCCTGAGAAGAAAAATGGAGTGCTATCATCAGTCCTGCGTCAGGCCAGCAGTAAAGTATTCGGACACCGTTGTGGTGATGACAACATGTCAGGTCTTGAAAAAGAAGGGCCAACACTAAGTTTTGCCTAAACATAATGGAATTATCAATAAAAGTCTTTAAACCGAATTCTACTTCGGCTTCACATAGAACATCTGACAAAACCCGGAAACTTTGTTAAAGATCATTGTGTCATTCTCAAAACTTTTGGCCATGACTGTTTGATTAATTTTTGTATTAAATTAAACCAACTTATTTACTAATTCAACCGTAAATGGTACTCGATTCAATTCTGCGCATTTAAATCTGTACAATTCAACAAATTTAGATTCAATTCTGCACATTTAAATCTGTACAATTCAACAAATTTAGATTCAATTCACACACTCATAAAATAAATATACACTAGTAGTTTTAATTTTCTGTTTTGATTCATTATTGCCGTCACTTACTCTTGTTCAATTCTCACACAACACACACCCTTACACCCCCTCCCACACACTATGATACATCTCTGCATGGTTTAATGAAGTGCAAATGCGTCTTTATTCCAACACTAATAGGACACATTGTAGAGCTGGGCAATATGATGATATTTATCATTATCAGGAAATATTTTGATATGATTTTCTTCATATCATGATATTGTCAATATTTAAAGACACTGTGGCATATGTTTCATTTCACAGAGAGCTTTATTAGTCTCGCTCACGTTAACTTAACATACTGTGGGGTGTGAGAATCAGCAAATAAAAATCTTATTCAAAATATAGCAAAAATTTCATTTGTTCAATCTTAACAGATGATGTCAAAAAATATTTGATATATCGCATATCAGGAAAAGTTCTTCAAAAGTATGGTTGTAATTATATTTTTGTCATATCGCCCAACCCTATAGCATTGTACTAAAGTGCAGTTAAATCTGTGTTAGAAGTAAAAGAGACACGATGCAGAAAACGAATCCATTCACTCCTGAAAACACACGCAATCAATCAATCAATCACAAAGCAAGTCTGCACAATCCTAATGGCAAATCAGAACAAAAGCAGAGGCATTATTTCACTCTATATGGTGGACTGAAGAAGGGGCAGAAGAAGGGGGAATGGTGGGACGACTAGATGAAGGGATGTGTATTAGCGAAAAGCAGAAAGACAAAAAATAAAAAAAAAGACAACACTTAAGCCACACGAGAGTGCACGTTTTGTAGAAAAACGGGGAGATGGAAGAAAGGGGGAGTAAAGAAAGAAAAGGAAGAGGAAGTGTGGGGAAAGATGAGCACCAACAAAGCACCTAATGCTTAACACAGAAATGCTGATTAACAGTGAAAACTTGTTTCCACTTTATTCCTCTAATTCGAGAGAGAGTCTACTGGTCACTTACAGAGCTACTGTTTGGGATCAGACAAACCCTCTCTCCCCATGTTCATCAATGAGCCTTGGGTGCCAACTACTGCAGACCCGGAGCAGTCAATAGGGCCTGCTGTTCTACCCGTCATAAAAAGGTCCTCAGATCCTCACGTTCCTGCTTCCAGCACATCAGCTTCAATAACTGACTGTTCACTTGCTGCCTGATACATCCCATTGACAGGCGTCATTGTAACAAGATAAGAATCTGTGTCTTAAATCTTATGGCTCATATTTTTTATTCCTGTTTCTTTTTGAAGCAAGTGATAAAATGCCAGTCGGACCCATTAAAGAGAAAACAACGTTACGTACACCGCTACTTAAAACGATGTTTAAAAATGTCTTCACTTATCTTACGTAAAATATAAATAATAAAAATAAAGATAAAACAGTGAATAAGACATGAATTTCTGTTTAGAACTTATAGACTGAATGTGTTTTCTTGTCCGGTACGTTGTATTTATCTATAGCATCCAGGGAAACGTTTTTTTTCTTTCATAGTGCACTGAACCAACTGCAGCTATATCGCCCCCTACACTTCATGTTGAAAATGACCTCATGCTTTACATCGCATTATAGGCTCGGATTTCACTCGCCGTTGTGATCAGACAGTGAGGATCAGATCGTTTAGATTTAGCAAGATGACTTTTACAACTGCAAATACTTTATTTTTGTCAGTAGAGCACACTGATCAATAACTAACAATACATTTTAGTGTAAATTTTATTCAATAAACTGAATAAATAAAAATGATTTACAAATAAGAAAATATATTCAACGTAAAGACCATCTTCTGCTCCATTATGGTCTTAATCTGGGGAGTATTTGACAGTGGGACAGAATATCTCACCTCCTGTATGTCGTTCTAGATAAGCGTGTCTGCCAAATGCTGAAAATGTAAAACGTGTAATATTTTCATTTCCAGTTCCAGAGCAGATGTACGGTTTAAAGGTGTAATAGTCAGGTCAACTACACGACTGGAGGGATTAACTATTCAGGTTTTCTTTTTACAGATTCGTTTTAAAGACTCGTTTTAGCTAAAAAAATATTTTACACATGCGCACCATCGAAACGTTCGAGAGTGACTGAGTGAAGACATTCCAATCACAAATGCAGTTACATAAGCATTTTAAGAACAAATCCTGACACATCCACAGGTGGGATGCGATTTAATGCCAAGTGATATTTGTAAACCAATGAAAATTAGTGCTGTAATATAAACAGAACTCTCCGACGCAGTCACAACCGCAGAACTGCTTAATGTTCAACGATGAGGACGTAAGAAGTGTGAGAATGTCGACAGGGAACTAAAGCAGGGGTGGGGGCTGCCTCAGAAAAGACACAGGAAACGGTTTTGAAATTCTGCTGACTCTGTTTCCTGCCTGAACCTGCCCACGGCCGTGGAGAACGCTGAATATCTGTTAAACAGCCTGGTTTACCTCAGCTACACTGCAGCTTCACAGTAGTTTGGAGAAAAACTGTAAGAAACTAGCAAAAAAAAAAAAAAAAAAAAAAGTGAATTTTGTTTACATAATTCTATTATTGTTATAGTTAGTAATGAATAAATAATGCAATAATAAGACTATGGTTTTCCACAAGCCATGGTCTCCAAACACTGCCTCTATCAGGGGAGCTACAGGTGTGTATGCAAAACCCAACGCAAACATTCACAAACCAGGGAAGAAAAGGATTAAAAACACACACATACACAAGCAAGGAGCATAGAAAGGCAGAGGGGAGAAAGGGGGAAGAGAGAGAGAGAGAGAGAGAAATATACCTCGATCAGAAGTTTTTGAAATATGCTTTTGTTTGAAAGTGTCTGAAAGAGAGAGAGAAAGAGACATAAAGAGAAAGAGAGAGGAGACAGACTCAAGACTGACACTACGAATCAGGAAATAAAGAGAAATCGAATGATTAAATGAAAAAACGTTATCACAGCATCATGAAACATTTAGGAAGGATGAGAGAGAGAGAGAGAGAGAGAGAGAGAGAGAGAGAGAGAGAGAGAGAAAGAGAAAGAGTGAGAGAAAGAGCGCGAGAGAGAAAGAGAGCAAGAGAGAGAGCGAGCAAGAGAGCAAGAGAGAGAGAGAGAGAGAGAGAGACAGAGAAAGAGTGAGAGAAAGAGAGTGAGAGAGAAAGAGAGCAAGAGAGAGAGTGAGCAAGAGAGCAAGAGAGAGAGAGAGAGAGAGAGAGAGAGAGAGAGAGAGAGAGAGAACACACTCTGAAAACAATGGCCTGACAAAACAACTACACAGACCTTTATTCTGACAGCAGACGAGTGGATGGTGATCAGATTTAAACCAAATCACTCGACCTGTTCCTTGCTATATTTTGGAAAAGTCTCACACTTTTAACCATGCAACCAACTGTGACCCTGAAGCAACACTGGGGCCCATGTTGGCCAGGAACAGGTGTGTAGAAGTACTGATTCAGGATCAGGTTGCTCGTATTAACTGCTCAATAATCAAACTCATCACAGCTTTACTCTGAACAAGCAACTTCCTCAGTTCTCACTGGAGAACCTGAAGCTTTCTGCAGACCTTCTACTGCAGCGCTGTCCCACTGAGAACGTCCTGCTGACTGACCTGCATGTCCTCCATGTTCATACTGCAGGTGGTAATGATGCAGGAGCCGACCCGTCATTGGCAGGTCACGTGGGTTTGGGCAGTGGGGCAGCGTATTAGAACGTTTTCACAGAATTTGGCAGAACAATTAGGGGAAAACATCCACGCAGGCCTTCATGCTGATCTCAGATCTGTGTTCAGGTTCTTCCAGTCAGATCCGCTTTGTGTGAGGAGTGAGTTTATCTATAATGTATCAGCACCAATGAAGGAAACTGTTCAATCTCTTCATCTACAGAACAGTGTCACTGTTTCTTCACCAACACTTACAGTCTGATCTTCTTCTTCCTCTGGGTCACACTGACT
>JBBIGC010000082.1:16691485-16702930 GCA_037576955.1 Lepidarchus adonis | reverse complement strand
ATTTGGTTACGATGGTTAGCTGAAGCAGAGGTGAAGGTACAGTTGATTTGGTTATGATTTGGTTACGATGGTTAGCTGAAGCAGAGGTGAAGGTACAGTTGATTTGGTTATGATTTGGTTACGATGGTTAGCTGAAGCAGAGGTGAAGGTACAGTTGATTTTGGATTTGCTCTGACGATTGTTTGGCTGCACTGTACTGTTGGAGGAACAGTAATGATGCCGCTAGGATCAAGTCGTCTAGTCTTTGACTTAAGCAGGAGAAATCCTCCTGCTGGAACATCAATGACTGATGAGCCTCTGAAAGACACAGGTGTGCGGTTAAAGCTTTGGTGTAGACCGCACAGTCTAAGCAGCCGCTGCTTCATCTAGTGCAATGGGCTCTTCACTGATGTTAAACTGAACAATGACAGAAGAACGAAGTCGTTTCAGATTAGCAAATAAAAACTGCTGCATTAGCTGAACTGATATCCTGAGTGATGTATGCTGGGTAATGAACGTATTCCCCACTCTCTTTTAACGTTGAGTCAATCGCGATGACAGTGGCCAACATGGATAAAACACAACAGAAATAACTTCTTAAAAAATTCCTTCATTCATTTATTCATTGTTCAAACCACTTATCCATTTTGGGTCACGGGGAAGCTGGAGCTGATCCCAGCTGACTACGAGCCAAGACAGGGTTCAACCTTGGTCATCGCAGGGCATCCCAGAGACAGAAAACCACTCCCACATAGAGCTGGGCAGTATGACGATATTGGTCATTATTTTAATACATTTTGGGCACAATATAATTTTCTGAGCAGATTATACTTGTAAGAAACAATGAAAAAAATTGTACTCACACTTTTATATAAAATATATATACGGGGCTCATTTGTATTAATGGATGGTGAAAAAATACATATCGTGACATATTGTGTATCGTGTTTCTCAAAGTATTGTGATTACAATATTCTTTCCATATTGCCCACCCCTAACCCCTAACCCAATTTAAATGAAGTGAATATTTGTCATGAACACACAACACCACAGCACAGTGCACCACAATGAAACGTAACCTCTATTTGACCCATCAGTGCAGGAGCAGTGGGCAGCTCCCGGGCAGCAGTGCATGAGGTAGTACCTTTACTTCAGATCAGAGGGGTAACTCCCCACTACCTTTAGAGTAGCCAGTCAACCTAAACCACAAGCCTGGGTGGAAGCGGGAGCACAAATGCAGGAAAAGCTTGTTCACTCCACACAGAAAAGCACCGCGATCGAACCCAGGACCTCCTTACTGCGAGTTAAAACAGACAAAACAAAGTGCAAACTAGCAACAACTTTTACTCAGTCTTTCACTAGTTTTAGTTACACAGGCCTAATCACGCCCTCACTGTAATAGAACCTGCAGAACATGTTCTTCAGTAGAGTGCTGCCATTAATTACAGCTGACTAGCTTTAGGAATAATATCTCAGTATCAATATCTGATTATATTGCTATTGAAAAAAAAGACAAGAGCCATCAATACAGAAACGGACAAAAAAAGTGTTGTGCCACATAAGCGCTCAAAAACTTCCAATAACCTTTATCCAGTGTTTCTAGTTCTAAAATCTAGTACTTTATACAGTTATACAGGCCTAATTTAGCTCTCACTGTAATAGACCAAGACCTGGAGCCTGTTCTAACAGACAGAACGACAAACCAATCAAATGAGGACCAGTTAAATAATTAAAATTAAATAAAAAAGGCAAGATGTTAGTCCTTTTTTCGCTTTATGTTAAACAGTGACAAATGTTACATTAAATGTGGCCTGGAATAGGTTCTGCCTGTTTGACGGGTGAGCAGAAGGTAAAGCAAGGCCTCTCTGCTTTATAATGGCCTTTTCCACACGTCCATCATCTCCCCTGGGGGTGAAAGACCAGAGGTGACCGTTTGTCAGAGCAGTCAAAGTGCCAGCAACAGGAAAGAAAGCTGAACACAATCAACTGGATGTAAGGCCTCATCAAAAATAGAACGAATAAAAAGAAAGGCATGGAGAGAGCTTAGAAGAAACAAGAAATGTAAATACTGGAATTTAAAAACTGTGGCAAGCGGATTTCTTTCCAACAAATGATGCACCTCTGAGGAAAAGGATGAGTCAGAGTATCACACACATATCGACCAATGCTGTTCTTTCCTGATATCTGAAACCCAGGACAGAAAAAGCAGAAATACTGATCATTAGTGATGGTGCTGATGGTAAATCAGTATCAGCATGATATCAGCATGGACTGGATGTTAAAGGGAAAAAAGGAAGGAGTCAAACCCAATGCTGTAAAGAATCCATCAACATTCAGGTTGTGTGATGCGACACCATTAGCTGTTTATTCCATTCTGTGGGGTAGAGGAGTGTAATCTGAGCATGCTTTTCTTCAGTGGAGTGCTCTTAAAGCTGATAATACTACATCAGTATCAATATCTGCTGCTACAGCGAGTCCTCAGGTTACATCGCCATCTCCTTTTTAAGAAAGTCTAGCTCCGTCACCATTAAAGATGTAAAAACAAGGGTCATGTGGTAACTAGTTCAGGTGAGTAGAGCGCAGCACTACATGAGTAAGACGTGTTTATGCTCCATGTGAGTGACGTAGGTGCTTATGTACACAGGTTCTGAATAATAGCGAAGGTAGGAACAGATCTCTGACATAAGTCGAGGACTTACAGCATCGCTATGGATACAGAAATCTTGCGTATAAGCTGATCCCAAAACAGGTGTTTTTGTTAAAAACCTACTTAGCTTTAGTATCTTTAACTGAACCCTAAAAGAAACGGAAAACACACAGCCAGCAAATCAACAAACCGTTTCAATTCACTTAAACTGTATTTTTACTGCGGTATAACGCTGGAGCTTTGTTTACACTATACGACTTAAGCCACAATTTCCAAATCCCACTTTGCTGTTTACAGACAGAAGCCTCCGTTCAGAGGTGACTATTAGTCTTTATGGGTGAACTACACTGAGACGTAATACAGGTGACAATGTTATTAGTGTCTGTTTTTATTGGTATGTAAAGGCTCCATTGAAAGTGGGGTGCAAGCTCGATCTAGCCACTGAGTTTGGTGGGGGTGGATGTCACGGCCGTGGAGCTACAGTACTCTGGTCAGAGATCTTGACTGAACACCCAGGTCGCAGATCAGACATATGACTAGGTGAGAGACTCACAAGAACACAAGTTCCCAAGTGTGAACACTGTAGAGATCTCTGCAGCGTCGGCCATCATCTGGTTAAAATTCCGTAGTGTGAACTGGGCTTAAACTAGCTACTTGTTGTTGTAATGGAAGCATCACTGCCGCATGGTTTAAATGACATTCCAAGTGATTCGGTCATACTTCAGGTTAAATTCCTGCTACAGAATCTGACTGGCAGAAAAATGGCCATAAGAGTAATCCAGTGCTAAAACAGAAAAAACAACTAATCTACATTTAAAACGTTCACTTTAAGGCTAGTCTGATGATGACGGGAGCGGAGAAGCTGCAGAGATTTTGAGAGGGGACACGGAGAGCGAGAGATGCAGCCCAAATGCAGGCAGTTTGAGAGAGGAGGAGGAGGAGGAGGAGGCAAGTCTATATATAGGCCAACTCCACAGCAGGGCTGGAAAGCAGGACTTAAACGAGCTCTCTCTCGCTCTCTCACTCTTTCTCACACACGATAAACTAGGGACATGTAAAAATGTGAGAATTTTGCTGCTGAGAGGACAAAGCGAGGGATAAAAAAAGAGAAAGAAAAGAGGAGTGTGAAGTTCATGAACTGTTGTGGAAGACGGCAGAATGTGGAGATGATGGTGCTGGCAGTTTACTGACTGTGGTTAACGACGGCTGAAGCGCGGCACTGGTAACACACATTAGGCCGTTCGCCAGACACGCTGAAGCTTAGGCAGCAAATCTCTTCATCCTGTGTAATGGGCTCTTCTCTGGAGTTCTGTGTAAAGCTGAAGGTGCGTTAGACAGGAGAACAAACAGTGCTGAGTGTTCTAGTCTGATCTCGTGGATCTAATCTAGAGCAGTGATGGAGATGGAAACACGCAGAACTTTAGAAAAGGCAGGACAAGTGTATTTATATACAACATTATCATACACAGGGTCAGTCAATGCGCTTTACACGGATAAACACAACTTTTCAATAAAAGAAACATTAAAATATATAAATAAATAAGCAGAAATCAAAAGCAATATTACGAGAAATAAAAGATGAGATAGATAAGATTGGAGATCTTTGAGAAGCAGAACTGCAGAAATGACTGAGCAGTAGCGCTCGGTTTCTCTCTGGGTTTCGATCAGTCAGAATGACCAACGCAAATGTTCACACACCTCCACCTGTACCACACGTGCTGCTGGAGGCTGGAGCACCTGGCGAAGGTTAGTGTTTGGATCATTCACAGAAAGCCCCTAAATCAAGAAAGGCATGAAAAACGTCAAGTAGGTTTCTCTTGCTCGGCCCATGTGATTTCTACGTCCACTTTGTAGTTTCTCCATCTGTGTAGCCTGCTTATTATCCACCGGCTTTTATTTACTGGATTTAAAAACCAGCGATGAGTGGAAGTGTGAGCTTTGCAGTTGTAATGCTAAACAGGGAAACTATTACAAAGCAATGTTCAGTCTGAACTCTCTCCACAAGGGGGAGCTCTGAGCACAAAAGAGAGCTTTGGGAATCACTTTAGGAGAGTAAACCCACACCAGCAGGATCTCACCAATACAGACACGCTTGTAGCTACATCCTTTCTACATATGACCCCCGTAATAAAAGTGTTAATGATTCCTTGATTACAGTATCTCCCCAACATTCAGTCGCAGCTTATGCATGAGCTTTACAAACCTGGCCTTGGGTGCGGTTTGCTTACAGACTTACGGCCTATCTGACAACATGAAAACACATTCGCTAAAAGTATAATTCAGTACAAAAAGACATCCCCAAATAATGTAAATGCACTGTTTACTGTTTTACGGTTCGAAAAGCAACGCAAAGCAAAGACAGATCAAAGATGTCACTTAATTGGTGCGGTTATATTCAGCCTCTCGAACCTTGCTACATTATATTACATCCTAGTGTATAATACAAGCTGGAAAAAGTTAACAGAAATAAAAAAATTAATGTTGGCTGGAAAAAGATTTAAAATTTTCAATTGAATGACTGGATGGTGGAAGTACTGTAGTACTGCGCTGTCAATCATCCGTCTTTATGTAAATTCTTCAAACCCTTTAAAATCAGATCCGTAACATGGTCAATTGCGACCTGTGATGCTTTGCGATCGCTGATGTCGGACACGCTTTCATCCCCAGTATTGTCTCTCAGATTTTGCAGATGTTGCTTTGCAAAAGCTAAAAACTGAAGCTTAAATTTTGCTGTGTAGTTTTTGTATTACGGCACGATATCTATAAGTTCAAAATGCTCAACTACAGTATAATGTCGCTAATGGTAAAGTTAGATGCTTTTACTTCAGGTCAGTAAATTCAGTAATGCTGCGGCTAATATCACGGCTTATCTTAGACTTTTAAAACATAAATTAGCATTTTCTGCGGCTTATAGAATGGGACGGCCTATAGTTGAGGAAACACAATAATCAAAGTAAGATTTTCGAATAATAAACATTCCTCTAGTTTTAAGAAGAAGCTATTCCCAGCCTTCTGTTAAACCGGGGATGTAGTTCAATCCTAGCAAAACATGCACTGTAATTTTACCTGTATTCTTTTAAATCTTACTTTTATTTCTTCTAAACTGATTTAACTGCTTGTTTCATTGTCTTTTTATGCCATGGTAAAGCACACTGAATGCCTTCTGTGAATGATAATGTGCTATATACATTTTTCTAAAACTATAATCAAAACTGGCCACTCACTGATCATTGAATGTACATGGAAATACTTGGATGTAAATTTCTTGCAATGACTGCAGTCTAATCATGTAACATGATGTGCTCTGGTATGACAGTTCACTAATAAATGATTGATGGATGGCTGGGCGGATGCACAGTGCAAACTGTAGAAGCTTCTGCACACTTTCCAACATTTCTAGTTATCAGGCCTTAGAAAATCAATAGTCAATCAGCTGCAAACCACAACAGGAACAGTAACACTGACTGGAGTTTAGTAATAGGAAACTTGATATTAACAGAAAGGAAACCTAAAAATAAAAATAAAAAACATAAAACAGTACCTACAGCAGCTTTACACGAACACATTAAAGCATAGATCATATCTGTTCTGTTTAAAACCCCATAGCTTTTTTATCTTTATAACAATTGTGAGCTTTTATTTACCAAAAACTAGGGATGGGTATTTCAGTCAAAAATATCTTTCAATAATTACTAGGAACCAAACAATATATTTTTTTGCATAGACTTCCAAATTTCTCTTTATAACCTTGCAATTAAGATGCTAATCTTTTTGTTATTTTGTCTTTAAAATTGATTTAGAAATAAGCTTTATTTTGATCAGCCATCTTGTATTGTGCCTCGCAGCCTGGACAATCCCAATTGAACCTCTTATTTCAAAAACAACCAGTTTCAGACTCTAATAAGCACATTTCTTTCATTTTCTTTAAAGACCCATTTGTTGTTACAGTGTTTGCATTAGAATCATTTGCAAGGCCATATCTTTAGGCAAAATGATTGTTGCATTTCTACTAGAACATGAGCTATAAACACAAATACTCAAATGAACTGACACAAACACACACACTAAAATTACCCCGAGATAACTGGGCGCAGACGATCGCACCCATGCACCCATTAGTGACAAGCGCTTTGCTGTGTTAATTAAAGCTTGTGTTCGCTCAAATCACAGTCTACAGCAAGGCCACAGTTTGCTTTCCCAGACACGCTGGCTGGCTCTGCTAAACCATGGCATCCAAAGCATCTTTGAACAGACAGAAAAATCAAACACCAGCAGCACAGATTTACACACCTGTTTACAAATACACAGAGTTGATGAAACATCTCTCATTCTCCAAAATTCATTTAAACCACAATGACCGCGACCTGGTAAATGAATTTAAACCTTTTAATTACAAGCAAAGACATCTTCCATATGAGCCATATATCTGAAGTGACGGAGTGCTAATAGCGGAGCAGTGTTGGTGTAACCAGGACGGTAGCCTGTCGCAACAGGAACGTATATGAGCGTCCATGTTGCTTATCGTACTGTACGTTACAATACTTCTATGATATACTCATCCCTATGAGATGGTGTTGTGTAACGTCAGCTGACAATGTCAGAGTCTCTTATTGTTATTTTAATTAAAATGTATTGAATTAAAAAGTTAAAGAATTTATAAACAATACCATTTTTTAAATAAAGTTATCTGTTGGTGTTTATAAAATTAAAAATGGACAGATTTCCCCCCGTATTTTTCCAAATATAGGTTATTGGCCCAATAACTAGCAATAATCGGTATCGATATCGGCCTCAAAAAATCAAGATCGGACGACATGTATGACATGACCACAGAAGACCACAAAAAGAAAGCTGTTGTTTCCTGCCCCGCCCCCAGCCCTGGTCCATGGCAATTTTGTGATGAAAAAGGGGTTTAAATTTGAACAATATGCAGATCATTTTAGTGCTACAACTGACTGTGTTGTAACAAAACAGTCTGGAGGATGTGTGACCACATTGTTTCTGAGACGACATGGTTATACAGGTGCAGGTCATAATATCGTAAAAAACATTCTTGACATTCCTTTCAGAAAGTGAAATCATATATTATATTGATTGGTTAAACATAGAGGGAAATATGTCAAGACTTTATTTCTTGTAATTTTGATGATTATGGTTTATAGTTAATAAAACCCAAAATTCACCACTAAAAAATAAGTACTAACTGTGCTGGACAGCGGTCCTCCAGGACCCGAACTGCTCGTCCCTACCTTGAGAAATCAACAGCTGCAAGAAAGTTCATGTGTAATAATAATTTTGAGAGAAAAAATAAAAAAGGTCTGATTTTGATTGTCATTTTACCACCCATGCCTATTTCAGTAGATCAGACAATACCGTGAGATAAAGATCAGGCGCTAACACCCCGGGGGCTGACGCAGCTCGGACCGGGGGCTCATCCCCACATGACTGCAGAGTGCTGGGCTGGAATGCGAGGGGTGTCGCCGGAACAAAAGCACCGGTAGTGGGTATGATGACTAGGCTTAGCGAGCCGGGACGTTGCGAGCGCCGGGACAATGCGGCTCGCTCGGACAGCAGGGGACAGGGCAGGGCACATGAAGGGGATTAGAACAGTCAGCAGTATGGGGGGGCCACCGACGCATTCCTCACACTGCAATGACCCCAAAACATATCCATTCTATCCATCTGTCTGCGTCTGCCCGTTTGCCCATCCATCCATCTATGCCTTTGTTTCCCAAACCCGGGCTCCTGCAGACCAGGACGGGACCCCATCCATAGAACATCAACGGCAAAACTTATTCCATGTGAATTTCTCCGTCTAATGCATTTTTCACATCTTAAAAGCTGTTACTCCTTCACATAAAGGGCCGTCCAGGTGAACCCCAGTGTACCTCTCTTCTATAACTCCAAGCAGGCAGGAGTCAGTCCTGTAACCGCTGATTGGCTGATCGAGGAAAGGGTTGCTGTTAAAGAGAGACATTGAGAAAAAGCTAAGAGAGAGAGACGTTTTGGATAAGCTTTACTGGAGTCCTGAAATCTGAGCTCAGTAGACGATTAACTTAACCATTAGCCACATTAGCAATCTGATGATTGTTCAGTTGGTTTTGCATTGAAAAAGAGGAAAACTGGCAACAAAACTACAGAAGATGGTTCAGTCAGTCAGTCAGCGGCGCAAACTGATCAGCAATAGGAAAAGCAAAAAAATACAATAATTTTATTTTAATTTTGGTTTTTGCCCCATTCACTTGTTACACTGACACTTAAAAATGTAAGAGACTGAACTTTGGGTTGTAAACACCATCGTTCCAATACGCCAGGAAATTACACACAATCCAGAGCAGGTCAATAATATTGACCATTACCCATGTCTAACAGACGCCATGTTGACTTGTGTGTCCTCAATTCTATCGGTCATGACCTATATCCAGCTTTACCAATGATTTAAATTGTTCATCTTTGAATCAAACATTTAGTATTGTTCATCAGTTCGTTAATGATTCAGCTTAACAAACAGGAAACAATCAGAATAGCCCCTCCTCAATTCTTCCATAATACTGGAATTTTCAGGAAAATTCAGTTTAGAGAAGACGGTCATCACATTTAAACTGAAATCAAAATGCTAGTTTAAAAAAGAAAGTTTGATATTTTTGGATGTTTCCATGCTGTTTAATCAAGGGTAAGAATGATGGGGCAGTTTCTCAGACCAAGACTAAGCCTAAACCTATGCTAAAGACTTTTTTGTTGCTTTAGTATTGATCCACCAACACTGTATAGTTGTATAATCTCAGAACATTATTTTGCACATATGGTCTATTTGAGGACCATTCTGAAGTGACCGAGTGACCAGTCTCATAGTTGATTGAACTGAATATATAAACACAACATGATGAGAATATTCTGGTTGACTGTTCATACAGAAGTGTTTAAGTAGAAGTTCAGATCAGAAATGCTGGCCTTGGATTGGGTGTGATATTGCACAAAGCTGCGATATGCAAACAAGCCGTCTAACCAAGGGGTCCCCAAATTACAGCCTGGGGGTCCAGCGTCCAGCACAGACTCCCCTTCTGACAAACACCAGCAGAAGATTCACCAAACAGAACCGACAGCATCTAGAACAGACACGGGCAAACTACTCCGACTACTTCGTTTTTTAATTAGAATTTGTGCAATAAGCGTTTACCTCTTTTGTAAAAAGCGCTGTATTAAAAAATTGACTTGACTTTACGTTTTCATGCTCTAACACTAGAGCTCCCAGAAACGTCAGAACAAAACCTTATACATTTGATTTATATCAGTTCACACAAACACTCCATCCATCTAAAACCATCTGCTCTTGTCAAGTTAAGAACTAATTGTGGATCACGAGTCAAAACGTTTGCCCACCCCTGCTCTACAACCACTCTATCCAATCGCTGTGTGTTAAGCTTCCCGACCAATCAGAGTTTGTTTTTAAAGTTTTGATGAACCTAGATTTGACCAAAATAACACAACGCCGTCTTAAACCATTGAGCATTAACGTATATTCTCTATACTCTATACTAGTCATAGTGGAGTGTAGACACCGATGTAGAAGCAGCACCTCTCAGCCAGAGCGATCGTAAGACTGCATCTTAAAACACAAAGCATCAATATATAAATAATAATAATAATCAGAAATCCCCAACATACACCAGCCGAAAACAGTGGGGGGTGGAGGAGGCTGTCTGGTTAAATCAGGGACACACACTGGGAGCTGACACTGATGATCTAGCAGTAATCCCCATCCATTCACACTGGTGCTCCATCCATTCAGCCTGGACACTGAAGTCATCAGAATATTCTCTTTCCTCACTTAATTCCCCCATCTGCCGAGCATACATACCTTCACATTAAAGCCTGATCCCATCATTTCAGCTGTAGCTTTGGTCCAGGACTAAGTACGACCAGCTACAGATTCTACGTTTTTTGACACAAGCCACTCAACGGAGAGGTCCTTCTGAAGACTCAGCTCAGCCCACTCTTAGTAGACACCTCCATGTTCTCAGCCCTTCATATTTCACAGAACTGTGCCCCGCCCCCTTTCCTTTCCTTTCTTACACCTCAAAGGATGTGCCCCATCACCAGTCTACATTTCCCATAACTCCATTTCCCATGTGTCATATGATGCAGACAAACCAAGTCTTGAAGGCAGGAGTGAGCGATACCGCAAAAATATCATATCGCGATACTTTGTGAATTTATTAATGAATTAATTCATCTATTAAGCTGGATCAAGAGAAACCATATTTTGGAAAACTATGAATGTAAAATGAGTACAAATTCAGTGTTTCCGACAGCACATTACTAAAGACGCTCTCTTTGAAATGAAGCCATATCTAAATACTGACGGGATCGTCGATATGCTCAGACAATAATATTGTGACCACAATTTATCGCAATAACGATAAATATCGTCACATTGCTCTACTTGAAGGCCATCCTAGACGTCGGACTGTGCTTTTAGTTCTTTCTTTCTGAAGATTCCAACCCCAACCTAGAGGACAATATGACAGGATTGTGCCCCCCCGCCCACTTTCCTTTCCCATGATCCACACCTCCCAAAAGTATCGCTGTACACCCATCACCAATCTACATTTAACATAATTCCATTCCCCAAGTCTTGAGGGAAGGAGAGGGCGATACAGCAAAAATTTTGTTTGCGACATAAAAACAAAGATCATGCTGGAACTAGTTGGCGAGCAAAGTGGACAAATACACTCGGCACCGGGTGGCGATGTACGAGGGAGACGGCGTTGTGCCATTCGCTCTCTTTCGTTTGTGTTGCTTGTTTGGAAGCTTCATTA
>JBBIGC010000082.1:16673283-16683620 GCA_037576955.1 Lepidarchus adonis | reverse complement strand
GTGTGTGTGGGTGTGTGTGTTTGTGTGTGTGTGTGTGTGTGTGTGTGTGTGTGTGCGTGTGTATACATAAGCACCAACTTGAATTAAACAGAGAAACGAACAAAAAACTACTTTGTTTTGTGTTATGAAAAAAGCCATATTTGTGGGGAGACATAGACAGATAGCCAAGAATCACTCGTAAACATTTACAAATATTATTAATTTATTTAGTTTTCATTAAAATACACACATTTAAAAGTTTTAGAGTGGCATTCAGTTAGCCATGTGTTTAACCAGTTTGCCAGGCTAGGACCGAACGGGGAAAAGAGCACACATAGAAAGCTATACAGTGTCCTGAAGACTACTGATATAAAACAATAAAACATCTGAAAATATTTTCTCTTTTGTGTACAAAGGTGATGGACTGGATAGAGAACCATGGTGAGGCCTTTTTGAGCAAACACACAGGAGTGGGCAAATCGCTGCACAGAGCAAGGGCCCTGCAGAAGCGGCATGATGATTTTGAAGAGGTAGCTCAGGTAAGAACACACCATGTCTAAGTCATTAAACTGAATCCGTTTCTGTACCAGCAACTTGCCCATGCCATATCTCACGACAAATACTGATATTGAGAAATCGCTGCAATTGTTCATGCTACATGCTTGTAAAATAAGTACTGCATGACAAGCCAGTACACTATAGTTGGGTGTTTGTGCAAATAAAAGTACAAGCTCTATTTACAGAAAATTTAATTGAAAACTTTAAAGAATATTCAAATTAAATTATTTGAAACATTCCACAATAACAGATGAGGGTTTTATGATCGGGTATAAAAGGAGCATCCACCAAAGCCTTAGTCTTTGCAAGCAAATATGTGGTTTCCCTGACCATTTTGGGACAACCTCCAAAAGAATTGTCCCTTCAAAATTAACACAATATTGCGGAGACTTTACTGTAGGTCTTTCATCATCTACAATACATCATTTTTTGTTAGGTTCAGTGAGTCCACAGAAATCTCAATCTCTGTAGCGCAAGGCCAGAAACCACCATTGAACTGTTGATCCAAAGGCACTGCATGGGAAACTGCACCAATGGTAACTATAGCCACATGGGCTCTGGAGTACTTAGGAAACTGTTGTAACAGAAGGAGAAGTCTTAAGTAATAATGGGCAAATAATCCACTTGTAAAACTGCATCAATTTTGTGTCCTCAGTCCAATTAAAGTATAATTAAAGGTGATGTAACGCAGTGATAAACACGGGTCTGTCCCAACTTGTTCTTGAGTGTGCTGCAACTATCAGATTCAAAATGTATTTGTATTTACAAACTACAGTAGTGTGAAAAAATGTTTGCCCCTTCTTAATTTCATCAAACAAATTTAAATATTAGTCAAGACAACACAAATAAACACAAAATGTGTTTTTAAGTGAGGAATGTTATTAGTAAGAGAAAAAATGTCCAAACCTACATGGCCCTGTGTGACAAAGTGATTGCCCCCCTGTTAAAACATAACAGTGGTTCATTACAGCTGAGTTCAATATCTTTAGCCACACCCAGGCCTGATTACTGCCACACCCCTTCTCAATCAAGAAATCACTTAAATATGACCTGCATGACAAAGTGAAGTAGACCAGAAGATCAGTCGAGAAAAGGTTTTAAAGCCATTTCTAAAGCTTTGGGACTCCAGCAAACCACAATGAGAGTTTTTTCTCTCCAAATGGTGAAAACATAGAACAGGAGGGAAGAGCTCAAGAGCACAGTGACGACTCATCCAAGAGGTCACAAAAGACCCCACAACAATATGCAAAAAACTTCAGGCCTCACTTGACTCCACCATAAGAAAGAGACTGGGCAATAATGGCCTACATGGCAGAGTGCCAAGACAAAAACTTCTGAGCAAAAAAGAACATTAAGGCTCACCTCACTTTTGCCAGAAAACATCTTGATGATCCCCAAGACATTTGGGAAAATACTTTGTGGACTGACAAGACAAAAGTTGAACTTTTTAGAAGGTGTGTTTCCCATTACATCTTTCATAGAAGTAACACTGCATTTCAGAAAAGAACATCATGCCAGCAGTAAAATATGGTGGTGGTAGTGTGTTGGTCTGGGGCTGTTTTGCTGCTTCAGGACCTGGAAGACTTGCTGTGATAAATTAAACTGTGAATTCTGCTGTCTACCAAAAAGTCTTGAAGGAGAATGTTTGGTAATCTGTTCAGGACCTCAGGCTGTTCAGGCTGAAACAAACTTGGGGTCTGCAGCTGGACAATGATCCAAAAACACACCAGCAAGTCCACCTCTGATTGGCTGAAGAAAAACAAAATGAAGACTTTGGAGTGTCTTGAGTGGCCTTGACCTGAATCCTATTGAGATGCTGTGGTATGACCTTAAAAAGGTGGTTCATGCTTGACAGCCCTCCAATGTGGCAGAACTACAACAATTCTGCAAAGATGAGTTTGGGCCAAATTTTTTAAACAGCGCAGTAAAAGACTCACTGCAAGTTATCGCAAATGCAGTTGCAATCATTTTGTCACACCGGGCCATGTAGGTTTGGATTTTTTTCTCCCTTAATAATAAAGAATGCATTTTGTGTTTTCTTGTGTTGTCTTTGACTAATATTTAAATTTGTTTGATGATCTGAAACATTAAAGTGACAAACATGGGAAAAAATAAGAAATCAGGAAGGGGGACAAGCACTTTTTCATTCTGCTGTACATTGAAGTTGCTTAGTGAAAACACTGGAAATCTTTTCTTTTCAGTTAAATAAAGGTTCTAGAGAATTAACAAATCAGAGATAATTTTTTGTACTGCATTTTGAAAAATGTTCCAACTATTCTGTAAATGAGGTTTCTATTATATTTTGGAATAGAATCTTCAACAGACTACACTAAATGAGCAGAGACATGTTTGTAAGATCATCAGATAAAGTTCAATCCTTGTGCCTTTGTGTGCCGTATTCTGCCTTTGAATAATATGGTTTATGTCTTAATGTTTTTTATGTCACATAAAGTCTTACTTAGCAAAGTTTAGTCCAATTAAATCACATTTCTTTCCAAACATTCTTGTTTCTATTGTTCTGCATCACATCATTACTTGTGTTCTCATCAGATCCTTAGCTGGCTGACTTTAACTGCGGTTTAAATGTACACTTATTACTTAGTGTGGCTATGAATACAGCTCACGAAACACCCAAGTTTTATCACCTATAATAGGTACTTGCAAGAGATTACTGGGTGACAGAACTGAGGGTAAAAGTGTGAAAAGCATTCTTTTTTTCCAACTCAAATACATGGGTAAAAATGACTCATTTTATATTGGATTTTATAGCTCTTGGCACACATATCCTGGTCTACAGCCTGTCGTGGTTGGCCTCAGTAAGATGGAGGCCAATCACATAAGTCTAGCATCTGAGACATGCTGGAAATGATCCAATCTTATCTACAATATAAGCTCAGTCTTCTTCCTCCCTCTCACTCAACAATACTGCAGTAAAAGTAAATCGACCATTTATACTGATGTAGTTCCATTCAAAGTTATTCTTCTTTTAGGAGAGGGATGTTATAGTATATTAAATACATTCATCTTATTACTCATTCTACTAAAATAACATTTGACCTTTTTCTTTTATATGCATGGTGTATATTTTAATATGCAATTTCACAGCAGTGGGCAGTCCTTCTCTGAAAAAGCCATACAGCTGCATGTGCTGATTGGGAACCAGCTGTTTCTACCAGCACTGATCTTCTTTATGTTCTGAGTGGCTTTTTTCTGGAGTAAATGTATACACTGCATTGCTTATGAAAAGGCTGCCATATATGTCATTCATTGAACCTAGTACACGTGAGCATATCTTTAGGGTCAATATGATTAATGCTAACACCAGTGATTAGTGCAGTGTTATAAAGCTTGAAAGCTGTGTAATCCTAGCATAATTCTGTAGCTTTTTTCACAATGTATTTGCATGATTTAGGTCATATGCTGTTTACTTTTTCTCTGGAGGAAGAGCCTTTTCGGGTTTGCTGGAGAAATGTGAACTACAGTCTTTTTATGTTTAGAAGAATAATAGCATATTTATTAGAGTAATACATTTTAAAAATTTAAATTGAATTAAAAATGTCAATAGCTGATTTGAATAGCAACTACTTATTTATGTAGATTAACTGTGGTATTAGAATTGGTCAAAGCTTCCTTTTTAATAGATTGTTTTAATTAATCCAGCTTTCGGCAAGAAATCTACAGGTGAAGCTTTAAGGAATTAAAATTAATTGGGAAGTAAATAAATTACATGAATCAGGCTTTACCCCACTATCACATTGTGTACTGAGGATTAAATGTTTCGCAAAAGAGAAGATTAGAATCACAATACACTAAGCTGTATCTTTTTTACAAATATAATCTAATTCCTCCGTGGAGGACAAATCCTGTAAATAGGTAAGGAGGCACAAATCTCTCTCTTACTGTCTGGTCATTGGCCTAAGACACTTAAGGCTGCGTCTTAAGAGAAAGGGATTTGTTTTGACTCATCTATTGTTAATAACCAAAGAAAAGCAGGCAGCCTTTCTTTCTTTGGTTATCAGACAGACAACAGTGTTTGCAGACCTTTAGACATCAGCATGAGCTTATATAAAACACTAAGCTGGGCAAACCTGCAAAATATCATATATCAAATATCATAACAAAACCAGTGGACAGTTATTGCGTGAATAAAAATAGTAATGTAATAAATCAATAAATATAGCAATTGTTTTGATAAGTAATTGAGTGATCATACTCAACTTCATATTTCAGTTTGAGCTAATTACTCCCACCTGTGAAAAACATTCAGATTGCTGAGCATGGCTTTGTAATTGCATGTTAATACCCTGTTTATCATTTAGATTCCAAATAAATCATTAAGTCAATCATTTAGACCATAAATCTTAATGTATTGTATACAGTACAGCTCAAATGTAATACAGAAACATGTAAACCTATTGTAACATATTGGTGTTGTAAGTAGGTGCAAGGGTGTGCAGTTTTAACCAGGTTTATTTCACAAGCATGCTCAAATATAAACACGCATCAAACCAAGAACATAATCACATAGACAGAAGTTCTAGGGAACAATGAACATAATAGGACTACAGGTAATCTGAAATCTGAAACGAATAGGGTTTATATACTTATAGACTAAACAGAGACACATGGTGAGGGGTGGAAACAACAAGACACATGAGAAACAGAATCAAAACACATGACAAAAGCAGGGGGACGTCACACCTGTTGACTAGTATCTAACATGTAAACCTATTGTAAGTACACAATTGTACATCTTAATGGAATCTAATATAATAATCCTCCAAAGAAAACAAAAGCTTAGTTGCCGAACATTAATTGTTAAAAGGTTGAGTTATTTAGAATTAAGTGTCTCAGATAATAAATGTCAAACTGCATAAAATGCATAGTGAAATATTAAGTCCTTGCAGTGGCTTTAGTGTAGCCTGTGTGGTCTGTGCCAGTAGGTGACACAAGTCTCACCTTAATTACCATATGAGCTTTAATTACCATATGAGCACATTTACATATTTTATTCAGGAGAGGGGCTGTGTGCCATTAATGTTGGGAACCTCCTGCAGAAAATCACAGTTATCCCCTTACTCCACTAGCTTATGGGTCAGTGGGTCTGTGCTTTTGGCCAACGCGGCACCACACATGTACATGAGGCGATAATCCCTGGTAGCTGCAGCTTCTCTGACAAGTGTTGTGCAGATCCAAGAGGGAGATAGAGAATCGACATGCAAAGTGTGTGCCAAGCCGGGATTACCATGGGGAGATTTGCCCTACAGATGGCTCTCCCTCCTAGCTTTACGTGTGAGGGAATTGTTTTTTAGGATCATCACGGGAGGTGATCATCATGTGCTTTGGGGTGGCAGTGTAAGTGAACCAGACAAGCAGGGGGACTGAGAGAAACAGCTGTAGTTTCCAGGACTTTAAAGTGTGCAGATGAATCTCGCAGCACAGTGAATTTGCTGTTTCCAGCTTGAGCAGACAGCTGTTAAGTGGACAGCTGGTACCTGTTGATGGTCTAACGTTGCGCTCTGTGTTGGTGTCTCCTGGATCAGAACACCTACACTAACGCAGACAAGCTGCTGGAGGCAGCCGAGCAGCTGGCCCAGACGGGTGAATGTGACCCAGAGGAGATCTATAAGGCAGCGAGGCACCTGGAGGTCAGGATCCAGGACTTCGTGAGGAGGGTAGAGCAGCGGAAACTACTGCTGGACATGTCTGTGTCTTTCCACACTCACACTAAAGAGGTAAGGACTTTTCTCCATCACATCTGTAAGTCTGCAGCGACCACAATCACAACCTTTACTTAGGGGAAAACATGTTGACCTACAACACTTAACAAATGAATCACTATAGCACCTGACCTGTGCTTTTCATTATACATTTTTTGAGACAATGTATTTTCCATCTTTATGTAAGTACAGAAAAAAGCCCTGAAGTAAGTGTCTGCCATAGGAAAATATATGCTGCAGATTTGGAGAACAGTTGAAAAAATTCTGCTCTGTTTTTAAAAATTCTGCTCTGGTTTATTCAGAGTCTTTTCAATGTGTAACCTCTCAATAACTGAATCCCAATATTTGCTGAAAATACAAAACAGAATCTGGAACAGTTCTTTTGTGCCTATTTTTAGATCTTGTAATGGGTCAAGGAGGTACAATGAGAGCAGAGAATGCTGGGAAATGTGATCTAGACGTTTTTGCAGTTTCTGGGGACCACAGATATAGACATACCAGTCATTCACTAGGGATCAGGTTAGATTACTGAGGTATGCAGAGTCTCTGCAGTGTTTAACACTCTTTCACCAGTACCAGATGTGAGAATGCATGATGAGAGTGTATGTGTGCATCTGTGTGTATGCTACCTGTCAAAAGATGAAAAATATCTACCTTTTCAAAAGGACTTTAGGATGATTGAGCTTGTTTTCTTTGTCAGTTTCCAAATATACCACCCGTCAAAAAGTTAACCAGCTTTATTGACATATTCTCTGTAAATGGTTTGTAACAGTTTGTTACAAGTTTGTATTTTCTATGCTGTGATATCAGTACTCATCAACACTCGGACCTCTTCACCGTAAACCAGTAACGATTCCTGTCTTGCACCTGGTCTTTTGCCATTGTAGTCTTGTGTCTGGTGATTTTCCATGGTTTCTCTGTTCACCTGCATTTTTTTTGTAACTCCTCCCCGATGCCCAGGTGTTCTGTGTATTGTCTAGTATTTATTTCTTGTGTGTGCCTTTGCACGTGTCAGAAATGGTATTTGAGAGTGTGTGTTTGTGCGACTGTTACTGTTATTAGTTGTAATATTTGGGTACTTGTTAAATCCCATTTTGTTTTAATATTAAGCTTGCACTAACTTCCTCTTTCTTCCTAAAACAATGATAGATTGGCAGTATTGTGTTTTTACAAAGTAGAAGTTTTAAAAAGAAGAACTGTCTAATCATTATAGATGCAAAACCAGATCTTAATACAAAAGACGACTTGTTTAGGAATGTTATCTGAATGCTGCAAAATATACACCAGTTACCGTATTTCCCTAACGATAGGCCGCCCCACATTATAGGCCGCTCAATTCTATAAGCTGCAGAAAATGTATGTTTTATTTTTGGGATGCTTTATTAAAATTAACCTCTCATATAACTCTTAAATAACTGCCTTATTTAATAATAAGTTTGAATTTTTCTTTCTTAATTGAGAAGTAATGGCCAGAAATGTCTTTTTTTTAGCAAGCACTTACACATCTTTTAAACTTACAGCTGCTGTGATCTGAAGTGATCAGTACTCCGATCTTTGTTTTACACACTGTTTCCAAAGCAACCCCTTCTATTACTCACAGAGCCACAGCAAAATAAATATTTCATAAAGCAGAGCAGACACCATCCATCTCAAGTCGAGTGGGCACCATCCGTCTCATGGTGTCCTCTTGAAGGGAGTTGTCTCACTGGACTGTGTCTGTGCTTGGCTTCTTTAATAGAGATGTAGTCTGTTGTAGTCGTGCTGATGGATGAGATTTAGGGAGAGACTCTGGGAAAGTGGTTTTATGAAGATTCTGCTACTTGCCTGTGAGAGTTTACAGCCACTAGACCTGTTCTCTCTGGAGGATATGGCTAAAGCAGGGATTATATATGTGGGGTGAACCACAGCTCTTACTGAGAGAATACTTTTGAAATGGGTCCAAAGCTGAAACTAATTCCACTTCTTAGTATGCATGGTTGTGTTTATTTGGTTGGTGTGGGCATCACCAGTGATGACATATTATTGTGCTTGCTCCAATACAATTCTTTTGATACAATGATTTTTAAAAAATGTGTTTGATATTATAAGTATCGTGATGAAAAATGTAATGGATTACATTTATTTGTAAATTAAGCTTCCAATGTAACCATTTAAGTGATGCAATCATTGCTGAGAGAGAGTCCAAAGCTTTTATAATGAATGTGTTGGACTATTTTTAGCACTCCCAGATAGTAATGTACCACTTATAGTTCATGTTGTAGCACTCACATCAGCACTGTCATTTGCTAAGAAAATGCTTGAATGTTCGTGTAGCTTGGAAGTTGCTTTGAATAAATGTAAGGTGTTCGGATTTTGAGGGGATTGGCCCCTTCCTTGTTTGCCCTCACTCACCATAACCCACATGGGTGTTTGTTAGCTGAAATAACAGAGTTGGCAATGATATTAATTTAGCAGTAGTTTTGAAATGATGCAGTGATTGGCTTCATGTGCCTTGGAGCTAGCGTGTGATAACCTTTACACACCTTGTTAAATGATTGTTTGGCTAATGGGTGTGCTCCCAATTATTGTGGATTCCTCTCAGGTGTGATTGTCATGTGATTGTCATGTGACCATGACATGTGATTTCCTATGTAGGCTGCACCTGCACCAATAAATCGTTTCCTTGAGTGTTCTCACTGCATCCGGTCTCAAAGCATGTTTATCTTCTCCAAGCTTATTGTAAGTTTTAGTCAGTATCTAGTCAAGCTCTGCTCAACAGGTTATGGGCCCAGATGCGTTGAAGTTTGTGCAGATAAGGTGGTGAAAAGCCATCACAAAACAGTTTGTCTGCACGTTTGAATGTGTGACTAGAGGATCGGAGTGCAAGCATTATGAGCGAATGGACAAGTTCACGTTGGTCTCGTCTTGTGTTTGATGGAGACGAAAAGAACTATGAACTGTGGGAGACAAAGTTTTTGGGCCATCTGTGGTTGCAACTTAGTATTAAAGTAAAACTTTATCATTGTGAACACACACTGTGCACCGCAATTAAATCTGCATTTAACCCATCACACATGCGGAGGAGTGGGCAGCAATCAATAGTGGCCAGGGAGCAGTGTATAGGGATGTTAAGATGCTTAATGGTGGTGCTCCTCAGTGGTGCCAGGTTGGGACCTGAACATGCAACTTTCTGATTGTACGGGCAAGGTCTTAACCACTAAGCCACCACTGCCCACCTGGAAAGATTGCAATGTTCCACTGAGATTTAAACTCAATTACACCATATCATCAGATAATAGGCAGACGACCAGCAGATGACATTGGCGAGGGTGTAATTACTAAAACAGGACACAGAAAACCTGGACATCAGGGTTTATATGAAATGAGACACAACCTGAAAATAATCAAGTCTGGCTAAGTCTGGGTACAACACAAGGAGAGCACAGGCTTAGGTAAACATGAACATGTAGAACAAGGTAAAGCATGGAGCAGGGGCCAATGTTACACCTACTGACAATAGGGTAACTTTTATACAAAATCAGAGTCAGTTTTATTGGCCAAGTATGTTTGCACACACAAGGTATTTGTTTCCGGCCGATGGTGTCTCCTTAGGACTCAATTATTAAGACATAAATTTCATACAATTGACAACACAATAGACACTATATGCATACAGTATATATTCATATACAGGCAATGCAGTTATGGTACAATATAGAGTGTGAAGTACCGATTATACAGTCAAATGAAAATAGAAAATGTTACATCATTTCCTTTCCTACTTTATATGGGGATAATGTCATCAAATATGAATTATAAGCAATAAGCTTTGCACAAACAAACAATTTAGGTATTTTTTTCATGTTATTTACTAAATCAAACGAATGTTAAAGTAAACATGTTCAGAGCATGTACTCTATTAAGGATGTGTTTTAAAAACCGTTATAAACATTTGAGCTATTTTGCAAATTTTTTACCTTGTCAGATTTTTTTTAATAGTTCCTAAGATTCTCTTGTGTTCATCTTTTTAAAAGTGTGTGTGTGTGTGTGTGTGTGTGTGTGTGTGTGTGTGTGTGTGTGTGTGTGTGTGTGTGTGTGTGT
>JBBIGC010000082.1:16606319-16624233 GCA_037576955.1 Lepidarchus adonis | reverse complement strand
TATAAAAGGTGAACCATTTGGGAATATACAGGAATAGGTGTTTATGTCATTAGGTGTTTTTTTGAAAGATGTATCCCTTGTTTACAGATCCAGAAGCCATAAGAGCTGTTTTAAGTGTTTATTGTGGGTGGACTTCAGGTACACTCTTAACTGGTATCTGTACCAAAAAAGATAATAATGAAACATTGATTCCTTCATTGGTTCATGTACTCATAAGCGTGTGCCCAATTACACTGGTTTGCAATTCTACATTATATGTCCAAAAATAGCACTTTCATCTTCTGTCGCTCAGGTGTCATAAACACATAAGATGCTGCCATGAAATGTTGCACAACTCAGAACTCGAAATTTCAGTGGGGTGGCTTAAGATCTAAAGATAAATATCAGCCTGGACCTCAGGCTTTAATCACACTAAGCTTAGATCCACTAAGGCCTTAGTAAGAGCATGTCAACCCAACCATGCTGTTTACGTGATGGTATCTTCGCGGACTCAGTCTGACCGATATCGAACCAGTGGTCCAATACGTATTGTGTTCTGGGGATGTTTGAGTGTGAAAAGCTTTTTTAAACTTTCACACCATTAAGGCTCCATACTTATTGAAAGTTTTAACAGTGCATTTCATTTGACATCACCTCTGTCTCCATGTTGGGTCTCGGGTTGTATTTTACCTCCAGCACCATACAGGGGCACCAATTATTTCAGGGTGTGTATTTGCAACTCATACACATACACACACATACTGGGTTGTAAATAATAATAAGCTGTAAATAACTTTTTAAAACTTTTTATTTATTGTTTTTGCTGCTCTTTCTGTCGTATCATTGCAAAATTCCCACTTGTGAGACAATAAAGGGTTATCTTATCTTATTTGCTTGGATCACATTATCACCTCTATTGTCTGCACACAAAAATGGTCAGCTGTAAACCAAAGCAAAGATTAAAAGTGACTTAGAAATAACATCATTGATAAACATCATGTTACACCAGAATCTGCATTGAATTTACTTTATTCACTTAATTCTGCATGAAATAAAATCTTTAAAAAACAAAATGATTACAAAAAGTACCGTATATCTTCCAATAGATATTCCAGTCGTATATATCATTTGCATATTAAATTATTTAATTTGAGTACAAAAACAGATTTGTAGTATCAGTAATCAGCTTGCGCAAATCCAATGGGATAGCTATTGTTGAAAACATACCCTGCTCATATAAAGATGCTTAGTCTATACCCGAACTAGTGTGAGTGCATGCTTTTTCGGGATAGATTTAATACAGAATTGGATTCATTGTCTTCTCCCCCAACATCCAGTATTTTCTGCCGATATTGGCCCAGTACTGACCTGGTGTCAGTTCAGTGCCTACTTTAGCCTTTAAAACAAATGGTCCATTGAACAATGCCATTAGTCTCTGTTCATTTTATTTCACTGTAAAGTGTAGCCAATATATTAACCTATATCAGACTGTTTTACTCAGACCTGCAGTGTCTAATATAAGTTAGTAATAGTTCCACTGTAAGCTATCCTGAGACTTTAATGTGCCACTTAGGTTCATCTCTTCATATTTATGACTATTTCATGCCCATTGAAAAATTTAGCAGGACTAAATATTGCATACAGTACAATAAATATTCTGATAATCACCAGCTAAGTGTGCGTTACTGTGTTTAACACAAACTCTCTGTGCCCCCTATAAACAAATGCATCATCTTAAATGTGCAAACTTTGCAACTTTCACTGCTGCGCTTTACCCTGAAGGTGTAAAAATGCATGTTCCCCTTAATAGTCTGTTATTTTTTTGCCATCAGGGTGATGTTTGGTCTGTAAGTGGAAAGTATGCACATAAAAGAATGATCATGACATTAACTATATATAACCTTTCTTCAGTGTAAGGAATGTGTTCACACAGTTGGTATAAAGAAACTTAGCAGAGTGAGTGGGATGACGGGGCTTTTTTTTAGCTGGCTAGACCCAAGCCAAACCCTAAGGACCACATGTTCTGAAGCAAATGTACTGACCCGTTACTTCAGTTGACAGAGAGGATTATGGGATGTCTGATATAGATCAGTTCCCGACTGACTGCCTGCTCACACAGCCAAGAAGGAAGATGTTCAAATAGTGTGTTGTCCAACAAGAACCATATCTTTGGACATCTACTATCTTTGTCCAAAGTTGTTTTTTTTTTTTATTCTATGTGTTGTGTGACTCTTATTTTATAATAAAGTTTGCTTCAAGTATAGTTTAAAACCCTCAAATGTGTTTCAAAAGTCTAGATGATTTGTTGTGACAAACTCTGAGAATTAGACCTTGGCCTTCAGTTCAGGACATCAAATACTGTGGGAAAATCCTTCAGTGATAATCCTATTTTTGACTGTGTTTCTATGGGATTTCTTTTATTATTGTTAGTGCTAATTAGTGCCATCCTGGAGGAAACCCACACATTTAAAGCTTTTAAAGATACAGTACATATATATCACCAATTAGCACCAATTAACATTAACACCACCTGCCTAATATTGTGTAGGTCCCTTTTGCAGCCAAAATTGTGCAGCCTGACTGTGGTGCACTGTGTGTTCTGAGACATTCTATCAGAGCCGGCATTAACATTTTGTACAACAAGAGCTACTCTCTGAGATCAGACCAATACCTACATGCATGAGCCTTGGATGCCTATGACACTGTCACAGATTCACCAGTTGTGCTTCCTTGCATTACTTTTGGTAGGTATTAACTTCTGTAATTACTCCACAAGACCTGCTTGTCAAAGTGGCTTAGATATTTCTCTTACCCGTGGTGTTTCCAGCACATTAACTTTAAGAGCTGACTGTTCACTTGCTGCCTAATATATTCCACCCATCTGACAGGTGACATTGCATTAAAATAGCCAGTTAGTCATTGTTATTCCCTTTACCTGTCATCAGTCGTGTTAATGTTATGGCTGATTACCTTGTATATGTAACATGCCAGCGTGCAAACATAACGATGGAACAGATGTAGATCTGGTTAAGCCAAGGCCGAATATGGGTGCGGAATGATACAAGAGTGCCAGTCCTATGCTGAAAAGAGGTGGAAAAAAACAACAAGTGGGCAGTGGCCATCCCATGTTGCAAATCCAATAAAGGAAACTCAGGTTACAGAAACAACTTAATCATTACTTCCCCCAAAGGTAAACACACAACATTACTGTCTGGACTGCAGGTTGCCGTTAACGTCATACTAAAGTCAGTCAAGTAATGCCACAAAATGCCCAGGTCGCTCACACCGCTTTCGTTTATCTGATTTTTGAGCATCCGTGTGGACAAGGCCTTACTGAGCATGCTAATATGACGGAGTGGTGAGGTGGAAAAAAATACCGGCTGTGTCGGTATTTTAGCTCTTTTCTTTCAAACCAAGTTTCAATTAACTGTCAGTACTGTATGAAAGTACAAGCAATTTTCTTTATCCATTTTACTCTTAACCAGCATATTCAAATAGTACAATTGCCTGGAGTACTGAACAGGTATCTGAGGTTAGACCAGAAGGAGCACATAGCCACTAGCACAACCCCTCAGTATGCAAACACAGGTCTTATCTAAGTTCTTTACATTGTCTTAATTTAATCAAGCAATTCTTGGGGCTGTAATCTTATTATCTGAAGCTCCAGCCCAGGATTGAGAGTGATGGTGATCTAGGCTGTTGGGATTAGCTTGGCATTATCCACTGTACAGGCCCGTTATCACTGATCAGCTGCACAGGTGTCGATTGATCTCTCTGATGAGACGCGTACCATTTTCCACCTCTTTCTGCCACTCACATGCTCACAGTTAACTGTCTGACAGACTTAATGTACTGTTTTGACCTGACATGTTGGGATGAATGATAATAATGACATAATAACAGAGTCCAAAAGAAGTGTGGACCGTACCAGTTTAAATGGGTATGGCTAATAGCCTAATAGCCATTCATTAGAGTACAATTGTAATCTACTTGTCTATGATAAGGTATTTTATAATTACAACTGTTTTGTGTCATTGGGGACCACAGCCGAGTGCTATTGGAGGTTTTTGTGTATAACTAGGTGTTAGTGGTTTGCTCAGTGGCCTGTGGGATCTGAATGTATTCTGCTTCACCATGCATTCTGCTCTTTATTGATCCAAAGGGAGACACTCTGTAAAGCTGACTAATTTAGCCCCAGAAGGCAGAAGCCACAACATCGTTGAGTCTGTCTGAAAGGGCCAATAATTGATTTCAAAACAAGTTCTTTATCTTATTTCCTATACTTGGTTCCTTGCAGTGTAGTACGCTGAGGCATATGTCACTGTTTAAAAAGTGCACTGAATTTACTTGGTTATAATGAAGGAGGATATGCTCTCATTTTAGGTACGTATCATTTTCTTGTATTTTATGCAAATATAATTAGTATTAAAATGAGATGAACCACATTCTAGTGACTATGTGTCTATTTGTCATTGTTAGCACACTATCACACACACAGTACCCTTATATGTATAACTATTATATTGTGTATTATATTTTGTACATGTTTATAAATATTTTATATTTAGGTAATTAATTATTTAATATTAATTACCCTAATTGGTAATAAATGCCTAAAATAATGAATAAACAGGCTGCTGTGCAGATCACTTAGCATTTACTTAATTTTATATACTCTATTCGTTCTTCTCTCTGTATTTTACCCGTCCCAGGCCTTTCAGTCGGGAATCTAACCAATGATCCCACTTTTCTAACCATCATGACTGTCACTTAAACCCAACTCCTACACTTTCCAAGCTCTTTGAATATAAACCAGCCATCTGAGTTGTGGTGCATCCAGAACAAATGCGCCACCCAACCTCCGCCAAGGTCTTCACTATTTCCCTAATATTTGTGTTATAACTGATATAACTTGTGATAACAAATGTTTTTAAGCCATTTATAACACAATAATTAACTATTTATGTTACCATTTTTAAACTTAGAGCAGTCTTATTGTAAAGTTGGACCTCTGAATTTAAAAATATTTACCAATAGACAGATTGGAGAAATGTGCATGCAAATCTGTCTATTATTAATAATAAAAATAGGCGTTTAAATTTGTAAGGAAATCTGTTTTTAAACAAGTACTGGAAGACACCTAAAGTAAATAAAATCTTAAAATTTTCCAAAAATATTTATTATTTTGAAGTCTGCTGTGTAGTGGTATACAAATGCAAAAATACAAAAATACAAATGCAACAGAAAAACAAAAGGAAAGTTGCAGCACTTGAAAACCTGTCTTGAGAAATAGTGATAGTTTATTGTCACGTCCCACCTCTGATTATATAAAGCTGAAAACAATCGACATATCTGAATCAAACCCATTCACAGGTCTCTCTCTTTTCTCCTGCCTCACTCTCTACTCCTGGATTTACTGCTGAAGAGCTTGTGTGCTATCAGCCTCTGAGACACAGACCAGCTAATGAGAACAGAAACATTCATTTTGGCCCAAAGAGCTCTTTTCCTCTTTCTCTCTCTCTCTGTCTGCCTATTTCTCTCTTTCTCTCTCTCTCATTCTCTCTTCTCATCTCTTCTCCCAAAAGCACAGAGCTGATTAGAGACCAGGAGTCTTTACTTCTAATTCGCCCATTCTGTCCATTCTGTTAGTCTCCTGGCTGATTAACTGGATTTTTTTCCCTTTTAAATAAGTTTCTGCTCTTTTTCTAGCTGCCTAACTTTACTTTTTATTCCATACTCAAGGCCACAGTATCAATTGTGACCTGTTTGTGAATTGTGTTTGCATTGTGTATATTTCAATGCCTTTTAGGATTAGGAGAGAATGGGGAAAAGACCATAATGCATAACATTTTCCTGCTGGTTACCCAGTCTCCCTACCCTTTGTCAAAATAAACAATTTTTGGTGAGGCAATTTTAGCCCCTGCTGTGTTTTTGTGGCTATTACAATACAGCTCTGCCAGTCTCAAACTGCCATGCTGAATTTGCTGGCACTGAATGCTGCTTTGAAATGGGCCAAATGTGTTTGATGGAGGAGCATACTGTAAATGTGGCCATTTTACAGCTTAACTGGTAATATGATGTTTTTGCTGAGCTGCAAAGCGCTAGAGCATGTTATAATGAACGGGAAAGCATAAAATTATATTGAATTCTTAGGGCCAGTGAGTTATTGCAATTAAAGGCATGGGAATCCACAGTTGAGCATTAATGCATGCATTATCGAAGATGAATTTGAAGTTGTTGTTGTTTTTCATATACACTTTGTCTTCTAATTAACACATTCAGTTTAACTAATGGTGCATGTATTGCTTGAACAGGTGTTTGATTTGATGTGAAAGGCCTTCAGTCTGGCCCCTGTAGGCTTAACCAATGATATAGCCAGCTTGCCTGTATCTATCAAGACACTGCAAATCCTTATCGGACAATTTTGTATTGAGTTTTAAACATTTAACCCCTTTTATTTTGGACCTTAATGAATACTGTGTATCTTGTAATAATAGCCTGTCTGTTTTTGATGCCCGTTTCCATTAAACGCCTGGTTTGAAAGATAGTAATAGAAATAGAAGCCTGTCTTCATTAGTAGTAAACGCGATCTTTTTGTACCACCTGGGCTCCGCCCTCCTGCAGTGAATCATACTGTAAGTACCTTTTCGTATCAAAACTGTTTTGTTGTCGGATGCTATTGAGAAATGTAGAAAGTCTAAAGGAATTTTCTTTGCGTACATTTAGCCCTTTGTATCCACATTGTTACCTTTTCACGTTTTTCGCCATGACCGTCTCCAACTAGGTGTTCTGGACCAGACGCTCAAAGATCTCACATGGAGTGCCATGTCATTGGGACCCGAGTTTTATTAGTTCTTTACTTAGTACTCTTAACTTCCACCAAAACAAACTCTTACTGTGCCCCTCTTATGCCATTATCAGTTATGGATATTGTGAACCAGGTCTTATATTAGAACTTGTCCTCATATTTTGACTTTAATCTAATTAGTTGTCATGATTCTTCAACAAACTAAAGGTAGCTGGGGACACAATGGTGAAAAAAGTCACCACTGGCTTCAGCTTTAATGGGCAACAAAAAGAGATGCAGGCACACTTAGTTAGTCTCAGACTTGGTCACATTTTTACTTTGGATTAGAATGACTTGCTGCAATACTTCAAACAGCTGCTGGTGTCTTGCAAGATCGAATTAGCCAGAAGGACTGGTTTCGTCACGGCTGAGCACTTGACGTGAGCCAAAATATTCTTCTGGTGCTCCACGCTGTGTAATTAAATCCTCACTTCTGTGATTTAGACAATTATTTATTTCACGGCATTTGGAAGTGTAACCCGAAAGGTTGCGATGGGAAAAAAATTTTACGAATGAACTACATTTCCTAAACATTGCCTTTCATCTCATAAGCTTGCGTAATTCTGCATAAACAGGCCTGTAAGTCAGTCGTATATGCCCCACATATTTGCACACCTGCACCATGCACCGTAGATATTTGTCCTCTATTTTTGAACCCAGGGGGAAGGGTTTCACAATGCCTGTTTAAGCTCCAATTCTATACCAAAGACAAGCAGTTTACCAACAGCTGGTTCTAATGTAGAATAATGCACTCTGAAATTGGCTGTGTTGGTTGGAGGCATTACAACAGAATTTGTTGGAAATGAGTAAATAATGTGTCGTGACAGGGAGAATGGAAGTAAAATGCCATTGCAGATAGTGGTCTCTTTGGTTTTTAATGTATTTATGTGGTTACTTTGTGGGTGTGGGTGTAATGTGTGTGTGTTTGGGGGTGTGTGTATGGATATGGTGTGTATGTAGTGTGTTGTGTGTGTGTGTGTGTGTGTGTGTGTGTGTGTGTGTGTGTGTGTGTGTGTGTGTGTGTGTGTGTGTGTGTGTCAGTATGGCTGCACAAATTTTCAGGATAACAATGGCTTGACTAAGTAGGAAGAGCAACGTCAAACAGGAAAATCCTATGGTAACGCTCATGATCGGCAAAATGTTCTTAAGTAATGCAAAAAAAAGTTTTATTTTCTTCTTTTTTAGTGAAGTAAATAGAATGACTTAATAAACCCATGTTTCCCTCACCCAAGATAATTTATCTGCCAAGATACACATGATGACAGATGTTTGCCTTTTTAAAAGATTTGAGGTTCATTGTGAACAGGATCTGGCACAGACGACACCAACAAGGCGGATGGCAGGCAACAAAACACAGAAGGGAAGGTTTATTAACAGAAATAAAAGGCAAAGAGAACAAAACAGGGAGTGGACAGTAGCAAAAGGGGAAACTAAAAGGTAGAGCCGGAGATCCGCGCGGCGGTGTCTCCAGCAGTAACCATCCATATCTCCTTTGTCTGGGGGAACAGAAAACAAAACAAGATAGGTTAGAGAAACCAGAGGGGGAGATAGAAATAAGGGATTAAGGCAAGAATCGTAAGAAACACACAGTATGAAATGGAAAGGGCTCAGGAAACTGGCAACATGTGGGCAAACTAAGGCTTAGCATGCGTGTCTCTGTGAGAGCCCGTTAAGTACACGTCAGCCCTGGCTCTGATTGCCTTTGACCCGGTGTCAGGTGTGTGTACTGGGCGGGGACTCACGGGGACGTTTGTGCTCCATGTACGAGACTTAACAACTCCAACTGAGCGAGGGCAGGGAGCTGTCCATGTTACTGAGACATGGTTTTACATTTGTCCTCGCCATTAGAGCAGGGCAGTGACACGCATAAGCCCGGGGCCGTGCAACATTCATATAGAAATGAAAAGATTGTAGGTGACAGAATCCTATTTTTAAGCTAATTTAGCCATGTATCTCCTGTGCAAAACTAAAGAAGCAAGCTTTGGGGTCTAAACACCAAATTATTAGGTTTGGTGTAATAGGGAAACACTTATCAATCAAACATCTAGCCCATCCTTGAAGAGTAGAGACTGTTACTTTTCTTATTAATACTATTAAAGTCAGGAAAAATGATGGACCAGCCTATGTCCACAAATGATTGTCCTTGTAGTGTATATAAGTGTGTATGTCTGAGTGATAGGTATTGATATCATTGGTTCCAGTGTAATGCTTAAGCATCGCTCAATTTGTGCTTGTCTAAAATTGCCCATAATGACCAGTTATTCCCTTGGGCTTCATACATTAGTCTGGGTCAGTACAAACCTCCGCCCCTGCTGCCACTGGGACCAAAACAAAGCTTATTATTGTGAACGCGTATGTAGATTAGACCTTGTTTGAGTGTCTGCACTTCGCCGGCGCCGTTCCTAGTCTTCAGGGTATCACTTCCCTTGCCCTCCTTTTTGCTGAGGGTAAAAAGTGGGTCACAATCCAAGTCCTGCCTCCTATATGTGGGCCTCATCTAGAGCTTGTATAACTGAATATAGTAAGTAATTGCTTTGTTGCTTCCACACAGATCTGAAAGTGTCGTCTCCACTGCTAGAGTTGTTCTTAATTAGCTGAATTGACTAATAAATTGTGCTAATTAGCTCAAGACCATATGAATGCTGAGGTTGACTGTGGCTTCTTCTTCCTCTAAATCTGGCCTTTAGATGCACACAAACACACACACACCGGCCTCATTGCTACATGCCAGTGTTGGATTCCTGCTGTTAAAAGATATACATCGCAGCTGTCTTCATCAATGCATCCTCGAAGGTTTTTCCCCCCTACAGAAAAAGAACTCACTCTGTAGCTCAATAGTTCTGTCAAGTTCACCTTTTCAAGAGCGAGCTCAACCCACATCCTACCTTCCTCCTCTCTCTCTACACAGCCAGCCTCAGGAGAGCTCTGTGGAATGCTGATGGCCTTGCTGTTTGTTGTTTGTGTAGGGCGAGAGAGCGCCAGAGAGGGAGAGAAGCGTATTGTTAAGGAATTAAGTGGTTCAGGACTTGTTTTTCCTCTTCATCTACTTGATCAGCTTGCTTTAGAATAGGTTTAATGGGCAAGACTGTGATCTTCTAGGGCTGTGTGGCATGGACATCTGATGTCCAATAAAGCATTGGAATAGAAAAATGGCTCCTCCACCACTGGTTGTGCTGACCTTCCAGATAGCAATGATGGTATGGTCTAAACCTGGGTATAGTATAAAATGACAGTCTGAATGATAAGTGATTAAATTGTTAGTTGAGTGGCGGGTCAGTTCTGACAGTAGTGGTTTAAATGAAGCTTGATGCTGCCCTCCCCCTATAATAGACTGCTGTAGATTCTTTTTTAAAAATGGAAAAAATTATTAGTGTTATTATTAGTATTGTTATTGTTAAATTTGAAAGTGCTTTTATATTACATACTGACTTTTTTATTCAAATAAGTGCATAAGTAGGATGAAATATTCTGAATGTTTTGCAGTGCATTACATCACTAGATCATTTGGGGCAGAGACCCTCAGAGAAGACGATCATTGATCTAAAACGTGTAATTGGCTGAATGACTGTCTGAATGTGAGTAAAGAGAAGAAATACAGTGTAAAGGGAGTACCCTGCACAGACTGTGGTTTTGTAGACATATATCATATAATAAACCGACTCTGCTGCTGTTTATGTTCTGTCACATGCACATTTAGCAAAGAGCTGCAATGTCTTTAATATGAAAGAACAAGTTTCTATTGAATGAGTAACAGCAGGGGATGTTGAGATAGGAGTCATTTACAGGTAGTGTTTTACTCATCACCAACACCAAAATGGCCAATGAACAAAATACAGAAAAATATTATATGTCAAACATAAACAAATATTATATATATGAATTGTACTATGGAAATACATACACATATTCTACATATATATGTTCCAATCTCATGCAATGTTCATGTCACTTAAGATTTTTGGTAATTGTCAGTTTCCCACTTATAAAATGTCTTATAGACTGTTGACATACTGTACACTCCTTCTTTTACTTCTTTGCACTTTTTGTAAATGTACCTCTGTTAACAGCTTGGAGTGACAGTATTTTTGCTGTTTAAAATGAATGTATATAAGAAAAATTGTTACTGATAAATATGATTTTCATCAACATCCATTATGCATCTATGGGAATCATTCCAAAGGATGAACTCTTATTCGCTGCTGAAATGCCCCTGTCTCTCATTGGCTAACTCACTTCCTGCACTTTACTGGTTGGTTCTTTTCATGTGCATAAATGTCACAGACTGTGGCACTATTTGTAACTGCATCATTTACATCATGACCCTGGATCTGCCCATGACACAGCTGTACTCATGTACCAATAATGACAGCAGTGTCTGATGCTCTATACCCGACATTTTCATTCTAAATGTTGTGGTGTATTGTGGGTATCATCAAACAGTCAGAAGGCCACCGAAACCTAGAGTGTCTACTTTGGCAGACTCTAGAATATGGTTGAATTCATTCAGTTTTCACACATATAGCACCTTAATATAGACCCTGGCTCTTTCCTATGACTCAGTGCCTATTAGTTGTGCTGGGTTAAGTCATGGTTCCTCAGCATGATTTCTCCAGTCAGATGTGAGAAGGTCCTTAACTGGCAAAAGTGGGCCCTGTGTGTGTGTGCAGTTTTTCTGGACTCAACTGTTTTTCAATGAACATACTCATTAAGGCTTCACAATATAATCTGTATCACTATACAGGGGCAACAATACAATATGTATCATAATGCATTCTGAATACTATTAAATTTTTTTCAAAACAACTGAGCTATCCATTATTATTCTGAGCACAACCATGGAAAATCAGGCCTAGAATAAGAAATCTTACTTTAGAAGTGCATATACAGTGTTTCATATTTAAACTCAAAATTACTATATTTTATACCTTCATTTGCCTACACCAAACAGATAAAATACTTTTGTAGTCCAATGTCTGTAGCGAGTTTCCATGGTGCCAAGGCAATCAATTTTTGGAGAGGTACACAAGGGGTGAAGCTTGTCACAGTTCTTTCCCATCAGTCCACTGTCCTGATGTTCACTCAAGCAGTAAAATAACAACAGTGTCTACAACACAAGTAGGCAAAAATTATACTTTGTTTTTTTATCTTGTTCATGCGTCGTTCAACTAATTCTAAACAGTAGCTGTAAATACATTTGTACAAGAACCAACAAAACAATCGGCACGTCCTCCTTTATTTGCCATGTTGTTAGCCGTGTTTCTAGTTAGCCATGTTGTTTGTGTGATGTACAGTATACATATGTCCACTGGATGTCTCACACCTTATTTCACAAAGACGTTCTAGACCACTTGTTTGATATTTCTAACATTCAGACTACGTTATTTGCTGGCACCACACAGTTGTGCACCATAGTGAGTGTTTCTTTTCAAAACTGGCTTTAATCCATTGGACTGTTTCCCAGAAAAGTTCTTATTCATGTTGTGGTGGAAATGATCTCAATGTAACATATGGAACAAGTCCTTTAATGGTTGTTGAGGGGCATGTCAGGTGCAAAATCACACATGGTTGAAGTCCTGACAATGAGAACAAAACTAATGGACAAGAAAATTCACTTACTCAAGCAATAACGTGCTGTCACATTAAATGCCTGTACATATATAATGTTCTCCAAGACACAGCACAGTAGATGGCTAATATTTTATGATCTAGACTTGCATCTGTGGGTTGAGTGTTTTATTTTATATCCCAGATTCTGGCTAGATTATGGTACATTACTTTAAAAGCAAAGGCAATATGTCATATTATGATGGAAAGTGCTTCGTTGCGTTTGTTATTGGCAGTGTTCATATCCCTTGTTAATACCCCTTAATCTTCTGCCTCAGTGGTAATGAGTTGCGCATTGAACATTTTAGTCATCAACTGACAAGACACACACATACACACATATATACACTTTGCACCCCCCTCAAACTCATGAGAGGTCACACTTCTTTTTCTTTGCTCACTAAATCAATCGACACATATCACTAAAGTATTTCAAGGGAAGCATTTCTCATTAAGCAGGAACCTTGAGCAGGTCAATATGGCCCCTGTTTACCATGGCTGGTCTCACTCAGCACCACAGGAGATTCCTCTAAGTGCTTCAGAGTAGGGCCTGACCAGTCTGAGCATTTTGTTACTGATCTTTATATCCACTGTAAGGATCTACAAATTATGTTAATTAATTAGATGATAATAGTCATTGTATTAGTAAAGAAGTACAGAGATATAAAGAGACTGGAAGAGTCACGGAAAGACATATAAGTGAACGTCCTTTGGCCACATCCCACACTGATGACCACTTCATTGTGAACAGTGCTCTGAGGAACCAGGTGATGTCATGTAAGACCATTGGAAACCATTTACATCATCATGGTCATCAAGGCTACCTGACCACACCACCAGACACAGGCTACATTATCTTGCATGGGCCTCAGTGCTGTTCTTTAATGAAAGTCAATTCATGTTGAGCAGAAATGATGGTCGCCATCAGCCACTGTTGTCACCAGATGAGCTTTTAGGCAGGTGGGTCTAGTCAACACAGAACTACCCTACACTTTGTGAATGGTACAGTAACAAACCCATATTACCTGAATAACATAATTAATCCAGTCGTTGTGCAACTGCATGAACAACACAGGCCTAATTTCATCTTCATGATCAACAAAGCTCCAGCTCATTAAGGTCGCATCATTAGGGAACGGTTGCTGCCAAATGGAGTGGCTGCACTTTCTCCAAACCTGAATCCCATTTGCAGTGGTGTGAAAATGTTTGTCACACTTAAATGTTTCATTAAACAAATTTAAATATTAGTTCAATCAATTAATATCAATTAAAAGACAACACAAGTAAACTCAAAGTGTAGTTTTTAAATGAAGAATTGTATTATTAATGGCACTGTGTGACAAAGTGATTGCTTAAACTTAATAACTGCTTGGGCCACCCTTAAGCATTTGCCACAGCATCTCAAAAGGATTCAGGTGAGGACTTTTTGTTTGACTAGGCCAAGTCTTAATTTTGTTTTTCTTTAGCCAATCAGAGGTGGACTTGCTTGTGGTTTTATTTTTATCATTGTCCTGCTGCAGAACCCAAGTTTGTTTCAGCTTGAGGTCAGGGACAGATGGCCTGACATTCTCCTTCAGGAGTTTTTGGTAGACAGCAGAATTCATGGTCACAACAAGTCTTCCAGGTCCTAAAGCATCAAAACAGGCCCAGACCATCACACTACCACCATCATAATTTACTGTTGGTATGATGTTCTTTTTCTGAAATGCTGCGTTACTTCTACGCCAGATATAATGGGACACACACCTTCCAAAAAGTTCAACTTTTGTCTCGTCAGTCCACAGAATATTTTCCCAAAAGTCTTGGCGATCATCAAAATGTTTTCTGGTGAAATTGAAACAAGCCTTAATAATTTTGCGCTTTTTGCGTTTTTGTCTTGGTCATTTTTGCCCGGTCTCCTTTTTATGGTGGAGTTCTGAACACTGACCTTAACTGAGGCAAGTAAGGCCTGAAGTTCTTTGGATGTTGTTGTGGGTTCTCCTCTTGGATGAGTTGCCGCTGTGCTCTTGGGGTAATTAAAGCCGGACACTCATAAGTAAGTTCACCACTGATCCAAGTTTTTGCCATTTGTAGATAATGGCTCTCACTGTCCCAAAGCTTTCGAAATGGCTTTATAACCTTTTCCAGACTGATAGATCTCAATTAATTTCTTTCTCATTTGTTCCTGAATTTCTTTGGATGTCGGCATGATGTTTAGCTTTTGAGGATCTTTTGGTCTAATTCACTTTATCAGGCAGATCTTTTTTAAGTGATTTCTTGATTGAGAACAGGTGTGGCAGTAATCAGGCCTGGGTGTGGCCAGAGATATTGAACTCAGGTGTGATGAACCACTGTTAAGTAATGTCTTAACAGGCAGGGCAATCACTTTATCACACAGGGCCATGTAGGTTTGGATTTTTTTCACCCTTAATACTAAAATCCTTTACTTAAAAACTGCATTGTGTGTTTTCTTGTGTTGTCTTTGACTAATATTTAGATTTGTTTGATGATATGAAACATTTAAGTGTGACAAACATAGAAAAAAAATCACTTTTTCACACCACTGTAAATGTCAACACCCCTGTACCAAATTCTATCTATGTTTGCTATTTTGGTTAGTTGGCTAGTCTAAGTTTTGGGTTTTCTCTGGGTACTCTAGTTTCCTTCCACTGTCCAAAGGCTTGTGGTTTAGATTGAATGTCTACTTTAAAGTGCCCATAGTGAGTGTGTGTGAGAGTGGTTGTCTGTCTCTGGAAGTGTTGGTCCAGACTGAACCCTGCCTTGGCCTATAGCTAACTTCCCCATGACAAAAACTGGATAAATGGTTTGGACAATCAATTAATGAATTATCTGGAATACTCAAATATAAAAATCACATTGTGTTTCATTATATACATACACCTATACACTGTTTAAAAAATTGAAAGAAACACTTTATAATCAGAGGATTGTATCAAGGCAATTAAACTTCTGGGATATTGATCTGGTCAGTCAAGTTGCAGGGGTGTTGTTAATCAGCTGCTTAATAATAAAATGAGCAACAGGTTCGCTAGAGGGGCAAAAAAAAAGTTTTGCATTTGGCTCGAGTCAGTGTCACTACTGGTACCATTAGGCAATAACACCTGGTACACTCCACACAGAAGAGCAAATCTAACCCAGGACATTCCTATTGTGAGACGGCAGCACTGACCACTGCACCACTGAGATAATGCAGAATAAAATATTAAAAAACCAAGCTTATAAAACGATTTTTAATAGTATTAAATGTTATAATATATAATATATAATATAATATTATATTCATACTTAAAGTGGTGATGGTATTTTTTTAACATCAGATGCGTGTGTTTTTTACAGCATAAAATATAATATGTTTTATGACATATATTGCATAAACATATATATCTATGGGATCTCAGTATTAGTGAGACCGTCTGAAGGAAGATGCAGAGTCTGCACTCATTGTCAGATGCTGATTAATGAGGACTGGCTGGGAATATTCTTCCAGTCACTGTGTTAGCCAATAGACAGTCATTAACTGTTAAACTTTTTGGCAGAGAGGCGAAGCTTTGGGTATGTGTATCCAGACTGTATGTTGCATTGTGTGTTGTGTGCGTACGGGGGTAGAACTACACCGTCTGACACAAACACATACACATACACACACAAACAACACCCAGGGATTGTGACTCACCCTACATGGCAGTGAAGCGTGTAAAACTCTGACATCCTCCATCTGACAGGCCTCTCTTGCTGCTCGTAGCGTTTTGCATGTGTGTTTTTTAATGCAAACTGAAGCTCAACTCCTCAGTGTCTTCCCTGGCGAAATCCAACTTGCGCTTACTTCCTCGTCCCATCCTGTTGTCTTATTTACCACTGCATAATCACGCTAGGTGCATTCGTCCAGTCTGTCCAGCTCTTTTCTGACGGTGGAGTGGACTGAATGCAGTGTCTCCTGAGCAGTGTGGGGTTAAGAGTTTCGCTCAAGGGCATAACAACAGCTGTGTGTTCTCGCCATCGACCCGGCACCAGTGCTACCCACTGCAATAGTAAACACTCTTGTAATGCTGCAGTCCAAGGAAGACATGAGCATTCAGAAGATAACCATTTAAATGGCATAACACTAAAATGAACAATAGATTTTTGTAGGTGTTTTGTGAATGATAAGAAATTATGAATTGATAAACAATACACTATACACACATATCTGCCCTTAAATTGCCTGGGGCAATGATAACCTACTGGTGAGGACCCTTGTGAACACAGTGTTATAGGTTCAAGTCCCAGCCCAGGCATCACTGAGGGACACTTGAGCAAGGTGCACAACATCCCACTACTGGATGCTGTTGATAGCTGCCCACTGCTCCATGTCTGGTGGCGTAAATGCAGAGGTATCATTTCATTGTGCTGCACCTTGTGTAATGGGGGCGTGTTTGCAAAGACAAATATACTGTAGTCTCTCTATGGAGATTTACTTTTACATTTTACATTTTACTAAGTCAATGCTTAGGGGAAAAAAGCTGATTTTGCCAGGATTAGATATTTTACCCATTAATACAGTTCATTATATAAAAAAATACAAATATATTTATTATAATCTATTAAATTATTCTTAGCATTTTACCCATCCGATTTGAACTCACACACCCACTGTATCAGTGCCTGGGGAGCAGTTGGTGGTTAGGTGTCTTGCTCAAAGGCACTTCAGCCTCAAACTCACAACCCTTTGGTCAATAGTTAATACATGTTCATGTCACTGTGCTCCTGTAATTCATCTGTTACCATGAATACATCACCAGTAGTTACACTATTCTTGCATGCATTGTTAATGTGTACACAGTTAAAAAACTAAAGCAATTAAACAATTATAAAGTTTTTTCATATTATAAAAAAACAATAAAAAATAAAATGAAATGTGACATAACTTTTGCACTGGACATTTTATTTGCACTCCAATATGTTAGTTTAAGCATATGAACAGAAATTGTGTTAAAAGTATGACATTTGACATAGGGTGCCCAATTTGCATATTACATATCATTTTATTAATAAATAAACAATTTGTGTGTGTATATATACAGTGGGTTTTATATATATATATATATATGGGGTTGATATAGGGTTGATATATATATATATATATATATAGTAGTTTAGAGGCAGTAAGTGGTTTTTTTTTTTTTTTTTTTTCAGACCACAATTATTAGAATCAGGACATGAATTGACAATGTGTTGGGTCCCCATTTCCAGAGTTCTCTTTATGGAAACCCAGGATTATTTGTAGGAACCATCAAATCCCCGGTTTGGGCTCAATTAGAGGTTAAATGAAGTGCTGCTGCTGAGACAGTTTCGCACATTCATCTAATGGCTGGAGGAACTAAAGGAGAATCACAAAACCTGCTCTATTCTAACATCTAACACACATCAACTACGTTTTACACACACAACTAATTTAGAAGAACTTTTTTGTTTGTTTGCATTTAATCTAATGAATCTACATACATA
>JBBIGC010000082.1:16592124-16606219 GCA_037576955.1 Lepidarchus adonis | reverse complement strand
GGTCCTGAAGCAGCAAAACAGCCCCAGATCATCACACTACCACCACCATGTTTTACTGTTGGTATGATGATCTTTTTTCTGAAATGCAGTGTTACTTCTACACCAGATGTACATTTACATTTACATTTACATTACAGCACTGTATATATTTACAAATTACAGTGAAGTTAATCAGCTCCCAAAAATTGCTTTAATTTCTTTGTAAGTTTGTCAGTTAAATACAAGTTGAAAACTGCTTTTTAGAATTTATTGCATTTTTAAAATGTCCTGACTTTTCCAGAAATGGGGTTTGTACATTTCAGTTGGTAAATGTTAATCTTCATCAGCAGTAACAAAAATCAATATATGTATCAAACTGAACGTCTGGATCAATGCTACATAATGTCTAAGGAAAAATGATATCAATCCCTATAGTATATCCTTTTCAGTGGCATTTAAAAACTTTTGACTTTTTAACTGAAAAGATTAGAACTTTTATTCTAAACAGTCAAACAACTTCCCTATGGAAGTTAAAACAAAAAAACGTGATACATTTTGCTAATGCATTTAGCTGAAGCAGAGCAGAAAAACAAAAAGACTTGTAAATCATCTCGTACTGAATGATTATTCTATCTAAGCTAGCGTAGCAGTCATTAGAGAGGTTTCCCCAGTCTGTTGTCACTGCAGGGGGCAGAGCTCCAGTATACGGCTATGATCTGAATAAACCTTCCCAGTTGAGGCACCATGCCCATCTCAGGGGCAGCAAAGGATGCCAAGTCTAAAATACTGCTTTACTACAACGACAATAACAGAAGCTTCTGGAAGCACTTCCCACCACTTCCCACAAACAAACACAAAAAGGTGACAATTACTTTCTAGTGTCCACACACCGTTCTGCAAGACATGATAAAACTAGATTTGTGCATCATAAAATAATACTGGTTTAGAGCATTGAGCCACAACACAGATTTGACTACTTTGACAGATTTTTGCAGACTTCTTTATAATTGGTGGACTTGAAGAACGAGTTTACAAAGGCAGACTGCTAGACAGAGTTAATAAGATACTAATACGCTAAATTACATAAATACATTATACACGATTAAGGCCTGAATTCCCTCTATTGTCTTATTTAGGAAAGTGAATAATAAAGTACAGAATATATAGAGTAGCCCCATCATAAGTATGACATTCTAAATATAAATTAAAAATATATTATATATATAATATATAAAAATATAGTAAGACTAAATCTTCACCATTATATTAAATAAAAGAGTTTGATGTATGTAAAGATTAAATGTACATGCTATTCATAGCCCAGTCCTTGGAAACTAAGATGCTATGTTGCAAATTTTGTATTTGAAGCCTGCAACACACTCAAAAAAGTTGTGATGGGCAAAATGAGAGTTTGCAGAATATTCAAGTTACATCATTTTGAAACATCCCACAATAAGCAAATTATAGCTGATGGCACAATTATCAGATATAAAAGCAGCAATTGCCTTTGATAGTAAAGATAGTATGTGACTCATTGCTTTGTGTAAGTCTACATGAGAATTTCAAAAAGAACACCTTTCAAAAAATGTACTTCATGGTACAATGTCCCATCTTAATTATATCATACTGTAAAAAGTATGTTGCCATTAAGGTGATGTATTTTCCTGGGAGACAATGCTGGGCCTCATTCTGCACAGGCAACAACAGTGTGACTTTCCTGAAACAGTGCTTGTGTTTGACGAATCCTGGGGTCTCATTCATAACTGTTGCATATGCACAAAACACAACTTAAATGATATATATATACGATATATAGAAACAAACTTGACGGAAGAATGTGAGTATATGTACACAAACTCTGACCCAAGCATGCAATTTTGGAGCAAAAAATGCGACCGCAGTGAGCAAAAATACGAGCGGCATCAATACAAATAATAATTCCTTGTGCTAGTTAAACAATGTACGTATAATTATACTTATTGAGTCACATATTTATAATTGTGAAAAAATATTTTCAAAGTAAAAAAAATTATTTTAAAGTAAAATATATAATCCGACTCAAATTTTAATTTAACAATTCCACCTTCTGCCTAGATGTAGCTGTTGTTGTTTTTTTCATGACCAGCCTCTTGCTGGTATCCCGCCAGTTCCGGGTGGCAGAATGGCAGAATTAGAAGAGAACAAGTGTTCAGGGAGCATGAAAAATTTTTCCTGAACAAATGTTAGAGGAACCTCACAATCCCGGTATAATTACAGGTGCTGGTAACCCTGAGGTTCCTCGCAACTGGCTGTTACCAGCGGGAATATGCCAACAGGTACAGTGGAGGAAATAATTATTTGACCCCTCGTTGATGTTGATTGCCCACTGACAAAGAAATTAGAAATATTTTAACTGTGAGAGAAAGAAAATCCAGAAAATCAAAAAATTGGTTTGTATTTCATTGAGTGAAATAAGTATTTGGTGACCATTAATTTACCTTGGTCTGGGGCTCCACGCAAGATCTCACCTCATGGGGTGAGGATGATCATGAGAAAGGTGAGAGATCAGCTTAGAACTACACAGGAGGAGCTTGTCAATTATCTCAAGTCAGCTGGGACCACAGTCACCAAAAAAACCATTGGTAACACACTACGCCAGGATGGATTAAAATACTGCAGTGCCTGGAAAGTTCCCCAGCTCAAGAAGGCACATGTGAAGTTTGTCACTGAACACCTGAATGATTCAGAAAGTGCTTGGGAGAAGGTTCTGTGGTCAGATGAGACCAAAGCTCTTTGGCCTCAACTCGTCGAGTTTGGACGAAGGCAAATGTTGACTAAGACCCCAAGAACTTCATCCCAGCTGTTAAGACATTACGCTTTGGCTGTGTTTCTCTGCTAAGGCCGGGGTCGGCAACCTTAAAGCTTTTCAGCCTTCTTTATTCAGAAAATTAAAGAAAAAAAAAAGATTGTTGAGGACAGCACCATTAAATTAGCAATAAACATCACCAGTAAGCAAAGTTTTATGTTTTCATTTTTAAAACTTCTAAGCTTCAACTGTTTAAATATTAAAATGGGCTACAATTTATTTTAATTTTACACAAATGCGTGAAGGACTCAAAAAGGCGTGTGTACACTGCACTTCTGTTTGCCACATTACGTTGTAACAGGTAAAATAAAAAATAGATTAAAACTTTTAGAAGTGTATAAGCCGTGTTATGTTTTGCGGCTCCATACTATCTTTAGTTGAAGAGGGGGCAAAATGGCTCTTTTGATAGTAAAGACTTCCAGTGTGACAATGACCCAAAGCATACAGCCAAGGCATCAAAGGAGTGGCTCAAGAAGAAGCACATTAAGGTCATGGAGTGGTCTAGTCAGTCTCAGGACCTTAATCCCATAAAAAATAATAATTAAAAAAAAGCCTCAATGGTTTAGAGCTGATCTGCAAAGAGAAGTGAACAAAAATTCCTCCTGCAAACCTGGTCATTAACTAAGAAATTTCTGACTCTATGCTCGCCAAAAAGGGTTTTGCCACCAAGTACTAAAACTTGTTTTGCTAGGAGATTTTTCACTCAATGAAATGCAAATAAATTCATGTATTTTATATAATTAATTTTATATCATTTAATTTTTTTATATTCTCTCTCTCGCTGTTAAAATAAATCTACCAATTAAAATTATAGACGGTTCATTTCTTTATCAATGGGCAAACTACAAATAATGATTTCCTCCACTGTATATATTATAATTACCAATATAATTGTTAATTTGTTCTAAAACGTTTTTAGGAAATACAAGAAGAATCTGATCTAGAATTGTATTCTAAGTCTGGGATATCACAGCCATCACTAAACTCAATAATTAGCGTCGTAATTATTAAAAAGACAAGTAGATACTTTACATTTCCTTTCCACTGTGAGAGAACAGGCCAACATCAAAAAGCAATTTACAGCAATGTCATATTTCCCAAATGTAATCACCACAGTTGACTGCGCTCACATTTCAATAAGGACTCCATATGACAAATGTTTTTACGTAAAAATGCAAGTTATTTGTGGAGCTGAGATGTCCTGATGGCCTGGTTCAACAGTGCGATGGCTGGCTCCTGAGTAAGGTAAAGTAAGGTACCCTGGAGCTATTGTTCAGGTTTCTCTTATAAAAAGCAGTTGACAGCAGCGACCCTCCCAAGCGCATAACGATCCTCAAGCACATGCGCACAAGCTTAAATATTCATGACATGATTTGCATTTACCATGTTCGGTTGAACGGGGGGGTGTAGGGGCGGGGCATGCGGCAAATCCCCTTTTAGTATAAGTTCTACGCAATGTTTTATAAATGAGACCCCAAATCTGTTGCAGATCTGTTCCCTCTTGAAGAGGGAACAATTGTTATTGCAGTCTTTTAAGGAAATACATATATTTTTTTGCACAGTGGTAGACATGCCCCTGTTCAAACCTTTTTTAAAATGTTGTGCAGGCACACAGTTAAATTAAGTCTCAATAATATAAAAATGGTAAGAGAATGTTTGTTTTATCACATTTTTCAAATTGTCTCAACTTTTCCAGAAATAGAGTTTGTGTAAATGTGCACTTAGTAATGATTAATGATGGTTAATGATTAATATATCATCCGTCCCCTTCATACCAACCCTGGCTGGTATCTTCGCTTTGTGTACTGACACCTTCAGTCAGCATGAAGTTGTTATAGCAGCTCTTCTGTGGGATTGGCCCAGACATGCTAGTCTTAATTTCACATGTGCATCAATGAGCCTTGAGCCTTAATCACTGTGTACCAGGAATATCCCACAAAATCTGCCATTTTAAAGATGCTTTGACACAACTATCTAGCCATTACTATGTAGCCCTCGTCCTATAGCTCAGTAAACAAACCCTGTAAACAATAATTACCTAGTAAACACATCATTGATAAATGGCTTGAATAACATACCTGACTCCTCAAACTCCTGGTTGGCTTGGTTCCAAGACTCTCTAATGAGCCTCAGGCTGTCCTGCATGGCCTTCAGGTCCTTACTGGGGCAGTTGCACTGAGGGTAATCCACACTGCATTGACACCAGCAGTCATTGTCCCTGCACTTAAATTCCCCCTCAGAGTGGCAGCCGATGTAGCTAAGTGCTGCCTGGACAAATCGACCTCTTAGGTACCCGGGCAGAATGGCTTGAAGCCCTGAGGGAAAGACATACAGTAAGTGCCTTCATTATTGAGCAGAATCATGTTGGAGTTACTATACAGATCGTAGTCAAGTTATACAGTCATGTGAAAAAATTAGAACACAATATGAAAGCCTGTGTATTTTTGTAACGTACTTAGACACATGGATATTTAATCTAAATTTTAACCAAATTGGGAAGATTCAAATAATACAAATACACAATTAAAGACCTTTGGCTCAAGTGGCTCAAATCATGATTAGAATATTGTTATTCAGCATTTTTTAAGAGGTTTGCCATATTTAAACATAAGACATTTAGTCTCTAAGAGAAGCATCAAGGCCAGAATGAAGTTTGCCATAGAGAATGTAGGTAAAGGAATAAAGTTCTTATCTACATCTGGAATAAAGTTCTTAGGACAGAAATGAGTCTAAAATGTAATTGTTTGTACACCAGAACAGAGGACATGTCTGGTGTAAAATAAATACAACATTCCAGTAAAATAACCTCATTCCAACTGTGAAGCATGGAGCCGGAAGTGTCATGTTTTGGGGACCAGTTGGGGATGGAAATATGCACCCGTCTTTTTAATAATTACGTTCAAAATGACGGGCATTATTGAGTTTAGTAATCATTGTGATATCTCAGACTGAGAATACAATTCTAGATCAGATTCTTCTTGTACTTCTAAAAAAATTTTTTATAACAAATTAACAATTATATTGTTAATTGTTACATATACAATGGAGGAAATAATTATTTGTAGTTTGCCCACTGACAAAGAAATGAACAGACTATAATTTAAATTGGTAGATTTATTTTAACAGTGAGAGACAGAATATCAAAAAATAAAATGATATAAAATTAATTATATAAATTAGATTAATTGATTTGCATTTCTTTAAATGAAAAAAGTATTTCAGCAAAACAAGCTTTAGTACTTGGTGACAAAACTCTTAATGGCAAGCACAGAGTCAGACATTTCTTGCAGTTAATGACCAGGTTTGCAGGAGGAATTTTAGTTCACTTCTTTTTGCAGATCAGCTGTAAACCACTGAGGTTTTCAGGTAGTCGCGTGGCTTTGTTAATTATTATTTTTTATGGGATTAAGATCCTGAGACTGACTAGACCACTCCATGACCTTAATGTGCTTCTTCTTGAGCCACTCCTTTGTTGCCTCGGCTGTATGCTTTGGATCATTGTCACACTGGAAGTCTCATTTACGACCCACTTTCAGTGTCCTGGCAGAGGAAAGAAGGTTGTCACTCAAGATTTTAAGGTATGTGGTCCCATCAATCCTCCTGTAAATGTAGAGAAGTGGTTTCGGCAACTTCAATCAAAAGCAAAAGAGCCATTTTTTCCCACTTTCATCTAAAGATAGTTAGTCTGGAGCCGCAAAACATAACACTGCTTATAAACTTCTAAAAGTTTAAATCTATTTTTTATTTTACTTGATACAACTGAATGTGAGAAACAGAAGTGCAGTGTGCAAGTGAAGGTCTAATTTGAATTAAATTACACACGCCTTTTTGAGTCCTTCCCATATTTGTGTAAAATTAAAATAAAATGTAGCCCACTTTAATATAAAAACAGTTGAAGCTTGGTAGTTTTAAAAATGAAAACAAAAAATTAGGCTTACTGGTGATGTTTATTGCTAATTTAATGGTGCTGTCCTCGACAATCTTTGCAGAGAGAGGCATTTCTTTAATTTTCTGAATAATTTCCTGTTTTTGAATTTGGAGAATAGATGCTCTGATATTTTTATGAACAATTCTTTTCTGTTTTCTCCATTTGTGAATGGCTTCCTCTCCTTACGATCTCATGAGCCACAACACTAGCAGCTCCAGTTGTTGAGTTGTTCTTGAATTTATGTTTGCTCTGCTCAACTTTCTGTAGTAGTTCTGAAATCTCTCTCTTTCGCCGTCTTTAGTTGGTACTTTTCAGAAATTTCTGAGTGCTTGTTTTGAACATGTCTATCAACATTACATTTTGTTGTTTACTAATTTCTTGCCACATTTAAAACACACAGATAAGCAGTGTAGTTGGCAATGAAGGCAAAACAAATCTGTTCATTCAGAATTGAGATCTTTCTTCAGAGATTTTTCTTCAGGGATTCGCTTTCATTCAGCATTCTGGAAATGCACCTATAAACATTCCCATCATAATGCTTTTTAACGATAAGGTTACAAAGATCTTGGGAGAATTCTTTGCTTTTACCCATCATGAAGTCTTTTCTGTGTGCATTCTGGGTAATGAGAAGCCTTTACAGGCCATCAATTAGGAGTAAAGCAAATGATATCAATTAGTACTGATAGGGGGCAGGGTTTCTCATTTCAGGTGAACGTCTGGCTTTCTATGCCATTTTGCACCTTGTTATCTTCATGTGTTCAATATTTTTTTCCTGTGTCTTTAAATTTTATTACACATAACTTGTGTTAATAAATTGCATGAATTAAAATACTTGAGTTGATACTGACATTGTGCAAAGTTTGTGTCAATAGCCACTTAGATATACCCTTACTGATAAAAATGCTGACATGTCACATACTTATTCTCTTGTCCCAATTGTGACGCCTCTCCACACAGAACCCGCTCTGGTGGTGGCGCTCCTCTGAAAAATCTGAATGGTTTCAAGACCTGGGACAGCGGGGAAAGCGGCTCAGCTCTGAGACCTGTTCAGGACCAAGGACAGCACCAGCTGCTCATGCAGGAGATGGTGCCAGCGCAGAAAGTGCCAGTGAAGCTTGTGGCACAGGGAGGAGGAGGATAATGCTGAACGGCTGGAGGTAAGTTTACACCTCATCAGCTCAGCAGCGTGGCCGAATAAAAGCGGAGCTGGATACAGACTAAAAAATCGATGCAGACAATGACCAGCTGACCAAGTCTTATCTCCCATTTTAATAATTTTCTCTCTGTTAATAACACCTCTGCTTATGTGTGTTTTACATGCCCGCATGGAGGAGCACGGCCCTCGGATGGGCACAAATAAAGCCCTGCAGAGGAAAAGACACCGACCCCTCCACGTTAGGCAGGAGTAACCGGAAGGTCAATTGCTGGGAGCAGGCTGTAGTAGGAGCACATGCGAAAACCCTTTTAAAGTTTTAAGTAAAATCCCATATATATTATTAGTAGTAGTAGTATTAGTAGCAGTATTAATGAATAAATGTGTTTGCTCTGTTAGAATCCATAAATGGTATGGAATTTAGCTTTTTATAATGGATTATACATTTAGTTTCAAATAATGACAAGAACAACCTTAACGCTATTACTAATTATTTCTTCTTCTTCTTCTAATAACAATAATAATAATAATTATTATTATTATTAGTAGTAGTAGTAGTAGTAGTAGTATTGAATAAATGTTTGCTCCATAAACATTATTGCATTTTCTTTTTTATAATGAATTATACATTCAAGTTCAAATGAAAACAACAACAACAACAACAACAACAACAACAACAACAACAACAACAATAATAATAATAATAATAATAATAATAAATGATGATGATGAATAGACTTGTTTGCTCTTTAACAATCCATTAACAATATTGTGTTTTACTGTTTATAATTATTATTTTAGCATTTAATTTTAATTGTACTATTATTTTTATTTAAAAAGGTGTGTGTGTGAGAGTGTGTGTGAGAGACAGAGAGAGAGAGAGAGGTCACTCACTCACATGTCTCCCATCCAGACTCGTGAGAATGATTCAGGAATTGTGAATCAGTGAATCAACTTGAGGATAAACTCTGAGTGAAGAAAGACTCAATCCTCATAACAAAGGCCATGAAACCGTCCTGAGCTGATTGGCTGGTCTGTGGGCGGGTCTGTGAGCAGGCAGTGAGTTTTTTTTTTTTTTTTTTTTGTACATTTTTTTACGTCGCGTTTAAGGTTTTTAGTGTTAAAGCTGAAGCAGAACTGGACCCTGCAACACGACAATTGTAAGGTCTGCTGCCCTGTATGTTTTTTTTCCATGTGCTTTTGTGTTCCTATATCTTGCCATCATGCCCACCAGGTGCCCCTTGTTACTGTGAGAGTGTGTCCTTGTCCTGATGTTGGGGATTGCCAGTCTGTGTCTATGTTTATGTTCGCTCCAGAAATAATCAGTGTTATTGCAGCAAACCTCTGCGTTTAATTCAACCCAAACTTGCATCGTCATAGCAACGACCGAATGCCATTAAACCAGTAAACTTACCAAGAGTCCTAGAGTGGACGAGGTAAAGCCCTGATCTTAATCCCATTGAGATGCTGTGGGGCGACTTGAAACGAGTTGAACATGCAAGAAACCCCTGAAACATCTCACAGCCTAAAGAGTTTTGCATCGAGGAAGTGGGCAAACTTCCCGTAGACCGATGCCAGGGACTGATAGAGGACCTCACTGAGATATCACATAGATTTTGTCAAATGTTTAATGATTTTGTTTACCTGCAATTCAACCACTTTTTGTTCCAGAGATTTTTTTACATGACTAGTATAAAATTATCAAAAAATAAAATGTTTTCAGTATTTCTGAGTGTTCCATTTTCTCTTTTAATGCATTAAAAATGGACAAGATTAGAAGAAGAGTGACAGTTTCATTAAAAAGTCTGGGGTATGATTCAATTATGAATGTGCTACCTTGTAAATGAATCTTGTTTTCAGGACTCTGAACCAGAACTGAACTGACAGAATCGAGGTTGTCATAGTTACTGCATCCTAGAGGGCCTGTCCTTGTTTCGGTCACCTAAAAAGAAGACAAGAGATACAAACACATGAGTGGCATTACAAATACATCAATAACTGTATTGGCAGAGGACAATATTAGAAAAAAATAGTATTAACAATTAATTGCCCCCGTGTTTCTACTTTCACCCAAATAACAAACACGTTGCAAAAATACTGAAAACAAATCTGAACAAAAGTGAAAGTCGTACTTGTTTGGTATTTTATTTTTGATGGAGATTTACTATAATAGTTTGCTGAGGTCAATGGACTTATTTTGATCAGTAAACACACACACACACACACGCATGCATGCACGCACACACAAACACGCGCACACGCACACACGCACGCATGGACACACGCACGCACACACGCACACACACGCACGCACACACCAAAACTACTTTAAAAAGTAAAACTCACTTTAATCAAAATGGCAATCAATCAATCAATCAATCAATCAATCAATCAATCAATCAAACATTCATATGAATCAACCAACTTGAAATGTTCATATGTTAATCAGTACATATTAGAATATTCAATAGGCTTTGAATATTCATTTAGTGGCTAGCTGTGTGTGTGTGTGTGTGTGTGTGTGTGTGTGTATGTATGGCACTGAGAGAGACCTGCCTATACAACCCGACCACCTTCACAAAAGTTTTTTTTTTGCCTTTGGCATCAGAAGGTGGTGGCATTGTGACTACCTGACAGAAAATGTCAATGAATCCACATTTTTGCACAGTTTTGGCCTTTTATGGCATGTGGACCTAAGATTGTGATCAGATGTGACAGTTTAAGTGTTGTTGTCAATAAATTGCTGCTCAAAAATGTTTTGCCTCACTCCCATTTCTTCTTGTAGATGTTGAAGCTCTTGTTGGAACCTTGTTAAGATCCAACCATGCAACAAATATTTTTTGCCATTTGTCCAGTGGTCTTAAACTTTTGATTGGGAATGTATTTGGTTGGGCCCTTAGCAGCAACAACTGCAATCAAATGTTTGCAACAACTTTTAATGAGACTTTTAAAACTGTGGAGAAAGTTTGGTCAGAATTGTTGTAGTTCAGCCTCATTGGAGGGTTTTTGAGCATGAAACACCTTTTTTTAAAGTCATGAAACAGCATCTCAATAGGATTCAGGTCAGGACTTTGACTAGGCCACTCCCTTCATTTTGTTTTTCTTCAGCCAATCACAGGTGAACTTGCTGGTGTGTTTTGGATCATTGTTCTGCTGCAGAACCCAAGTTCATTTCAGCCTGACATCACAAACAGATGGCTGCACATTCTCCTTCAGGAGTTTTTGGTAGACAGCAGAATTCATGGTTCCATTTATCACAGCAAGTCTTCCAGCAAAACAGCCCCAGACCCTCACACTACCACCACCATGTTTTACTGTTGGTTTGGTGTTCTTTTTCTGAAATGCAGTGTTACTTCTTTGCCAGATGTAATGGGACACACACCGTCCAAAAACTTCAACTTTTGTCTCGTCAGTCCACAGAGTATTTTCCCAAAAATCTTGGTGATCATCAAGATGTTTTCTGGCAAAATTGAGACGAGCCTTAACATTCTTTTTTCTCAGCAGTGGTTTTCATCTTTGACCTCTGACATGCAGGCCAAACATATTTGTTACACCACTGTGTGTATATAATATTCCAGCTAGGAACAGAGTGTGGATTACAACCAACCAAGAGTATATTTTAAAAGTAGTATGTTCTCAATTTTGATGCATTGTTGTCAAAAGCAAATTGACACCATATCTTTGTACACCATTGTAGAACAGCACTCAGAGAATTATCACTGCTCAATCATCCTTGACATTCAAAGCTACTGTATGTCAAGGCTATACTGACATATAGAAAGACAAAGTGGCTGCCTGTAGACAAATAAATCTCTTTTCTTGTCATTTACAAATTATTCTCTTACTATAGAGGGATCTTATAGTATTTTTCCCAGCAGACAAAAAGTAACCACATCACACAAAGAAATGCTTTACTTACTTTCAATCCAATCTAAGTGAAATAACCATTATCAGAGGTAAAGTTGGGAATCAGTATAAATAATAAAAAAATAAATAATAAAGTTCTGCAAGCCCAGTGCTAGTATTTCCATTCCTTTTTTTGATTAATTAAATTTCAAGGAGTCTCTGTGGAGATCAGCAGATTAATTTGTAACAGAGACAGATGTCCAACTTAAAGGAAAATTTAACCAAATGCAAATATAGAGAATGTTCTATGCATAGCAATGAGCTCATCTGCCAGTGTAGTGAAGCACGGCACAGAAGGACCTACACAAACCTTTAGTTTTGAGGAAAACAAACAAATAAACTCTTGCTTTTTACATTAAATTCACAATAACCAGGCTATTAATCTAATGTCTGTTTGAGGAGAAAACAGAAGGATGTTTCTGCCATTTTAGTCAAATGATTTGATGGTTTGAGTTTTAATCAAACTCAAACCACTGATGCAGAGCACAGTCTGGATCTAAAATGTATTTTTATTGTATTTTATGGGAACAAAGATGCAGAAATGCCACATGGCATTATGCCCACTGCATACTGTAGTATAAACATTAAGGGAACTACACATGCCTGAAGTTGCCATATATACAGTAAGTCAAGATGTTCTGGCAAAATTGAGATGAGCGTGAATGTTCTTTTGCTCAGCAGTGGTTTTCGTCTTGGCACTCTGCCATGCAGGCCATTTCTGCCCAGTTTCATTCTTATAATGGAGTCGAGCACATTGACCTTAACTGAGGCCTGAAGTTCTTTGGATGTTATTGTGGGTCTTTTTGGGGTGTTTCACCGTTTGTGGATAATTGCTCTCACTGTGGAGTTCCAAAGCTTTAGAAATGGCTTCATAACCTTTTCCAGACGGAAATATCTCAATTACTTTCTTTCTCATTTGTTCCTGAATTTCTTTGGATCTCAGCATGATGTCTAGCTTTTGAGGATCTTTTGTCTTATTGAAGAGATTTCTTGATTGAGAACGGGTGGGGCAGTAATCAGGCCTGGGTGTGGCTAGAGATATTGAATATATCACTTTGTCACACAGGGCCATGTAGGTTTTTTGTTTTTTTTTACAGTCCTTAACTTAAAAAACATTTTGTGTTTACTTGTGTTGTGTTCGAATAAATTTTTATTGATGATCTGAAGACTTTAATCTTGCATGTTTTTTGTAAATTGCAAATATATTTGTTTTTGTTATGTTCTTCTATATATGTGGCTACACAATTGTAAATCTATCTACCATTTGGTTTTGCCCAAAGCCCCCCCCACCACACCTGGCTCTTGTTTGAACCCACTGGGTACATGTTCTCTCTCTATTGATTAAAACTCCTTTTGTAGACCTTGGGTCTCTTTTTTCTCAGTGTGCGACCCACCGTTCACATTTATTGATGATCTGAAACATATAAGTGTGACAAAAATCAGGAAGGGGGCACTTTTTTACACCACTTTATACTGATATGGACTGAGCAATGTGCTAGGAATGAAAGAATCCCACAATGATAAAAATAAAAATTATGAACCTAAAGAGGACTGAATTCAAAAACCCCAAAAATCTAAGTAAAAAAAACGGTGCGGCAGGCCTGCCTGTCATGTCATTGCACTCAGTAGTTTGTATGGTCTCCGCTTGTTTGCATGAATGCCTGAAAAGTTTGGGGCATGCTCCTAATGAGATAACGGATGCTGTACTAGATGATTTCCTTCTAGATCTGGACCAGGACATCAATGAGCTCCTGGACAGTCTGAGGTGTAATCTGGTGGCATAATGTTCCAGAGGTACTCTATTGGATTTAGGAATGGGGGTCAGGCAGGAAATGGATATAAGAAAATATCAAAGATATTGAGAATGCCAATCAGCAGTGTTCAAATTCTAATTAAAAAGTAGAAAATGAGGGGTTCTGTTGAAACCAAACCACAGTCAGGTAGACCGACTAAAATTTCACAGCTGCCAGGAAAATTGTTCAGGGTGCAAAGAAAAACCCACAAATAACTTCAGGTGAAATACAGGACTCTCTAAAAAATGTGGTGTGGGTGTTTCAAGATGCACAATGAGGAGGCACTTGAATAAAGGTGGGCTGCATTGTGGAGTTGCCAGAAGAAAAACTTCTACAAGGCATGTAAACTTATGAGCACAACTGTATATGCATTTAATCTAAAAGAGTATTTTCCCAAACTCAAACCACTGATGCAGAGCACAGTCTGGATCTAAAATGTATTTTTATTGTATTTTATTGTATTTTTATGTATTATTATTATTATTGATGTT
>JBBIGC010000082.1:16562410-16572539 GCA_037576955.1 Lepidarchus adonis | reverse complement strand
AAAACTACAGTTTGTCTACAGTTAGTCATTTTCAAAATGATTAAAGGCAATGTAAAGAAACAATGATAAACAAGCATTTACGTGCGTATCTTCAACATAATGTCCAGATAAAGTCCTGAGGGAGTTTATAGTGCACAATATAGAGAACTTACAGTGTTCATAGGTAGAAAAATATTAAATCTGACTTACTTTTCTTGATGATCTTCTACAGAGAGATACAGAAAATGAATGTTAAATAAGAAAACAAAATGAACACACATCACAAGTCTATGACAAGGAAACAGTGTTGAAACTTACCAATTCTGACTTAGCCATAATCTGTATTTATTGGCTTTGGTCGTAAATGGTCCAGGAAAACGAACGCACGTCAATAACAAACAGCAGGTAAAAGTTACTTTCACTTCCGGTTCTGGGCGGCGGTGGGTCACGTGCCTCTGTCTCCCGCTCTCAGTGATGAGTGTTTGGCTCTGGATTCTGCGTTGGGTTCAGTAGTGAGTACTACTACTACTACTCTGTGGGGAGAGTCCCACAGTAGTACCCAACTATTACTACTGCTACTACTACTATTACTACTGTTACTGTTACTACTTTAGGGAGTTTTCCTTGCCATTGTCGCTTTAGCTCATTTGGGGCTCGGACCCGGATTCTATAATCTCTGTAAAGCTGCTTTGTGACAACGTCAGTTGTAAAAAGCGCTGTATAAATAAAACTGACTTGACTACTACTACTACTACTGCTACTACTATTATTATCACTACTACTATTACTACTACTACTGCTACTACTATTATTATCACTACTACTATTACTTCTACTATTATTATTACTACTATTACTACTACTACTATGACTACTACTACCGCTACTGCTACTATTACCACCACTACTACTACTACTACTATTACTACTACTAATACTACTAATACTGCTACTACTGCTGCTACTACTACTTCTATTACTACTACTACTGTTACTACTACTACTGTTACTACTATTACTACTTTTACGACTACTACCTCTATTACTACTACTACTTATACCGCTATTACTCCTACTCATATAATTGCTACTATTACTATTACTATTATTACTACTGCTATTACTATTATTTATAATACTACTACTATTACTACCACTAATACTACTACTACTACTACTACTATTTTTACTACACTGTGGAGAGAGTCCCACTGTGGTACCCAACTATTACTACTGCTACTATTACCACTACTACTATTACTACTGCTACTACTATTACTACTACTGCTAATACTACTACTACTACAAACCAGATTCCAAAAAAGTTGGGACACTCTACAAATTATGAATAAAAAACTATTACTACTATTACTACTACTAATACTACTTAAGGTGCACTTACTGTGAATTGTTGTTGAATATCTGAACCAGAACTAGAGGACTAATATAACCTGAGAGCTGAGACACAGTGGGGAGAGTCACACTGTTGTACCCAAATTGCTGTTGGTCAGAAGATATAGCATGTGTAAGCTCCAGTGTTTGGAAGTAAGACCACCTGGACAATGTGCTCTAAAAACCAACCTATATATCACATACACTTTTGTGCCACATTACAGACGTTCCTGGTTGAGTCTATACAAGCCGATTGTAGGGGTTTTAATGGATGGATGGATGGATAGATGAATGGTTGGTGTCCTTCTATCATTGCACAGTAGAGAGCATTCTAGTCTACTGCCTCTGTGCTTGGTTCTCCATCTCCACAGTAGCACAGAGGAAGGAGCTTCATGGGGTCATATGGTTCGGCCAGCGGATGGTCAAATGCCATGTAGAGTCTTCTATCACACCCTGGTCACAAACTGTTTGAACGACTGCCTTCAGGAAGGCGCTTCAGGTCCATAAAGACAAAGACTTTCAAACAATTTCTACCCTTCAGTCATTACCCATCAGCCATTACCCATCAGTCATTACCAATCAGCCGTTACCCTTCAGCCATTAACCTTCAGCCATTACCCTTCAGCCATTACCCATCAGCCATTACCCGTCAGCCGTTACCCTTCAGCCATTAACCTTCAGCCATTACCCGTCAGCCGTTACCCGTCAGCCGTTACCCTTCAGCCATTACCCGTCAGCCGTTACCCGTCAGCTGTTACCCGTCAGCCGTTACCCTTCAGCCATTACCCTTCAGCCATTACCCATCAGCCATTACCCATCAGCCATTACCCGTCAGCCGTTACCCTTCAGCCATTAACCTTCAGCCATTACCCTTCAGCCATTAACCTTCAGCCATTACCCATCAGCCATTACCCGTCAGCCGTTACCCTTCAGCCATTAACCTTCAGCCATTACCCATCAGCCATTACCCGTCAGCCGTTACCATGGTAAATGCTGCGAAGTTCAGCTAGGGCACTTTATATTTATTCAGTAATATGTTTACATACATTTAAAAATGTTTACATGCTACTTCATTAACATATGTAGTGCATAATCGTATAATCAGGTCAAATTTATGCTTTAAAAACACAATTTATATCATTTCTACTCTTGCACTGAGAAAACTGCACCTAATTTTTGTTGTACAGCTGCTACAATGACAATAAAGTGATTCTCTGATTCTGATTCTGGTTGGTTCATTGTCATTGTGTATAAAATACAAAATTTGAGATTTAAGTAGGACATTGAACAAAGACAAGACCATATTCACTTTAGACCATGACATGACAAGAGTGATTGTGCAAACATTTGCATGAGATGTATGAAATATTCAAGAAGGTAAACTGAGTGCAATTCATGTACCTATTGCACACTGGAAATTGCAATTTCTTAGTATTTACTTGTTATTAAATAAATTAAATAAATGCACCAATTTTACATTGAATATGTTATTGTTAAATTTTCAGTTCACTATAAGCATTAAAGTAATATAATAGCTGTGTTTTCTGGACATGCATCTGCACCACCATAAAGCCATGAGCAAATAAACTGTCTTGTCTGACGAGGTGGAAAATTCAAGTCCAAATCTTTTTTAGGATTTACCTGGAAACCTGCTGCTGCTTGATGCTAATCCAGACGTGGGCCTGGAGGCTCAGTAAGAAGGTATTGGCGAGCCGATTGGTTGGGTCAGGTGTGTTGGGAGCATGGAAAGCACCAAAATGTGTGCTGCGGTGTGCCTCAAGGGTCAGGCATGGGACCATTTGAACGGAGAAGCCAGCAGATGGAAGATCCTCCTAGCATTGGTTTCTGGAGGTGAATTTCCCATCTTTGACTATTTTATGGACTGCAGCTTAAAAAAGTTGCCATGTTGAACACTGGGTGGCACTCTAGGCTCAGTTTCAGTCCGAGGTAATAATCCTGCATTGGCACATTTGGCGAGCATGCCCATGCAGAGATGGGAATACACTTTTAGAGAGAGGTGGAGGTCATTTGGAGGGGATCTGCATTGGAAATGCACATCACCATGTAGACGGTGTGGCGGGGTGGTGAAGGCCAGTCGACTTGTTTTCTTCACGGCTGAAAGATAACAATAAGATAACAATTCACTTGTTTTTCCCCAGTCGAACCACATGGTGTCCTCCAGAGACAGATTACACCCAACACTACACCGCAATGGTGTTTCTCTACTGAAATTGGCATGTAGTACACAACTGGGCTTAATAGTTGGTGTGTGTGTGTGTGTGAGAGGTCAGGGTTGAGTAGATGAGGTCACACATACATGTACTTGCACTCACTCACCCAACCCCAACCCACACACACATACACTTTTGCACGTCCTGTCTCTCAATTACCATCTTGAAGCTTGGCAGGTGGGTGTATCCCTGTGGAGCAAAGAATCTCTGTCTAGACACACACACACACACATGCAACACACATTAAAATTCTGCATAATTAATCAGTTACAATGTAAACATGCTCGTTCATGTGATGCTCCATTCAGTTACTCACAGTGGTGGTGAATGGAACCAGGTTCTAAATGCCTGTAAACTTTCCCTCACACAAAGTGACCACATGACATTGTTAGAACCGAGGAATTGGTATATTCGTTTTGAGGAGGGTCTGTCTAAGTGTGGAAAATAAAAGTGTGAATTCTTTAGATTTGCCAACAGCCATGATTACATCAGTAAACCTGTTCTTTTAACAGTTCGTAAACGTCTGGGAACTGAGAAGACCAGTTGCTGGACGTATGGGAGATTCTTGTCTAAAATACGATTCTAGCTGCTACAGCACTACACGAAGAAGACAACGTTGTTCACTCACCATTTTGGATTCACCAGGTGCTTATTCCGACTTACGGTGAAAATCATATTACATCCCATTTAGAGGAACGGTTCTCCAACGTAAATTGAGGACCCCACACAAGTTAACAGTAAAAGCAACAGTAAAAGGATAAATAGTCTGATCTTTGTAAAAATTAGTAAAAGTCATTGATGTTGTGAGCTGGTTAGAAGAACAGGTTTGATTCCAGATCTTCTCTCCATGTCTCCAGCCATCGCATGTACGTGTGAAACTCCAGCACCTGGTTTAATGGAAGGAAGAACTGATTGAGGCCGAACCAGGGGTTTGATGCCAACTTCCAGTAACACTGGGCTTCCATGAGGAGAGGTGTGGAAATGGTGAAACCAACACGTTGATACGTAAAGTCAGTGTTTACTGTATTGTTGTTTTTTATATGTTCTGTTGGAGGAAAACAAGCTGTCAAATATTATTTGCTTTATTTAGTTGCTTTATATACAGTCAAACCCCGTTAGCTTGCCAACCTTGCCTCTCGCCATGAAAGTCTGTAGAACAGATTTCTTTCCAAGGTATTTACCCTGTTAAGCTGCCAACCTCGCCTCTCTCCCTCGCCACAACGTGCAGCGTTTCCGGTGTATGCATTTCTCCATCTATAGCTCGCCAAACTTGGGTCCATGTTAGCACTGTCGCCTAGAACACGCTCAGTCGTGCTAATTCTATAGGTCTGGAGCTGCTAATGCTACTGCTGCTAATGCTACTGCTGCTAATGCTGCTACTGCTATCGCCACCGCTGCTGTTTTCTCATTATAACAAATAACTCATGCATGTAATGATGCTGTGGAGGCTTTATTAACAGCCGGCAACATGCGACATGAACGAGCAGCACGCATATAGCGAACACCAGTGTCTCTCGTTGGAGTCCAGTATTACCGTAAAGCACTTAGTAGGCGTTGAAGTATATTCTACTACTGTATATGACAAACAAACGGAAAAAAAATGTAGGGCCCAGACCGATGAGGGTGCGCTAACAGGTTTTGACTGTAGATTTGCAGAATAGTGTTAAAGGAGATTACATCTTGAAATGAGATGTTTTTAAATAACTTTGCAATAAGCTCAGCTATGAGTGATGAAGCTCATTCTTCATTTAAATATAAGAATAAAAACACAAGACACGTTTCAATTTCTCCTTTCTTTTTCACCTTTTTCCATAAAACAAAGTGACATTGTCTACATCACAGGCAATAATAATGCAGGAATTTCTGAACTGAACAGAAATTTCTACCGTAGCCATTCCATATAAGCCCCGTGCCCTCCCGAAATCCAACATTTCCCCTTTATACACAGAACTACACATCCCCAACCCTAATAATACTCTCCTTAGACTTCTTTATACATCATTGTCATTGGATTCTTCATATATATATATATATATATATATATATATATTATTTTTATTAGGATAAATCTCCATAAACAGTACCCTGATTGTACATATCAAACCCTTTTTTCCAACAAATGGCAGGTGCTTTGAGAAAGTCAATACTTTCTTTCTTTTTTTTTTATTTTTTCTTGTCTTTTTCTGGAATATACATATTTCTTGGCCATATCTTCACATCTCATGGTTCTGTGGTTTCACTCCACAGATTGAAGGCCAGGAACACGCAATTTTCTACACATTACTGAACAACAGAACCTTCAGACTGTCCTGGTATGAAGACGCAAGTAGAATTCCAACCGTTCCAGCAGTTCTAGATTGAAGAATCAGGTGGACCTCCAACTGTTCTACAATGAAAACTGAGTAGGAATTGTTCTAGAATGTTTTAGAAGAAGAACTCAAATGGCTCTAGAGCATAGATTCAGGAACTGTTCAAACACTGTTCTAGAATAAAGATTCTGTACACTCTTAAAAATAAAAGTACTTGGTTTGAGTTTAGAAGAACATTGGAGGTTCTAAAAAATGGTTTTGTCTTTGCAGAAAAAATGGTTAAAAGGATCTTCCAGGAACCAAATGAAGCATCACTGCAAGGAACCTTTTCATCTTTACTTTTAAGAGCATTGGAATTACGACAGTTCCCGTTCTGCAGGAACTCAAATCTCAGTTCAATTTGATTCCAATTCTGTTTAATATTTTGACCGCTGTAGAACAAAGACTCAACCATTCCGCCCATATCAGAATGAAAATTTCAACCAAAGACTCGGAATTCCAAATGCTCTAGAATAAAAACCCTAGAAGAATTCCGACTGTTCTAAAATGCGAAGCGTCCTTTTTACAGCTGCCATGTATTACGTGAGAGCTAATACAGACGATAAGGCAATAAAAGAGAGATTAAACTAATTAGACAGTGGCTATAGCCACACACACACACACATTGTCGCAAGAGCAAAGAACACACCCATTCAAGACCAGGCTACAAGACAAACCGAGTCACTCACACACTCACCCATTTAAGTTTGAGATGTTTGGTTGTGTTTGTGGCCAGTCCCACAGATGGGTTTAAGGGGCTTATGTTTAGCTTGGGGTGAAGATGGGACCACCTGGCCCTTCTTTTAATCCACAATAGACCATGTTGGAGGTCTGTCAAATGGAGTGGTAGATGTTGTATAAAGAGTGAAGAATGGTCTTATTAAGGATGTGTGTGAAACTGTACGACCGTACACAATATAACTGGAGAATTGCACTGTACAAGTCAGAACTTTACACAATGGTGGTGAATGAAACCAGACGTCTGAAGAGCATAATGCCTCTAAAAGTTCTCCTGCAGGAAGCTGTTGCATGGTCAACTGCTGAGGCCTGAAACATTGTTGTGTCATCATCAACATTACATATGAAATCTACGTTCACTGGTGGTTTTAGAAGGTGAATGGCTTTACATCGTAGACGGTGGAACCCATAATTCCAATACATTTATCTTCAATAAACCATTTCACGTCAAACCCACTCTGAATGACTGATTAAAGTTCAAAAATAAAGGAACTTAGATGGCTCTTGGACTGCATGTTCAGTTCTAGGAAGAACCTTTAGATTTTGCTGATGTTCTTAAAAAGGTGGTGTTGATCAAAAGAATCTTCCAGGAACCAAGTGTAGCATCACTGCAGGTAAGAACTTTGGAATTATAATTGTTCCTGGGTTCTTGGATTGCATGTTTGGTTCTAAAAACTTATAAAAGGTTCTTCACAGGTCATTTCCCAAATATAACCATTTCACGGATACTTTTAAGAGCATTGGAGTCATGGTTCTGGAATTCCAGTTCTGCAGAAATTCAGAATCTATTCAACATTCCGACCGCTCGAATGGAGATCCTGGAAATGCAATTCCCCTTTGTTGCAGTCACCAATATCCTCAATCTCCCCAAGCACTTTGATCTTGTAAATATTTTTAAAAATGTAAAAAATACGTGATCTTACAAAGAATGCTTAATTCTATGAAACCGAATCGGTTTTGATGCATGTGAGCAAATTTGTGAAAAAGTTTTGGCACTAAGACTGGCAGAGTGTGATGCAACTCAGGATCAACTGAAATACAGCATCCGTTAGAAAAGTGCAAAGGCAGTTGAGACGCGTTAAAGTAGAAAGAAGTGGTTATAAAGGCTAAGACCTACGAAAATATCCGCCAGGAAAAAGATACGGCCATGCTACAAAAAGTCAGCAAAGTGGAAAAGTGGAGCTAGTGGAGTTTCAGAGGCAGCGCCGCCTGAAACCCATACAACCCTCGCCCTTAGCGTGAAGATTAGCATTAGAACACAATAAGAGTAGCAGGAAACATGCACTAGGCTCAGTGTATTAACAAATGTGTGTGTGTGTGTGTGTGTGTGTGTGTGTGTGTGTAGGCCAGAAAATCCAGTACAGGCCTCAGTCAGTGGGACCGGATTTAACCTTAATCCCTCACCGTTCTGCATCTGTGTGTGGGGGGTGGGTGTGTAAGACCATCGTAAAGCTACTGTAATTTGCATGTGCATGGAATATCTCATTTGTCTGATGTTCTGGAGAATTGTGGGCTGTAGGAAAACATCTACATCCTTTCCACATGAATAAAATATACAGCACAGCGCTTTCCTTCCATGTTTTGATGTCATATATTTCATTTAGAGGGAACCAATGTGCGATAGCAAAGATTTCTCACTGTGTGTGTGTGTGTGTGTGTGTGTGTGTGTGTGTGTGTGTGTGTGAGCTATAGCAGGTATTGGTTATGTGGGATCTGAACTGTAGCTGAGTAGAGGAGGCACTTGAACGTGTCACTGTTAGTCACAGTTGAGAACTGCATGGCTGTGTGTTAGGTGTGTGAATATTAAAAGTGTGTGTGTGCGCGTGTGTGTGCGCGTGCGTGTGTGTGCGTGTGTGTGTTTGTACAGTAATAACAAAAAACCTGTTGCGTTTTCTACATTGTAGTAAAACTACGAGCAAGTACAGGGTATGCATGTGATGTCACAGTAGGCGGAGTTCACTGTGGTCACACCCACCGAGTGGCAGAAAGACTCAGTTGAGATCGCCCAAAGCTAAAGAGCAAAAACTCACAAAAACAGCTGCCTTCATTAGGGGAAACTGAGCGCGAAACAAACTGCATAAAATTATAAGGAGTTGGGCTCGACCGTAATCCTTACAACTTTCTGCAGATCCAGAGCTCATCGACATTGAGATGTGGACTTGACATTTACATGCACCTGCTATTGTGGGAAATACAAAGGCCTACAAAGAATCAATGTTGGGATTTTTGGCCACCTGTCTACACCTGGGTCCTTGTAAAGTTGTAAGGATCACAGTCGTCTTCAATTTAAGCAGTTTTCGCAGTTTGCCACTTAGTCCCGGGGTGTGTTTTGAAAGGAAAGTGACATCAGCACATACACTCTATATACGGGCAGTCAGAATTGCTCAGACGTTGTGTATTGATCAGTATTGAAATAAAAAAACCAGCACCTGGGGAGCAGTGTAGCGGGACGGTACCTTGCTCAAGAGTACCTCAGTGGTGCCTGGGCTGGGACTTGAACCTGAGACCCTCTGGTCCCAAAGCCAAGGTCCCATCCACTGGGCCTCCACTGCCCTAGAGGATAGATATTGTAAAAATATTCCAAAAATCTAAATTATAGATTTATTAATGCCTTTTTCAATGTCGATATTGCAATATAATAACGTAATGATGAAACAATGACTTTATAATGACAATAATAAAACCTGCGTCCATGTTACACAGCCTCGTCTGAGCAATTGTTTTTGACTGCCAGTGTAGAAATGGAGACTCAGCACACCCACACACTTACACACACACTTCCACACACACACTCGCACACAGTAATCTCTTATTCAGACTCTCTTGACATCTGAGTGCAGCCGGTCAGCTGAAGCCGCCATGCTATTGAGGATAATGGTAATGTTCACCAAGTGCTTATGAGTTACAATACTGCAGTATAGGCAGACAGTTTGAGGTCTTGCTGTATGGTTGTGTGTGTATGTGTGTGAGTGTGTGTGTATGTGTGTGTGTGTGTGTATGATTCAAGGTTATTGAGTTGAGTATAGAGGCACAGCATGGCTGAGGCTTAGATGATGCTTGTCAAGCACACACACTCACACACACACACACACACGCATACACACACACACACACACACACACACAGTTTCAGATGAACGGCCAACAACCTTGAATTACTGCCGCTCACCACCACCACAACCCACTCGCTCTCCCTTCCTCTCTCTCTCTTTTTCTCAGTCTTGTTCTTTTTTCTTTTTTCTCTGTGTATTTTCTGTTCATAGCTCTCTCTCTTTTTGTATCCAACCTCTGTCACTCTTTTTCTCTCTATCCCCCTCTCCTCTTCTTTGTTTCCATCCCTGTATCTCATGTTCTCTCTCACTGTGTTCCCTTCTCTCTCTCTCTCTCTCTCTCTCTCTCTCTCTCTCTCTCTCTCTCTCTCTCTCTCTCTCTCTCTCTCTCT
>JBBIGC010000082.1:16523912-16539333 GCA_037576955.1 Lepidarchus adonis | reverse complement strand
GAATATAGAGAAATGTAAAGAATATAAAACCTTATCTAATAAAGTATAAACAAAAACTTAAACTTTAAAAACTATAAAAACCCTGAACAAAACTATATAACAGGTGCAAATGATATAAAAATGCAAAAATGTGCGTGAATGTGAGTGAACGTGCAGATATTGTGTGATGGCTGCAGAAATGTCCATTGTCTGTGGATAGACGAATGAGAAGATGCAGGATGTTCAGCCCTGGTTGAAGAAGCTCCTCCTCAGTCTCTCATATAAGCCTTGATTTCACATGATGGAACATGGTGATTGGAATGATGTTGCTTTAGGAACAGTTTGTGCTGATCTGCATGTGCTTTGTCTCTCGTCAGCTGATGCCTCCATCTTCCCAGGAGAGATCCCAGATCTGGACTTCCTCACCTCCACTTCCTCCAGCCAGCCAGACCCGTTCCCTGCTCCACCACACTCTCAGAGAGATGCCCCTCCCCTCTCCGATCACGCCTCTCAGCAACTTTACTCTGCCCACTCCTCGAGCCCCTCCCCGCTCACCTGTAAGATCTGCGGCCAGTCCTTCACCCAACAGGAGGATCTGCGCAGGCACCACAGCGTCATGCACCCGAAACGCTCCAGCCATCACCAGAAAGGCCCCAAGCAAAGCCTGTTTCCCCCGGGCAGAAGCCCTTACCACTGCTCGCAGTGTGGCCGGGACTTCAACCGCATGGAGCACCTGAAGATCCACCAGCGGATCCACACCGGCGAGAGGCCGTACGTGTGCACAGTGTGCAGTGCCTGCTTCCGCCACTCGTGGGCGCTAAAACGCCATTTCCGTATCCACACGGGGGAGATGCCGTACCAGTGCGGACAATGCGGGAAAACCTTCCGTAACTGCGGGGGGCTGAAGTTCCATCAGAGGTCACATGCCAGGGGGCAAGTGGCCTGACCGATGTGAAGTGTGCAGGTTTAGGGAGCACGCAGAGGATAAAGAGTTTTTTTTGTAAATCGTATCTTTACCTCTAATGCTCCGAACATTTTTTTTCGGAAACAATTGTACCGGTATTTCTAAAGTAAAGTTTATATGTTTTGCTTGTGAGTCACATTGCTGGCATCAAGCTAGTCGCATGGCTGGCCATTTGATTACTTTTATAATATTGTTGCACAGTATCTTAATACTTATTTTATTTGTAATTTTTTTTTCTTGTTAACTCGTGCTCTTAACGACTGTACAGCGATAACCGGACTCCCTTCCATTGAGAGCTTTTTCACGTCTTTTCTGCTGAGAATGAATTCCAATCATTTTGAGATGTTACCCAGAAAGGTTGCATTTCTCATGGAGTGCCCGCCATAATGTTTGGGACAAGGACAACCTTCTCAGTGGCAGTTTTTTTAAATTAAGCTGTATAGATGTTCTTGTGTAGAAATAATATCATGTTTGGGACAACTGACTTCACAGATGTGTTTCACGGCTTCATCACCGCAGGGAAACGATACATAAGCTTGTTTCTACCATTTGGAGTCTGTAGTTGCCATTGTTCAGCCTGAGGAAGGAAGGTACCGTATTTCCCAAATAATGGGCCGCGAAAGCAACGAACTGGAGCTTAAATTCTGCAGCGTAGACTTAATCCTACAAAATCAGATCTGTAAACTTCGTCAGTTGTGAGTCATGCGTTCGGATGTCGGATATTGGAGATGTTGCAGAAAATTCTGCAGTTTAGTTCTTTCATTGTGGCCTGATATCGGTACGTTCCAAATTTGATCAATGTAATAGTTTATGCTGAATTACGGTATAATGTCGGTACTGATATAGACCTGTAGACGCTCCAGGGTTAAAGTTAGATGCTTCTACTTCAAATCGGAAAAATTCAGCTCGTCTTAGAGTTTAAACACACAAATGAGCTAAATAACCGCATCGGAATTGTTCGATTGTTTAATTGTCTGATTTTACACTGAGGAGCAGAGGGATCAATCAAAGAAAACAGTCTGTCCCAAACATTACGGAGGGCGTTAGTTATGCAGGTTGTGATGAGGTGCCATGCCATGCGGCCAGCGGGAGTCCAGGAGTCCCGATGACCCGGACGCAGGTACGGTACTGTTGGTCTTTCGGTTTTGTTAAGTGCCTGGGATGAATTTGACATTGTTGCCTACTGTCCAATGTTTCTTTGTCTTTTATCAGACCTCAATACAAATGTTTCAACTGAACTGACTCCAGTGTTTTGTTGTCAATTCTGAAGAAGCTCCTGCTGCCCAACAGTGGTGCCCATTAAAAAAATACACATTCTCCGCTCTGGCCCTGGAGGTTTGGACGACCCTGCTCTACAGAGAACTTGCTTCTGTAGAATTACTGGTTATTTGATTAATTTTTTGGAAAATTTGCATATGGGTGCGTGTTTTTGGCAATTTCCCTGCTTAATCATAACTAATTGGGTTAAAGGGGAACTACCCAGCTGTCCTGGGCTCCTCACGTTTGGAACCTCTGCCTGGCTGCTCTTGGGTTTGTGCAGGTCAGGGACCAGTACTTGCTAGAATCCTTCGTACACTCCTCTTTGCTATACAAGCAGATAAAGCAGAATTTGAAGCTGCACCCTCTACAAGTAACATACTTGCAGCCTGTTTCATGGCTCATCAGATTGTGGCATTGTGGGCAGGCGCGGAACAGAGGGCAGCCCTTTACTTTGCTGGAAGAATCCCTGACCGGGTCGCACATGAGCAGCATGGAGACGAGGTGGCAGGACTTGTTGGTGCATGCGGTTGGGCTTTGGTCCGAGGTGTAGGAACAGGGGTAGAGGCACCGTTCACATAGTGGCTGGGCCAATGGGCATTGTGGACACTGCAGATGTGGCATGGGACGTCCTACTGAGTCCAGTACAGGCCTTAGTGAGGTGGAACAACCTGGACACTGGAAAGCAGATACACATTGGTTAGTCTTGCTGGACCTTTGAGAAATGTCCCTCATCTAACCAACTTCATTCAGTTCGTGACCTGAATGATGATCTGGTTTCTGACAAATTTGAGAAGCTTAAAATGTCTGCACTAGTTGATAAGGTCACTTTTAAATCTTAAATGTCTACATTTGCATGTTTTTGATGCTAGTTTTTCTTCGGTTCTCTGCATTCTCTGATGAGACACTATACTGGTTCTGTGTTGTAGATCTTTCTTTCGGTCCAGGTGTAGCGGTAATAAGGCTAAAGATGCTCATTTATGTTTTAAAACTCTTAAGTGTTACTGAATTTACCGATCTGAAGTAGAAGCATCTAACTTGACATCGCCATGGAGACCTTTGCAGCTCTAGTTGCAAGCTGTAGTTTAGCATAATCAAATTAATAAAAATTTGACGACATGCCACAACGCAAGAACTACACTGCAGAACTTAAGCTCTGTGATATCCGAGATGAATGCGTGTCCGACATTACTGACCACAAAGCAGCACTGGTCACAATTGACTATGGCTCTGATTTGAAGAAAGGTAAGTCTAATAATTTTAATATTTCCGTGTTGCTAATAATGTAGACGGATGATTGACATCACTGTACTGCAGTACAATTTTAGTGACAGAACTTGGTTACCCATCCATCACGTGCAGAAGTGCGTCGTAGCAGTAGCGTGAAGGAGCAGAGTAGAGCCATTTTCAGCATCAAAGAATGGTTTTCCTTTTCTTTATCTTATTTATCTTCCAATTCATTTGTCGTATTCGCCAGAATATGACAACCAGATTGTGAGGTTATACTTACTAAAGGTAATAATGTGCTGCATTTAGACAAGATCAGCAACTTTCTGCGTATTTTGGTGCATTGAGGGCTAGCATGACGGCTAGGCTAACTGCTAGCTGATGCTAATTCCGGCAAACAAAGAAACTTGTTTCTGGTTTCCACTGGAAAGTGGATGTAAGCAATGGAGCTTTCCATTTTCCAAGTTTTATACTGACCAGTCACTGATCTTTCTTTGATTTGCTTTACTTTTCGAACTGTTTGTTGCTGCAGTAAACAGTACATTTGAATTCAACTGATTTGAACTGATTTGGGGATGTCGTCTTTTTGTCACAATTATACTTTTACGAATGTGTTTTCATGTTTATAGATAGGACGCCCCATTTAAGCAAACCACACCCAACACCAGATTTGTAAAATGGATGTATAAGCTGCAGCTTATCGTTGGGGAAATACAGTAACCAGTTAAAACAACATAAAGCTGTTCCACATCGGACAAGAAGATACTAACATTGTGCAAGTTTGGTGTAAAGGCACTAAAGTGACCTGTAAAATTAGAAAACAAATTTCTGACATTCCCAGGACTCTGTCTAGAAGCAGATAAATGTAAATTTTCTGCTGTTTGATATACTTTCTACTTTTTTACCAATGTGGACCTTAAATTTCATTCATAATACTCTTAAAAAGTCTTAAATGTAATTAGTTGAACTCTGCGGAAACCCTGGGTGCCATGGAAATCGTGTTCCTTGAGCTGTAAGGATGCAAGAGCAAATAGCTGATCCCAGCACTTCCACTCTGAGAAGTCTGGTGGAAACCGGTTTTCCTCACCTTTCCACTGAGATCTGGCTCCTCGGGAAGTGTTGCTGTGCCGCTGGTCCCACATACTGGCTGTGTAGAAAATGGCGTCCATGTTAAGAGTCGTGGGTGCTCATTTTTTGAGTAAATCATATTGTCAGCACTGACTTCATCCCTCGTTTTTGAGAGAGCAATATCTGCCTTGCTCAAGCTTCATTTGTACTCATTTTAATATTTTCAGAAGATATCTAGATGCATTTACTTGTGTTAAGCGATTAAACACCTAATAAAGTGTCAGCGAGTGTATATTTTCAATTAAGAAGTAAATTAAACATAAATGCCCGAAGTAGCTTTGATACTGGGAATGTAATTCTTAAAAAAATATCTGAAATTTGTCCCAAACATGGTTTTCCTGTAGAGAGTAATGGGCTCTTATGGGTTAATGGCACTATGCTTGTAATCACAGTTGAGCTGCTGTAGATAAGCGAACGAGCTCATTTAGTAAAAGACCACGGTCAAGTGCAGCACATGCAGGTCCTGCACGTTGCATGAGCTTGTCCCATATGTTTGCATTTAAGCCAATTACCCTCGAGGTTTCTTGCCCTATAGGTTGTTATTGGCATTGGGAATGAGGACGAGGGCTTAGTGCACTTTGGTACTGAGCTTCAGTTTGGCCATCAGCTGTGGAAATCACATCTACATGTAGGTTTATGCCCATAATTATTGACACCCTCACGTTTTTAAATGAATGTTACATTCATTCTTGTTTAAAAAAAAAAAATCTTAGGAAAAATCAAATTTTTTGGTGAAATCGACCTAATTAAACATGTTGATGCATTAGTTCGGAACGCTAGTAATTATGGGTCTACGAGTATTGATTATGAAAGGTGCAGGAAGGAGGTACTCACCTTTGACTTGAGGGGATCAGTTGTGTCAAACGTTTGTGATGGACCTAAAGAAGCGTAAGGTTGTTCGGTTATTTTATCGGATCTATTTGATAAAATCGTTCATTTTTAATGCAGCATACAATCAAAATACTAAAGTCAACGTCAGCCAGTCGACAACTTCTAGGACTGTCTTGGTTTGTCAGCGCTGTAAAATTTCTTTTTCCCATGATAAGCGAAATCACGAATTTTAAAAAATTAATAAAAAATAAAATAAAAAAAATAAATTTAGTTGGGTTGTCTTTGACTAATATTGAAATTTGTTTGACGAATGGAAATGTGACCAATATGGGGCAAATACTTTTTCACAGCACTGTATATACACTTCATATATTGGGTTCAAAATGTTAGAACAGTAAAAACCTGATAAACGAATGGTTCTGGAAAGAGCTCCAGGTCTACGGTGGAGGCCTAGTGGTTAGGAACTCGTCCTTGGAATCACAGGGTCAAGTTCTGGCCAATGCACCGGTGAGGAACCCTAGAGAAGATGGCGTCCCACTATGCCACTCACCTCCAACACGTGTGGAGGTGTCACATTTCACTGTGGTGGAATCTGTGTGATGGGGTGTGTTCACAATAACAAGACGCTTTCGCTTTCACCTGCAACATTTCCCGGAATACGGAATAGTTTTTGGTTGAGGAGAAATCTGGTGCGTTTTGAGAATATTTTAGTGTTAGTGGTGCTTAAAAGTTTGTGAACCCTTTAAAATGGTCTATGGTTTTATAGGAATGTGACCTGAAGTACTAAACGTAGAACTTTTATTATATCTTAACATGTTAAATGAACGTGATCGAATACATATCTCAAAAACGCTGATGTTTTTGGCTTTGTTCTCATTATATTTAATATGTGTATTTATATTTATATCACACCCCTGTCCAATCAATGTGGCAGTCTTAAGCCAGGTAGGATTTTAAAGAAGAATGACTCGGTACCTGTTCCCATTCCTGTTGCCTTGTGGTTCTCCTGTCTGGTTCTTCTCCTCACTCTGCGCTGGCGTTTCCTCGCTTCTTCTCCACCACCGTTGCTGCTCTCAGTAGTGTCTCTCTTCTTCTTGGCGGCTTGTTCAGGCATTATGAGGAACAGCTGATCATGAGCGACCTGTCTCCCTGCGATGCTGAACTGTATGAAAGCAACTTCGCCACCGAAGTTGAGTAATCTTTGAGGAAAATCCCTTCACAGCAGGGAAGTCCCAAACTTTTTGTTTGTTTACTTTAAAAAAGGATTATCCACCCTTAAATACATACTAAATCTATTCTTTTGGAGAAATAATATGCTTAAGCTGGAATGAAAATGAACTATTCCTTTGTATGTGTATGTTTAATTATGGTACTCAAATTGCCATTGGTACCATGTAAAATGAATGATTTTTAAATATACTTTTCAGTCTAAAAGTATAGATTTTTCATGTATTTTCACCAAATAACATTCATTTTAACTCATGTCACTGAGGAGGAGGAATCTTGCATAAAGTCTGGGACAGTCGAACAAGTTTACACTCGAATGTTCAGGTTTTTTTTAATGTTTTTTCAAGTTCAGGTCAGGAGGAAAAGAAGCTCTTGGAACCTTCACACCGACCCAAACCCAGGACCTTCATCCGGTGAAGCAACAGCGCTAATCACTGCACCATTACATCGCCATTATGCATTTCAATTCATTTTATTCAATTATGATATTTTTGACTTTTAACTTCAAATTAATTAGATTAATTATCTAAGGCAAAACTTCTATGATTGGCATTACGTTTTCACAGATCTCAGCCTTTATGTTTACTTCCAACATCATCTTGGAAGAAAAGCGTTTATCCAACACTGTTGTGTAAAATGTATTACTTCTAAATGTACTTTTATGTATGAAAGTGTTTATTTTTAGGTATATTTTGACCAAATAATGGTCCATTTAATTCGTTTCACTGAGAAAGTCACATTAGGCCTGAAGGAAGTTGGGTTTTTTGGGTGAGATTCTTCTGATAAAGCAATATCTTGTGTAAAGTATGTTCCAGCAAGAGTACTGGAGTATGTGTATTAAAGACAAGCATGGTACTCTCTCGCTTTAGAAAAAAAATCTTTAATGTGCACCAACAAGAGAACATTTTGAAAACCGGTATATAAGTCTTAAGTTAAATCTATCCGCTATGAGCAACCATACATCAAATTACTTTAAAAAATACATCAGAAGTACAAAGATTAAAAAGATCAGGTAACAAACGATCAACAGGCCTATGCTTTTGTTGCAGCATACGCAATAGCCACCTTTTGATAGGCACCCGAAGCTAGATAGTCAACCATACTCTAACTATGACCCCCAGTGTCCTCCGCACAAATACTCCTCCTTACTCTGGGCCTGGTTCCCAAACGACAGCATCCTGTTACCTGGTAGAGTTCAGAGTCTTGCTACGGTAGCTTCTCAACTCTGCTCTCCATCCCCACGATCCAGTCTGACGTCACTGGAAGGAAGTGACACCTACACGAGTAGAATCTTTAAAAAACAATACTTGAGTGTTGATGAACTGCTTATTGTGTAGTATGTTACTTTAAAGACTTTTACTAACAAGTCATTTCACACTTTTTCCACTTTTTTGTTCATTTTCCAAACCACTTGGGTCACGGGGAAGCTGGAACCAATCCCAGCTGACTACAGACCAAAATAGGGTTTACCCTAGACTTGCTGTGCGGCGATAATCGAACCCAGGACCTTATTGCTGTGCGTCGACAATGCTAATCGAACCCAGGACCTTCTTGCTGTGCGGCGACAATGCTAATCGAACCCGGAACCTTCTTACTGTGCGGCGACAATGCTAATCGAACCCGGGACCTTCTTACTGTGCGGCGACAATGCTAATCGAACACGGAACCTTCTTACTGTGCGGCGACAATGCTAATCGAACCCGGGACCTTCTTGCTGTGTGGCGACAATGCTAATTGAACCCAGGACCTTATTGCTGTGAGGTGACAATGCTAATCAAACCCGGGACCTTCTTGCTGTGTGGCGACGGTGCTAATCGAACCCAGGACCTTCTTGCTGTGCGGCGGCAATGCTAATCGAACACGGAACCTTCTTACTGTGCGGCGACAATGCTAATCGAACACGGAACCTTCTTACTGTGCGGCGACAATGCTAATCGAACACGGAACCTTCTTGCTGTGTGGCGACAATGCTAATTGAACCCAGGACCTTATTGCTGTGAGGTGACAATGCTAATCGAACCCGGGACCTTCTTGCTGTGTGGCGACGGTGCTAATCGAACCCGGGACCTTCTTGCTGTGCGGCGATAATGCTAATCGAACCCGGGACCTTCTTGCTGTGCGTCGACAGTGCTAATCGAACCCAGGACCTTCTTGCTGTGCGGCGACAATGCTAATCGAACCCAGGACCTTATTGCTGTGTGGCGACAATGCTAATCAAATCCGGGACCTTCTTGCTGTGCGGCGACAACGCTAATCGAACCCGGGACCTTCTTGCTGTGCGGCGACAACGCTAATTGAACCCGGGACCTTCTTGCTGTGCGGCGACAATGCTAATCGAACACGGGACCGTCTTGCTGTGTGGCGACGGTCACTCTGGAATTTGTTCTTTGACCACCACTGGTATTGACATCTACGAAAAAATGTTGTATGGTTTAAGAGAATCATTTTCTTTATAGATCTCTTAACCATACAGAGCTTTGTTCCCCAGGATAGGTGCTTCAGTAAAGGGTCTTCATGTCATTAGTGTCATTTACCTAATACAACTTCTTAGGTCATCTTCTATTCATGAACACCCAAGTATTGCTTTCATATGTGTCACGGAGGTCCTATGTAGATGGAGTTTTTTACTCCATCTCTACTCCCAACACATCTCACCCAGTTAAACAAGGGCTGTCTGTCTGGTGTGACCTCATAGACTGAACCTCTATTACTTTTTGATGTTTTGCCTCCAGAACTGTCGGGACCCACTACACAAAAGACCATAAATGGGAAACACTGGTATTTCAGTCGGATCGTAAAGCCCGTTTCTCCAGACATACTCCCCCAGAGTTTGTTTAAACCTGGTTTGGCCCCATTGGCCAACAGTGATACGGCTGGTTGTATAGGAAAGCGAATATGACCGTTTCTGAATGTGAATATGAATGTGTCTGCTCGTAACTGCCATTATCTCGAGGTCAGTTATTCAGCCTGTTAACATCTCACATGCTCAGTCAACTGCAATATTTCTTTAAAGGACATTTTCAAAGCGTTGTTATATGTTTAATGTGTCTTTGACCGCTTGGTCTCCCCAGAGTCAACACTGTAGCCGCCAGAATGACTGTTCCTGGTGGAGAAGGCCTTGCCAGTTAAGACCTTCCTGTAGATGTGGACTTCCTGCTGATAGAACTCACTGAACAGGCGACCGGTATTATCTTCGAGGAGTCTCTGAGTCGTGCCATCATTGTGGTCTCTGTGAAAGGGAGACAGAACGTTAGATTCAGTTACACCTTGCAAGTAAACTACTGTAAATCTTGTCCAGGGGTAACAGGGTTGTATGTGGTTGCTAAAGAGGTCTTAATTAAATTTGTTCACCTTCACTTTGTGGCTATGCTGGTGAGTCTGAAGCTCTTCGGGATTTGGGAACGTTCGCTGGCAGAAAAGACAGACGGCTTCCAAAACTGTCTCTTGCCTTGCCTGCGCCTCAGGAGGCAGACATTTTTGCCGCTTTGACCAGGGTTCTGGTTCCGGGCTGCGTTTCCGTCGTTCTGTGCAAACCATGCTGATAACAGATGGCCTGACGTCCCTCCCGTACCTTGTTGCCAGCCTGTCTGGTTGTAATCTAGAGCCTGACTCGAATCCAGAACCACCGGGCTTCTGCGAAATCTCTTCTCGATCGTTGCAGGGACTCTTTCCTGTCCCTGAAGACAGACCTGACAACATGTCTCTTGGATTCTGCAAGGCAACGAGGTTTGGGATCGGGACTCTGGGACTCTTGGATTCCATGTTTTGTTGTTTCTCCCACACCTCTTGATGGTTCTCCCTGTTGTACCCGGGCATCTGGGAGGGGTTCTGCACTGCTGCGCCCCCCCGTAACTCCCCTGAGCTTGGCCTCGTCAGGCCTGAGCTCCAGATCTCCAAAGGGGGCACAGACAACTGCTGGATGCAGTGGTACAGTGAAGGATAGTCCACGTATTTAAACTTGGGCACCTTCTCCTTGGGGCTGCTGGGCTGGCAGGAAGGCACCCTCCCTAACGGGCAGGAGGCCAACCAGCCTTCCAGGGGTGGTACAGAAAGCTGTTTGATGCACTGGTGCAGCGAAGGGAAGTCCACATACTGGAAGCGAGGCACCTTGCGCGACATATCCGAGAGATCCTCCTTTCGCACATGCGTGGAAGTTACCGGGTCACCTGGCTCCCTCCGGACCTGCCTGACCTCCCGATCGTGCTCCAGTTGGCGGGCTGAGGTGGGGAGATTGGGCTCACAACCCCTTCCGGGAGGGAGGCGCCCTCTGTTGTCCATTTGTGGAACTGCAGGGTGATGCTTCTGTCTCCTATCAGTCACAACAAGAACAACAAAAGGTGTGCTGATATAGCTTGGCAACATTTGTAGCATTAAGTCCTAATCCCCTATCGCATCTCTTAAACCCTTAAACAATGAATGTGAGACTTCGAATCCGATAAATAATTCATTTATTCAACATCTAAGCCAACTAACCCAAACAGGGTCACGAGGAGCGCTGCAGCCTATCCCAGTGTTCAAGGGGCAAAAGTTGGAGATACAACATTGCTGGTCCCGGATGCTGGTGTCCTGATTTCCCTGCTCAAACACAGTTGGTTCAACTCACCCATTCATTGTCTGGTGTAGTGAGTGTGTTTGAGGAGAGAAACTGAGCTGGATACTGGCCCAACAGGACAGGACTGTGGGAGGAAACCGGCGCTCCTGGTGGAAACCCACACAGAACATTTAAACACCACCCTGAAAGAACCCAAGACCTTCTTGCTGTGAGGTGACAGCACTAACCAAAGCATGTTACTATGGAGAGTGTTTTTACATTTCAATGTGGTTCTGCTCTGAGTGTCATTGTTTATTTCTGGGTAAGATTCCTGTTCTGTTTTGTATCGTCCTTGACTGTGGTACTTTGCGTCTGCTGTTCAAAATCAAATTTACTCTTTGGGATCAATGTTTGTGTTTTACTGCGTGGAAACGTCTCATTTTTATATTATCAGTTACATCATTTATATGAAAAGAGAGAGATCACAATATCATTTTAAGTCGATATCGCCCATTCCTAAAGCATAAAATAAAGGTCTGGACCCACCAGAGGATTCCCAGGGTTTAAGACTGGAATATCTCGTTCTAAAAATACGTTTAAGTTTAAAAAGAGACCAAACGAAACAAACAAGGTCACTGTATACTATTCAACACCTTGCTCCTCATAAACCACGTAGCCGGGCCTCCTTTTCCAAACTTGCGGGAACCACACAGTAAAGAGATTGTGCTGGTGTCAGGACCACGAATAATGCGATCTGAGAAAAGAACAAAGGGTTTTCAGAAACTTCCGGCATGCGTTGTACTTGGTAGCTGACGGCAAAGAGAAGTATCGAATAGCAAAGGACGGCTCACTGCCCCCAGATTCCATTTACCGTGTTTTCCGAGCGTATCCTACTGAGCGAGGAGGCCTCTGAGGGATCGGCCTCAGGCTTTGAGAGCGTGGGTGGCTGGGTGGGTTAGGTCTCCCCAGGGCCAGACTGGCGACATAATAATACCACTAAGGGAGGGAGAGAGAGACAGTGTGTGTGTGTGTAGGTGCATGTGTGTCATGGGTATAAATAGCTCTGCAGGTATGAAGTGAAGGAGAAAAGTAGGTCAGCCTCAGACTGATCGCCTTCGCCAGGGGGCCCAAAACAAAATATCTGTCACACACACACACACACACTCTCTCCACGATCTGAGCACACCGGCTAGAGTCAGGACCAAGAACACCCGATACTCCTCCACAAAAGCCTGGGAGTGGCCTGACCGAGAATGCCATGACGGAACGTCTCCGATACCTGTAAACCACGCTCCCTTTCTACACAAACCGCTTCCCAGCACGACAGATCTGTCAAAATAACGTCTCCTAATCTGAATCAGCTCAACTGGTCCTATGTGGCAGGCTTCAGCCACTGTGAACAGTCAGTTCTTGAAGTTAAGGTGTTGAAAGCAGGAAGAATGGATGAGCAGAAGGATCTGAGAGCTACCTAGAAGACCGGATCCTTGGTACCTACCAAAAGCTATCCAAGGAAGTACGACCGGTGAACCAGCGACAACATCGTGGGTGCCCAAGGTTCACCAGTGGGTGTGGGGGTGACTAGCCCACCTGGATCCCACAGCGGCGCTCCTATAGCACAAAAACCCAAAGCTGACCATGATTAACCGTATAGTACTGGGCAAACATGACCCAAGGAATTACAACCAGACTACCTGATGGGTGTGGAGTGGCTAAGTGAGTATGGATCCTCCAGGAGAACCGATGTAGCACAAAAAGTAAATACGACCAGAGGAAGTACAACCAGTAAGCCAGTGACAGGGTCATGTGCACCCAAGGCTCACTGGTGGGCATGGTGAATGCTGAACATGACCGACCCTGTAGTACCAACCCAAAGTGATCCAAGGATGGACAACCGGTCAACCGGCACCAGGCACCCAAGGTTCATTAATGGGCGTTGGGAGTGGCAATGGAATACACAGAACGCACAGTTCACCACGGTCAAAGCTGCTCTGCTGGCAGGTGGTTTTATTGTTGTGGCTGATTGCCCTTAACAACTGACCCGAGATCAGCAGCTAAATCCGGGTTCTTGGTATTGAGAGGCACGTGCGTCACGTGACTGGCAGTATAACCCGTTTCCTGTTTGTGGCGTGTAGTTGGCTGTGGAGCTGCTGGGGCGGAAAACGAGGTCACCTGACATCTTTTACTGGCACACTGTGGTTTCGTTGGGGAGGGGGCTGCAAACTGTTGCTCTCTGCCACCTTAATCAACACGTTCTTGATTTTAAATAACGTACTATTTTTATTTTAATAAACAATAGTATACACTTGATTGTAAATTATCATATAAACAAAGATTTATGTTTGTAACCTCGTTCCAACTTAAATAGCACCTATAACCGCCGCGCCATTTAAGGTGGAACGGGGGGAAAATCCAGCTTCGGTGTTATTTCTCCTCTTTGCACAAAAAACACGCACGAGAACTGGATGTGTGTCTGTGTCAGAGGAGGGGGCTGTGCTCCACATTCACACTCGCAGTGAGTGTGTGTGTGTGTGTGTGTGTGTGTGTGTGTGTGTGTGTGGAATTGGGTCACGCGCGGTGGCCTACATTTCGAGGGTTTGTTGTCTTCTTCTTCTGCCCCCTCCCTCTCTCCGGCCCCGCCCTCGCTGCCAGAACCGAGCTCGCTCGCGCGCGCGAACCTCGAGCCGCCCCGGTGAACGCGGCACGAGCCCCAGATGGCTCGCGTGACCCAGGATCAGCACGTGAACGCGACAGGAAATGAGCTCAAGTGCTGAATAATAATGCGTGTCAAGAGAAAGAAGTTTGGTTTGTTTGTTTTTTTTAGGATCAGTGATGACAATAATAATAATAATATATTAAGCAAATATTTTACTGTAATTACAATAGCATTCTTAGATTTTCCCCACGTAATTCTCCTGATTTACATCGTTCTTTGTTATTTCTTATACATTTTATTATTATTTACCTTCTGTTACCGGGCTCCCTGGAAGTCCAGACACATGTTCAGCCTCGTCACTGGGTTTTAACCGAGTACAGTCGTGTCTGCATCCGCTGTACGCGACCGCGTCATCGCCGTGGTGGACGCTGAGGCGCCTTGTTTCTCGCGAGGAAGACCAGAGAACGGAGAGCGCAGTCTGTTCCGCCGCTGAGTCGGGCTGCGCGTTTTCCCACCATCACTTTCTTTAATGTGTGGAGTGCGGTTTGGCTGCCGAAGCCGCTACTCGCGCTGTGACGGGGCAGAGCAAGGCCAATAACAGCTCGCTCACGTTTTCGTCCCCCACCAATAGCAGCCCGTCGACTCCACCTGCCGCGACCAATCAACGGGTGAGTTCGGGGCGAGTGGGCGGAGCCACCCTGTCCTACTTCTAGGCAAATTACAATTCAGCTCAGACGCGGTTGGGCCCACAAGTAGCTGATCACGTGACGCCCTGACTTCGAAAAAACGAAGTTCGAGCGTGTGATAATGTTCCATGTTTTTCAGCCGAAGAGTAAGAATCACAGTATTATTAACGCAACCCGCTCCCGGAAAGTAAATAAATGTGCTGTTGTTTGATTGATTGATCTCTTTCTCTCTCCCTCGCTCTCTCTCTCTCTGCTCTTTCTCCATCTCTGTGTATCTCTCTACCTCTCTCCCTCGTTCTCTGTCTTCTAACTCTCTCTCTCCCCTCACTCATCGTTCTCCCCTTTCCTTTTTCTCTACCTCTCTCTCTCACCCTCGCTTTCTCTCTGCTCTTTCTCCATCTCTGTGTATCTCTCTGCCTCTCTCCCTCTTTCTCTGTCTTCTAACTCTCTCCCCTCTTTCCTATTTCTTCCCTTTCCTCTTTCTCTACCTCTCTCTTCCCGCTCACTCCTCTTTCTCTCCCTCCCCCCCCTTTCCTCCTTTTCAGTCTTTCTCTCTTTTTTGCTCCCCCTCCTTCACTCTCCTTCTCTCCTCTTTCTCCATCCGTCTCTCTCACTCTTTCCCTCCTCTTTTCTCTTTATCTCTCTCTCCCCTCTCTCCTTCTATCTCTCCTAGTTCTCTGTCTCTCTCTTCTCTTTCTCCATCTCTGTCTCTCCCTCTTTATCTTCTAACTTTCTCTCCCCTCTTTCTCTCTTTCTCACGCTCTCTCTCTCCTCTTTCTCCATCTGTCTCACTCAGTCTTTTCCTCCCCCTTTCTCTTTCTCTAACTCTCCTCTTTCCCTCTCCGATTTCTCTTTCTCCCCCCCTCTCCCTGCCCTTTTTCTCTCTCTCTCTCTCTCTCTCTCTCTCTCTCTCTCTCTCTCTCTCTCTCTCTCTCTCT
>JBBIGC010000082.1:16493768-16507760 GCA_037576955.1 Lepidarchus adonis | reverse complement strand
ACTGTAAAACTATACAGCACTGGAGAATACACTGTAAACTATACAGCACTGGAGAATACACTGTAAAACTATACAGCACTGGAGAATACACTGTAAAACTATACAGCACTGGAGAATATACTGTATTTATGCAGTATATTTAATATATCAGCATGTGAAACAGGCCAGTCATTGTATTGTGTTCTTGTCTCCTCTCAGATATTTGTGACGTATTTCTCACGCTGTCTACATGCAGAGTACAGGTCCCGAGGAATCACTGTTCAGGTACACTGTTATACAAGCTGAATTTACACTTTTCACCACTACAGCCGATATCACTGATTGACTGACATACAGAGGCGGACAAACGACCGAACTTCAGTACTTCAGTGAAAGTACAGATACCACTAGTCAAGAGTTCCTCCAATACAAGTGAAAGTCATACAATCAAATTTTATTGAAGTGAAAGTACTGAAGTACTTGCTTCCAAAAATACTTAATATTAAAGTATTAAAGTACAATAATAAAAGATTTATTGCAGGAGTGTCCACACTTTTTAGCTTGCGAGTCAAAAGGATCTACCATTAATAAAAATGCTATAAAAACTTACGTCATCGGGCATCTTTGGAGTAAGGTAATAAATATATAAATACATAAATAATTTTATATATATATATATATATGCAGTTTATTTCGAAAGGCAGGGCTCCAGCATCAACTCGTTCTCTGAAGTTACTCTTAAAGTGACGAGTAATAAGAACCTTGACAGAAATAAAGTGTAGTGAAAAGAATGGTTTTATCTTTGAAATGTAATGAAGTGAAAGTTAAAATTTTCCTAAAATAGACTACTCAAGTAAAGTACAGATACTCGTACAAAAACTGTACTTAAGTACATATACTTCGTTACTGTCCACCTCTGCTTATGTGAGGCTGGAAGGCTAACACAGTAACAGCTGTGGTAATGTAGAGCAGCCAGTCAACCTAAACCATGCCATAAAGCCATTTGACTGTGGGAGGAAACCGGAGAACCCCACAAACACAGAAAGATTCCTGTGGTGACTGAACGCAGGACCTTCTGGCAACAGCGCTAATCAACGTGAAGTTGTTCAGTTCAGAATTAGACTTAGTTGTGAGGTCACTGAGTCCTAGTCAGATTTCAAGATGGCCACCACAGTGGCTTTCACTTACTCATGCCCATTAATACAGAAAGCGCAATGTCATATCAGATAAACAAGTTTATTTCATATCTCTCTCTCTCTCTCTCTCTCTCTCCAGTGTGTGGCACCCTTTGTTGTATCCACTAATATGACCCATAATGTAGCAGTGAATCCTCTGGTTAAAAGTGCTGCCTCATTCGCCAGAGACGCTCTCAACACTGTGGGCTACAGCTCCTTCACCAGTGGCTGCCTTACACACGCAATCCAGGTAAACACACTTCCTCACATAAAACACTGTGTTATGCCCCAGTTATTAACCAGCATTCTGAATGAACAATATTACCAAAAACGTTGGGCAATTGATAATGAACAGTTATTAGTTGATTGTGTTTCTATTGTAGATGTTTTGTTCAGTATTTCAAGCATTTTGGTGACAAGAGATTGTTAAAAGATAATGTTATTTGTCTTCTGATATTTTGATGTAGATATATTTTTATAAAAGTTCGTTTTGAATATAAATTATAGATAATTATAGATGCGGGTGGTGCAGTATGTTGCAATGTCGCCCCCATCAAGAAGGTCCTGGGTTCAGTCCACAGCTCAGCCACAGTCTTTCTGTGTGGAGTGTACAAACTCTCCCCTTGTTTATGTGGGTTTCCTCCGGGTTCTCCAGTTTCCTCCCATTGTCCAAAGGCCCGTGGTTTAGGTTGACTGGATACTCTACATTACCCATAGGTATTAGTGTGTGTGAATATTTGGACGTCTCTGGGGTGGGTTGGCTTCTTGAACCTTGCCTTGTGCCCATAGTCAGCTGGGATCGGCTCCAGCTTCCCCATAACCTAAAATGGATTAGCGGTTTGAAGAATTAATTAATAATTGTTGATGCTTTTGCACAAAACTTAATTTAAACAAATGTTGATTAACATTAGTCCACATACCTGGATTTAACAAAGCAAATAGGTAAGAACTGTCCAACTCATTGTTAAAAACTGGAAGGATAGTGGGAAATCATCATCTTCACAGAAGAAATTTTTGAATGAATGTGATTGCAAATCAATTAAAGAATTGGTTCAATCAAATCGGGAAAAAAACAAACAATGTGAGCATTTCCGTGTGCACAATGTGAAGAGAACTCAATGAATTGGGACTAAACAGCTGTGGAGCCTTGAGAAAACCATGGATCAGTGAAGATAATCACTAAAAAAGGCTTCAGTTTGCTAGGGAGTATAAAGATTGGACTCTGGAGCAATGGACGAAGGTCATGTGGTTTGATGGGTCCAGATTTTCCCTGTTCCAGAGTGATGGGGGCATCAGGGTAAGTAGAGGGGTGCAGGAAGTGATGCACCCATCATGCATAGTGCCTACAGTACCAGCCTGGGCAGGGCTATGATCTGGGGTTGCTCCAGTTGGTCACGTGGAGGTTCAGCAACATATGTGCCCAAAGAACGAGGTCAGCTGACCACCTGAATATCCTGAATGACCAGGTTCTTTTTCCCTGATGACATGGGGAGATTCCAAGACGACAACACCAGGATTCATCAGCTCAGACTGTGAAAGAGGTTCAGGGAACATGAGACATTTTCACACATGGATTGACCACCACAGAGTCCAGCCCTTAACCCCATTCAGAATCTTTGGGATGTGCTGGAGAAGAATTTGTACAGTGGTCAAACTCTCTCACCATCTCTACAAGATCTTGGTGAAAAATGAATGCAGTTCTAGATAGAAATAAATAAAGGTCCAATGAAAGGTTAAGACATATTAGACTTTTTTTTGGATGGGCAGTGTTCACTATACATACGGCTGTTTTACACGTACTTTCCTCACTCCCTGTTATCCCTCATGATCTTTCTGTTCCATCTCTTGTCCTCATAGCACATTGCCCTCTCCATGTTCTTCCCATCCTGGCTCCGGCTCTCTTCATTCTGCATCCGCCGCATGGAGACGTTTGCACAGGACATGAAGCCACAAATAGAAGAGAGATTGGCAGAGCACAACAAGGAGGAGTAGCACGCACACACACACACACACACACCAGACAATCAGCCACAAATGCACACACAGGAATGAACTGTAGCCATTACACTGTGAAATACTGGTCTTGTAATAATAATAACTTGTACAGCAACAGGTGGCGCTATAACCCTAAACCGCTTATTAATGTTGGCCAATCAGAAGCCATTACTGTAGACAAACATGGTGAACATTATGAAAATCTCCCATTTTCCAAAGTCTCTGCATTGGAAGGCATTCGTGAAAATCTCCGTTTTCTGGGCGGTTTCAGGGAGATGATGTGTGGACGAACGGCTGCGTTTTCAAAAATTCCCAGCTACGTGTGGACAGAGCCTCAGAATCATGGGCTGAAACTACAGCAGCTACGCCCTCAGTCTGGTATCGTGCGGTTTAAGGGCCGAGCATAATTAACTCGTATAATATGAAGGTGTGAATTAATTAATTAAATTCACGTTAATGATTTTGATCATATTTTTAAACATCACTACTGTCTTTTTATTGGTGCAGCTTATCTAGTGTCAGGAAAAAATATTGTGGCATCATGTACTGTGAAAATTTCTGTATTATTGTATTTTTGTAAAATTATAATTTTTTATATATTTTTGGTAAATCACCAAACCACCTCAGATTCTACGTAAGGATGTCAATGATTCATCATCCATTATATCCATCGCAGGATTTCTCTTTTCTTTGAGGTTTACTAAGTTGAAACTGCGAAATTTTCCATAGTTGCAGGACGTATTTGGTCTTATTTAAATGAGCGGTATTTAAATTCAGTGTGGGCTGAACAACTGGAAAATACTCACAATTATAGTGGAGAAAATCCAGAGCACTTATAAAAGCACAAATGTCCAAGGTTAACCCTGCCCGGAGCCCATAGTCAGCTGGGATCGGCTTCAGCCTCCCCATGAGCCGAACTGGATAAGTGGATTGGAGAATGAATGAATAGGAAATAAATTAAGTGAATGATTCACGTGTGTGAACTATGGGCATTTGAATATATGTTTTTTTTCCTAAAAGAAAACCTAATTTTACCTTTAAAGATCTATTATTTATGTTCTATAATGAGTCATATACTTATGGACTGTATCTGCAGTTTAAAGTATATCCAGTAGGGGGCAACAATGTCTTTAGGTTGCTCATGCGCATTATGCTGTTTTAGAAGCAACAATTGTAGCCCCTCTTACAAATACAGCATTTATGAGTCATGTAGATGGTGAGGTTAGCAGAGAGATGAGTGGAGGTGACCTTCTTGATGCGCCTTGTAACATCAAGAGCTTCTGCCCTGAATGACTAAAAGAAAGAGAAAGAACGCAAAAGTTAAGTCAAAATTCTAATGTGCAATAATTGAACTAAAGCCATAATTCTATATTATAGTGGAAACAATATTTAGAAATGCCCCCATAACGGAGTCCATGGCTATAATCCTTGTCTTAAAAGCTTAAAGCCTTTAGAATCATGTATGTAAAGAAATCAGCTCAGGTTTTCACACCGAGCCTTTTATTATTGATTAGTGATTCGTGATCGGATTGTGGAGCTCAGCTTTGGTTAGTGTACGAGGGAGTTGAAGAAAGAGAAAGTAAAACGTAGGACTTGGAAGGAGGACAGGAAATAATGGGTCTGTTTATTATGTAAATATTTGCATATATGATCAACTCACAATTGTGACAGAATACAAATAACTTTTACATTTTTGACGGGTTACAGCATAATTAATAGTACAGTAGAAGTTTGATACTAAAATTCTTATATTAAAGTAAATAAATTATGACACCGTTCTCTCTTGTGGTTTCATACATTCACTGCACCTGTTTCTATCGAGAACAATGTCACAGCTGGAGTTTTTCAGTACAATGAACATCTGCTTCTCATCCACCCAACTTTGCAGACCTCAAACAAAAACCCTCGTTCCAAAGTTCTCCATCGTCACCTTGTCAACACTGTGGATGGCTCGTCCAATCACTAAACCTACAGCATTCAACCGATCACCACAGATTAACTCGGAACACACTTAGAATACTTTTTTTAACATCCCACTGGTTTCTACTGAAGTGGTTCCACGTAGATGGAAGATACTGTCTGTGGTAACTGGTCATACGCTGTAGACCAGGGGAGGTCAACTCTGGCCCTGGAGATCTACCACCATCTAGCACACCTAGACCCCAAAAAAGGAACCCAAATTAATCGGTTCCCAAACAACCAAAGCTGGAAACGGGACAAAGAACACAGGGCAGATCAACAAGACTCAAACAAAGACGAAGGACAGTCCTGCACTGATCCCTCAGTGAGATAGTGCAGGATTACTGAGCAGCTGAGGTATGAGGACAACACGTACCTGTTCATGAATTTGGGTCAAAAGCCAAACGTAAAAGCAGTTCAGCCATCACCTAAACTCAAAACACCTAAATACAGCAACAAATATCAACAGAACAGGCCTACATTCCAAATAAATCTCAATACTAGGGCTGCACGATATGGACTAAATATCAGTATTGCGATTATATTATATTGCGATATTCTTTCAATATACTAAAGGGTCCATATCACATTTCTTGAATTAAAAAGGGTTGACATATCAAGATATTGTCAAGGCTTCACAATGTTTGTTCAAAGTCCCAAAAATCAAAGTTTTCAAATCAACGTTTTTGTGAGGTCACAGAACCACCACTCGTACACTCATCTCCTTATTTAAACATCAATGGCCCTTCACAAGAAAGTTCTGATTAGTTGGAGGCTCATTTGGATGTTGCAGCCTTCAGCGAGATCAGTATTGCATATGCCAGTGTTGCGATAACGATGCGCAGACGCCATATTGTGCAGCCCTAATTAATACCAAATATTTATTCTGGGATTGTCTCTCTCTTACCTACGTCATGATTTTTATATCGGCATCACAATTTGAAAAAATGACATTTTTACATGTCTGATTCAATCCTCAGGATATAAGAATGTGAAGTAATATTACATACGCAGGACACATTATGTCCGATAACATCTCCAGTAAAAAAAAAATGGTGCAATAATGCAAAAGGAATGAAGAAGCAAGTTGGGGACAATATTCTCCACCGCTGACCCCAGAGGTGCTCAATCAGTTGTCACATGGTTGGAGTCCAAATTTTGCTTCAGGAGAATTACAATTGGTTTTAGAAACTAGAAGTCAAACGTTTCTGTAAATATTCCCTTCTTTCAAATTACATTCAGTTCTTCATTAAAGTGAAGAACCTTCACTGCTTCAGACAATACCAGGGCTGGACGTCCCACATCGTTAGGCTTCACAATAAACCACATGTCCAAGTCTGCACCACCATAGTGGACAGCTGGGTGCAGTCTGGGCAGGTTTAAGTTAAGCACATACGTACACACATGATTTAAGTGGCAATTAATTTGGGACAATAGCAAGTTTGGACTCCAGACCTCTTGTCTGATCAGTTACATCAGGGGTTGGTGGAAAATTGCATTAGTTTTAATTTTCTTTACTTCACACTCAAAAATAATGTAAAGGTAAAACATTCACTTTTTATGTAAAATTAGATGAAAAAATAAGGAACTGACAGATTAATTCCAAATATTTGAAGAAGCAAACAGTTCGTCCTCTTTGGTACAGATAATAATGGCATAATTCTAAAGATGACAAATTTAGTCAGACGAAAATCAATCATACTGAAAAAATAAGACACCCCCTTACATTTTTCACACCTTAAAATCCATAAAATTAGAATCTAGGAATGAATGAAATCATTCCACTGTAAGAAAAATCATCTATAAGTGGCGTAGATTTCAAACGACTTTCAATTTCTTCCCATTAATGGCGAATTCAGCTCAAATGCAGGTCATGGGATGTGAAAAGACGTCTCCAAGAACCCCAAACTGTTGTCACGCGATTGGCAAGTAACTCTGGCACTGTTGTGAAAGTGTGTACGTCTATTGAAAACCAATGAACGTGTATGAAAGATGTATTAAAATATATTTTCCCTTTTAACATCTATTAATGTGTTTTTTGAGACAATGATTGAAAAATCTACTTTTCCTTTTGGTTTTGTTCCACGTTTATCTCCTTTATCTGTAGTCATGGTAGTAAAGAGTGTTTGCTTGTACAGATATGTTGGAAAAGCTTTTACACGACTGTACCTTACTCCTCCTTCTTGGAGGTTACTCCGCCCTAGTTTAGCACCTCCTTTGCTTTGTCACCACAAATAATTCAGCTTAATCGAGGAAACATTCACCTGCATTTTGCAGCGTCTTTATCTGAACAGTAAAAAAAGGTAAAAAAAAAAAAACAACAACAACAACAACCACAAACCAAACACAAAAAAACGCATAAATATCAATCAGCCAAAACATTAACACCACATGCTAAATACTGTATCAGCCAAAGCAGCTCTGACTGACATTTCTATCAGTATTATTCTGTACAACAGGAGCTCCTCTCTGGAATCAGACCAAACAAGTCAGCCTTCACTCCCCACAGGCATCAGTGAGTCTTGGGTGCCCATGACTCTGATGCTAATTCACCACTTGGATATTAACTACTGTAGACCTGGAACACGAGATGCTCTAGCCATCGCAATAAGACAAAGAAGATCAGGTGCTGTTTTGTTGGCAAAAGAGGCTTGAACAAAGTATTAACATCACGGGTGCTGATAATTGTGTCCCACATGATTTGATGTAAAATAATTATTTCTTAATGTGGGATTTTTTTCCACTGAATAAATGCACTTGAACTAAAGGTTGGATTTTCCTCTTTTTTCATTGTGGTCCTGTATTATTTAAAGGACAACTGAATTTATAAGAAGCTAAAAATACATCTTAACTAGGGGTGTCAATAATTATGGAGGGCACTCTATATTTAAATAAACAATAAACAACATTTAAGATACATAAATAAAACGATGTGGAATGTTTTCCATAGGGCCGTCTGTACAAATCCCTTTGCAATGTAACATTCCCTAAACGTCCCAACGGTTACGCTGGGTTTTGAAGACTGTCGAGCCTTCATGTCATGCGTCTATGATGCAACAGTGATTGACAGCTGCACATATACCATCCCACCATTGTTCCCTTTAAACGTGTATTGCAGATAAATAAAATAAATACTGTGTGAGGAGAGAAACAGTTATTTAAGACTAACTTCAAGGAATACATTGGTCATTACGAAGTGCCTGAGAACTTCTGTCTTTTTCCTTTTATGAGCCTCGTATTTAAGAACTGTATTTGGTAATAATGGATATTTTCCCCTTTGTCTTATAAATAGTGCTAAACTTGGCTGTAAGTTACGTGTTAGCTGTATAGTTACACTGCAAAACCACAGAAGCGGACTTTGGACCCTGGACGTATGATGCCCAAGAAAACTTCGCTATTATTTGCTTTGGTCAAACCATAACCTATTCCTCTGAGCTTCTACCTACAGACCATTAGAGCTCGGTGCACGTAACAGGGGTCAGGCCATGAATCAGAAGCGTGGGGCCGAGCCCGTGTGTGATGGCGTCCAGCTGCGCCAGGTAGGGCTGTGATTGGCCGCAGTCGGAGGGTGGGCAGGGCAGGTAGAGGACGCGCACAGCGGCGGATGTGCTGTGTTCTTTCAGGAGCAAGTTGACTGCAGATAAGAACTCCTCCGATGCTGCAGGGGGCGCTGTGACGTTGCCCCCGCGCAGCGTTCGCACCGCGCGGTCCCAGGCCACGATTTTGATGGTGGCTCGGATCCTCAGCTTGCCCAGCAGCTCCCGAAACCGCTCTTCTTTAGCAAGCCAGCCCTGGTCCTCAGACTCCGCCTCCACGCACAGGAAAATGCGGACCCTCGCCCGGCGCCACGCGGCGGCCATGTTTAAAACGCACGCCATCTGCAAGAGGAACAGACTGCAGATGTCTGCAAAGGTGCCGCTGCCGTCTGCACTCAGGAGGTTGGACGGCCACACGTCAATGGTCTCCGTGCTGTCTCCGGATTTCCCGCCCGCTTCTTTCCCCTCGGGCGGGAGCTGGAAGAAATAACGGGCCAGACACACGTTCTTGCCCATCTTGATGGCGTCGGAGATGATGCCCACGTACTCGTCCGGCTGCAGCGAGCGAGGGCTCTCCGTGTGACGGACGGGTGGGAAGTGAGCCTGCAGGGATGGGAGGTCAACTCCAAAATGATCCCCCTCAGAAGAGGCCAGGAACACAGAGCTGTTCCCCTTCTCCTCGCAGAACACTGGGTCCTGCAAGAAGTAGTCCTCTGGGTAGCAGTTGTCATAGAAACCCAAGACCAAGGTGTTTGGCTTCATACCCCCTTTGTGTGTGTGAGAGAGAGAGAGAGAGAGAAAATGAGAGAGAGACATTTAAAGGATTAGAAGGAGCTGCTTCAGCGCTCGGTCTGGTCGAGAGGTGACCCATATCAGATGGGGGTCATTCTGCTGCGACTCTGGGACCGTCTGGGTGGTCAGTTTGAATGAAACGCATTGAATTCTGACCAGAAAATGAAGCAGGAGAAACTAGTGTTATATCATGTTTTCTCTTCTGATGGTATTAGATTTTATTGGAGTTACTGTGGCATTGTGGGAAGTGTAGTCTTACCCAGTCCAGTGATGCGCAGCAGGTGCTGAATGCCCTGCCTCACTGAGGGCGAGAGAGTGAGGTCCACAAACGCCTTCACGTCCAACTTGTCCACCAGACTCAACCAGAAGTTGTACTGCTGCTGAACCGGGTCGGTCGGCAACACGTCTGTCACACAGAGGAAGAGTTTACACACAATCAGCTTCAGTCTTTTAATATCTTAACTAAGGTCCAGTACGTACGTCATTCAAACCGAGTCCAGCTCTGGTCCTGGAGGGCCAGTGTCCAGCACAGGACAGTGTTTGAGGAGCAGTGCTGGACATGGGACTAGGAACAAACATGGAGATATGGACCATCACATGCCCTCAGTTCAGTTTCTGACCAGAGCACTGCTGTCAGATGCAGATTTTTCTTTGAATTATACATGATTTTATATTTTACTGCCTGCAACACAAGACATAAGACTTAACACTACTATACAACTACCATCACGTAGGTTCAGCGATGTCTTTGAATAGTAACATCTCTGATTATGTTCCTCACCACCACTGTAGAACAGAATCACTGTATCAATGACTGAAAGTTGCAGAAATTCCAAAATAAGTGGAATTCCTTTCAAAGAACATTTCAATAGACGGGTCCTTAAATATCAGACGACAGGAACGACAGGATCACCAGTGAAAAGAAGCGCTCAATCTAATTATATATTGCCATCTAGTGTTCACAAAAGGCACCTGCTCATAGCGTTCATTCAATCTTCCCATTCAAAGACTCTTCAGTTCTTCTACTCTGCTGGTCCACCTCTTAATCTTCTTCTGATTTTCATTATATCACTTTGCACCAAAATGAGGCTGATCTCATTTGACACCATGATGTTTTACCTCCCACCTACCTATAGTTGTATGTAAACATTTTGTGGATAAGTTTACATCCGCTATAGAGCGAAAGTCTGCACATTGGGAGATGGAGATGAGGAAAACTCCTTAAATAACCATACGAAATTTGGGCAGTGAGAGGTGTGAACACCGAGGCTGCAGATCAGTCGTATGGTTGTGTGCGGTACTCCCACAGGAACACAAGTGGCCTAGTGTGAACACTCTAGATATCCTGGCAGATCTCATTGATTTGGCTAAAATGGTGTAGTGTGACAAAGGCAGAAAAAAGCTGAAGGAATAAACCTTGGCACGAACCACGACTCATCTTCTTCTGGTCCACAGCAACAAGAAAAACAGCAGAAGGAGTCTCAGTTTACAGAGGAGGAGTTAGCTCAGACTCTATAGCTTGGAGGAACATATCCGCCATATCATACCAATCAGTTTGGCTCAATTTGGTTTTAATATTGAGGAAAAAATAGGATAAAATTGCTTAATTTCTGCAAATAAATGTTTTCTCAAACACAACACATGGTCGAGTGCTATGTGACTTCCACCAACGTGTTGTTTCTCTGCTGTAGCTAAGGGCGGAGGTCATTACCCAGGTCTCCGAGCTGCACGTGTCCCAGGACGAGTAGTCCTCCCTTTTTCAGCTGGTTGACGAACTTGATGAGCTGGCAGGAAGAACGTGGGTTGGACACCATCAGCAGCAGCTGGGGTCTCCAGAACTTCACATGGTCCTTCCGTGAGTCCAGCATCAGCAGATACTTGCGCACCTGCAGGACACATGACACACTTACAGAAACGTCACCACCGACTCCGGTCTCTTCATACAGACTGAACTCAGTGTGTACGTGTGTGTGTGTGTGTGTATATCGTTGCTATTGTTAGATTTATCTTATATACTGCCTGGTCAAAAAAAAGTAACCAACTGGATTTAATAAAGCAAATATGTACAGTTCCCTCCATAATTATCACTTCCAGGAAATCAAACAATTTTAATGAATTCTACCAATTCTGTCAAAAAGAGCCCAAATATCAAAAGGCTTTTAAGGGACATGTGTTAGTGGGGTGTACATTATTTTGACATTTTGTGGATTAAAGAAAATCAAACTTAAATTCAAGCGTGTGCACAACATTTTTTAAGTCATATAAAATATGTTTGCTGGACAACCATTCAACTTTTCAAATGTGATCTGTTTTTGTAAAGAAAGCGCCATCTAATGGTATTACCCAGCAAGTGAATGAATGGGCGGGTTTAGAGTGAAATATACTGTAGACACACCTCTAGAATAAGGGGGGCACTCCCTGTCGGCTGACAGCTGGAACGCAGCCGCATGGGAGGAGAAATTTTAAGCGGCTGCATCTGTACATAGTCTGTTAGAAAGTTGCCTTTGTTGGCATTTGTCATGACAGATGCTTCAATGACTGATTTTAAAATTATTTATGTTATTCAAGTCACAATATGAAATTCTGTAAACAGAACAGTTAGCAGTGAGAGCTGACACTCTGTACTACACCGGACGTGCGCTGGGACTGTGTGTGTGTGTGTGTGTGTGTGTACCTGATGGAAGATGAGAGCCTGGCTGATGTAGCCCCAGCTGCTGGTAGGTGATCTGTAGTGCAGGAAGAGCAGCAGCAGCAGCAGAACCACGATACTGGCCGAGGAGTAGACAGCGTTTATTACAAACATCATCACCAGGCAACTCAGCATCCCCAACAAACACGTGTGCCATGAGAAGAGCTGGAATGTAGGCCTGAGAGAGAGACAGAGAGAGAGAGACAGAGAGAGAGAAAGTACTTACTGTTATGAAGTGTATTCTGTAAATTATGGGCTAAATTTGATGAATGGTCATGAGAATGACCTGATCTTACAGTCTTGTTTTTACAGAATTTTAAAAGAGCTCATATTTGTGCATGAAGTGTATTTTACACACAGCTCTGTTTAGATTAGTGGTAAAATGTGTAACTGCATGAACACTTCCTGTATTGCTCTGCTCTACCTGAAGTTGGGAGCAGATGCCCACTCCAGCGCCAGACAGGCCAAGTCCACTGCAGCGTATGCCAGCAGATAAAACACCGTCACCAACCCGGCGATCACATTCAGCTGACCTGCAAACAGTGTGCACTACACACACACACACACACACACACGCATATATACACAAGCACACGCACACACACACATACGCACACACACGCACATATACACACACACACGCACACACACATACACACACATACACATACACACACACACATACATGCATGCATATATACACACACACACACATATATATACACACACACACATATATACACACGCGCACACACACATATATACACACACACACACATACATACACACACACACACATATATACACACGCATATACACGCGCAAACACACACACACACGCATATATACACACACACATATATACACACACACACATACATACACACACACACACATATATACACACGGATATACACGCGCAAACACACACACACGCATATATACACACACACACACACATATATATACACACGCATATACAAACACACACTCACTCACACACACACGCAAACATACACACACACACACATATACACACATGTGCACACACACACACACACACAGTAGAAGTGAGCAGAGATAAAATATTGGCATGTTAAAACACTAAGCACTAAGGCACTGTTTTCATTGTACATAGACATTTTTCAACAACATTTTCTCAAATAAAATTGTCATGTGTTCATACACACACACACACCTGAACCAGAGCCCAAGTGAAGAGCACAGAAACCCAGGGGTTTCCTGAGCTGGAGGTGATGGCAGCAGGGGCGAGGGGCAAACCTAAACACACACACACACACATCCCAGCAAAATGTATTATTTATTCCTTTCAAAGGCCCACACACACACACAGATACACACACAGATACACACACACACACAAACACATCCCAGCATAATTTATTCTTTATTCCTTTCAAAGGCCCACACACACACACACACACACACACACACACACACAGACACAGACACAGATACACACACACAGACACATACACACACACAGATACACACACACACATACACAGATACACACACACAGACACATACACACACACACAGATACAGACACAGATACACACACACACACAGACACAGATACACACACAGACACAGATACACACACACACACCGAAGAGTTGATCAATAGCGAGGGCGTGAAGGATGCGTGATGCTCCGATCATTGAGCACATGGCTGCAGACAGAGACGCACAGTAAACACCAACGATCACAAACGGAGGCCAAACGTTTATACGCTGGAGCACACCATAGTCATTAATCAGCAACACCCTGAGAGAGAGAGAGAGAGAGAGAGAGAGAGAGAGAGAGAGAGAGAGAGAGAGAGAGAGAGAGAGAAAGAGAGAGA
>JBBIGC010000082.1:16469894-16484919 GCA_037576955.1 Lepidarchus adonis | reverse complement strand
TCTCTCTCTCTCTCTCTCTCTCTCTCTCTCTCTCTCTCTCTCTCTCTCTCTCTCTCTCTCTCTCTCTCTCTCCGTTTGTGTGTTTTTGATTTTGAGCTGAGTGACAACATAAAAATAACCAATAAAATGATAGAAAACAAGTACAGTACCACATGTTGTAAAATATATATATATATATATAAAATATTAAATATTAAGATCCCAAAAATGCATTAATGGATCCCCATTAATCCCCAATAATGCCCATTTCTGAACATGTATATTGTCTTTGTTCTGTTTGTACTCTCAGTTTAACCTGAACACAACTTTAAATGAGTTTTCAGATTTTAAAAACTTTGCACTCGCACTGTGCTTGATACACAGGAAACTCTCGAACCTGAGTTTCCGGAACGTTCTGTTGTGTTTATGGCCGTACGTGACCTGTATACTGCCATCCGCTGGACGTGGCACAATCAGCGAGAGTATGTGCATAAATAAAAACTTTAAATTACATCATAATACACTGTAAGATATATATAAACACATACGTACAAAAATCACATAACACTCAATATCTGTTCATATCTTAATACCAGTTCAGTCTGTATTGTGTCTTAAATAAATGCACAAACTTGTGGACTGAGAAGTCATTAAAATTTTTTAAAACGAACATAAACAATTTTTTTTTCAATTGTGTATTTGTTAATTGTTTTGTGAATATTTTTTGTGAAATTTTATTTTACATTTCACATTTAATGTAAAAAATAATTTAATTTAAAATAATAATAAAATAAATGATAAAAATTGTATTTCGTGTGAAGTTTCTTTCTTCATTTACTTTCAGTGATGCTCTTGAGTACGAGTTGCTGTCGGATGTTCAGCAGACTGACTGCTGATGCCCAGCTGCTCTGCTTTTCAACCTTTGCACTTTTAGCCATTGTTTGATTAATACAGTTAAACATTAGAGGTCGTCCGCAGTTCAAACATCACTTTCCCAACAAATATGACCGGGGAACTCCAAGAGCATTTCAGTCCGGAGATACAAACCAGCACAAGAAACGCTGCAATTATTAATATAATATTACAATTAATATAATTTATAATAAAAATACACAAACAAATGAAAGAATATGGAATATAGCCATGTCTTTATTTTACAAACAGGCTGATATTTCATGCACAAAATATTAACAAATAATAAAACATACAAATATATAAATAAAATTATAAATAACACAAAAACGACATTATTTTACAATTTATTATTATTATTATTTATTAATTCATGCATACAAATAATTAGTATTAAAAAATAAGTATAAACCGTAAAACTATTCACATCGTGCCATAGTTTGAGAACCTGGGAGACTAGAAGTTCAATAATTTATCGTTTAGTCAGATTTCATAAGAATGCTGTACGGCTGTAAACTGACAGAAGTAAAGTAATAGCTCCCTCTAGTGGACCCTAAACAAGATGACCGAAGCCTTATTGGTGACCCAGCTACAGTCGTGGAGTAGCATCCTGTGCATCTCCCATGCTGCACCAGGGGTCGTGTAGGGCAGGTGTCCAGCACAGTTTGGTGGTTACCCCACCGTATGAAAAAAATAAAGATTATCACCCTGATAAGAGGAAAGTATTTCACTTTTTTCAATTATGTTATGTCGCAGACTCATGTTACAATCGTTTAAATTATTTATTCTCATGAATATACACACAGTTCCCCATAACGACAATGTGTGACCAGCTCTTGGGAGACTCCTGGTTGTATTCTGGAGGCCACCATGTTCTCGGGAAAACGCAGAATTTTTTTTGTAGCCGACCCCAGACCTGTAGATCTGCAGGCAGTTTGACTTCATGGCTTGGTTTTTGCTTTGACACGCGAGGCCTATAGAGAGGTGTGCACCTCATGTCCAATCAATATACAGTGGTGTGAAAAAGTATTTGCCCCTTCCTTCATGTTTGTCACACTTAAATGTTTCAGATCATCAAACAAATTTAAATATTAGTCAAAGACAACACAAGTGAACACACAATAAAGCTTTTAAGGTATTTTTATTAAGGGAGAAAAGAACCCTACATGGCCCTGTGTCTTTGCAGACTTGTTGTAGTTCAGCATGAAGCACCTTTTTCAGGTCAGGACTTTGACTAGTCCACTCCAAAGTCTTCATTTAGTTTTTCTTCAGCCAATCAGAGGTGGACTTGCTGGTGTGTTTTGGATCATTGTCCTGCTGCAGAGCCCAAGTTCATTGCAGTTTGAGGTCACGAACAGATGGCCGGACAATCTCCTTCAGAAGTCTCTGGTAGACAGCAGGATTCATGGTTCCATTTATCACAGCAAGTCTTCCAGGTCCTGAAGCAGCAAAACAGCGCCAGACCATGACACTACCACCACCATGTTTTACTGTTGGTCTGATGTTGTTTTTCTGAAATGTGGTGTTACTTCTACAGCAGATTTAATGGGACACACACCTTCTAAAAATTCTACTTTTGTCTCGTCAGTCCACAGAGTATTTTCCCAATATATATATATATATATATATTTTCCCAGATATTGAACTCAGGTGTGATGAACCACCATTGTTTTAACAGGAGGGAAATCACTTTGTGACACATGGCCATTTACGTTTGTTTGTTTTTTCTCCCTTAATAATAAAAACCTTCACTTAAAAACCACATTTTGTGTTTACTTGCCTAATATTTAAATTTGTCTGATGACCTGAAACATTTAAGTGTGACAAACATGGAAAAAACACATCAGTAAGGGGGCAAACACTTTTTCACACCACTGTAATTTGCCACAGGTGGAGCCTCACCCAGGTGTAGAAACATCTAAGCAGCGATCTAGAGAAATGGAAGGTACCTGGGTTACATTTCAAGCGTTGCTGGGGTGTGAATACTTATGTAAATGTGATATTTCAGTGTTTTATTTGTAATAAATGTACAAAATTGCAAAATATCCTGTTTTTAATTATTTTTATCTTGTATAATTTAATGGATTGTAGCATCACACTGCAACATAGAAAAAAGCGAGGGGTCTGAATACTTTCGGAACCACTGGATACGGATCGTCGCATTTTGCTGTGTACTGTAGTAAAAGTGGGTGTACGTGTGTGTGTGTGTATGCGTTTTCTCGCCTTATGCTTTCTGTGTGCGTAAGATTGGTGTATGGCTCTTCGTGTCCATCCCTTCAACCATCACTTGCTTGGGCCTCTGCAAACGGTGTTGCTAGGCAACCCCATCCTCAGCTACTATGGTCCCTAATGGGGCCTTAAGAAGAGCAGGGCAGGTGGAGCGAACCATTGCGCAGGCTGGCGAGGGGTGGGAGGGTGATGCATGGTGTTTTAAAGCTGCAGCAGCTCTGAATCAGTCGGAGGGGGATATGGATTCGGCAGTAGAGTACGTCCCGAACGGCGAACAGTGTCCTTCATCACGGTCACTAGCCCACCCTGCCACTGGCCCCTCACACGAGACCCTGTTTTAACCTTGACTCAATGTACCGTTCCAATCTACTAGTCTCTCTGGAAATTCACGGTTCAGGACGCGGCCCAAGCCTGTTCAGTCCTGTGAAAAAATAAGCGCACCCCAACGGAAATGGTTGATTGTGCAGCATGTTTGAACGTGTGGGTTTCCTTACATGTGCTGAGGTTCATAAAACACCTCGTTCATTCCTTTCTGTGCATTTCCTTGGTTTATTTGCTAGTGTGCTTAGGATCGTTTTCCTGCGGAAAGGTGCGGAAAAGATGAACAGCACCTAATCTGGAACAAATGTTATGGACTGTATGTATGAACTTGAATTACGTAAACGGCTTCAAAACATCGATTTGTGTCATTTTTGGATTAGAATCACCTTATATATTATTCAAAAATCTTTACTATGAGATTTTATGTTTACAGGACAATGTATTTGTTCGTGTAATAGCTTTGGTTGTCAGATTGCTTTTTGTTTGTATGGATTGTGATACAGTTAAATATTACTGAAGTCTTGTGATACAGTTATTGAAGTCTATAGTGAAAAGTGGGAAGTAATTATACCTGGTGTAATTAGCAGCGAGGCCTCTAGAGAGGAAAACCACACAGGAGAGTCATTTTAATTAACAGCAGTAGAAGTTATTCAGGGTTGTTTTAAATGAGTAGGACGTCAGTTTCCTGTTTTTTTCTCTCTCATGGTCAGGTTTGATGTGGAGATTGATGAATTTGAATGGGAAGGTGTCCTAGAAGTGTGGCATTATTTTCTTAATGCCGCTGCCATGGGAACGAGTTTTGTGCTTCTCATTCACGGCTTCATATCACTCCGCCATAGCAAATATGGAGGACGGTTTCAATCTAAATATTTATATTTTCTGTGAAGATGTTGAAGTGCTGGGCGCAGGCCCAATTTAAAGACAAGTAACTTTTGGTGATGAAAAAGCAAAGAGTTAGAGTGTGTTACTAAGTGACGACCAGAAGTTTCTGAAGAACTATTTATTTCTCAGTGCAAGACACAAAACTATATTTTCTTAGCGCCACAAAACTTGATGAACATGAATACTTTGAAAAGTTACTTTGCTCGTTTGGGCTCAGATCAGTGTAAGTAGGATAATGTATTGTGAGACAAGAAAATAAATCCCAAATAATACAACTGTCCGGCGATGCACTGGGGTCTTCTTCGTCACATAAATGTGTATGTGAAAATGAACTATCTTGAAAACTGTGAGTAAAACAAATGCTTATCTGCTTTAGTTAAAGGCGGTTGAACTGTAAGTGGTGGCCCATGGATATTGACAATGAAAACAGGCACAAATAAACATCAGAGAGCTTAATGTCCACGTCAGTGGGCCGCTGGTTCTTTGGTAAGTTGTAAGGATTACAGTCATGTTCAACTTTACCTGAAAGTGAAATATTTGTCAATGTGAACACAAACCATCACAAAGTGCACCACAGGGACCTTTAACCCAACCAAGCGGAGCAGCGGGGCAGGACAGTACCTAGATCCTCTGATTACAAGTTCCTATTCACTCCTTAATTTAAAGAAATAATTGCCACATTTTGTCATTTTCGGTCCAGCTGAGGGAACGTGGTGCCAATGTAACAGTCACAAACCTGTTTCACCGAAAACGGGCGTGCTGACGTTGAAACCCCGCCCACTCGCTGCATTGATTGGTTGCACGGAATACGGGGCGTTGCCCAGCAACGCCTGATAGCAATACAGTACGACGCGACCATTTTGAGTGAAAAATATTGTTTCTAGTATTTGCTTAAGAAAAATGGCTCCTTCGAATCGTTATCTTCATTCACCACGCTACTCACACTTAAATTTCCTTCAAACGGGACTTTTTGTTAACGTCCTCCCCCCTCAGACCCCAACACGGAGTCGGCTCGTGTTTAGAGGGTCGGGTCCACCTTAAGCGCGCGCGCCATTTTAAGGTGGAACGGGGAGTCGCTGGCGAGCAGGAAGACAGTTTCAGCAAACATGAGCACGCGCTTCCCTTTTTTATGAAAGGGGTGTTCTAAAATGGTACAGTCTTCATAAAATGGGTGTGGTCCAACCTTGTACCGGAGTTCTCTCTTTTTCCTTCTCTGAGCGGACCGACAACTTCTACAATATTAATAACATATATGTATATTAAAAACCTGCCGTTATTTTTTAAACTGCTGGATATTTCAGTCGACCGTGATTTAGATTGAACCCCCTCCGCCCGCGCCGCCTCCCCTCCCCTCCCCTCCACCCGCCCCCCGCTGGTGCGGTTCTGCTGCTGAGCTCCACCGGCCGCAGTCCGCTGTTTCGGGGACATTTCTGCGTCGTTTCTTAACCGTTATTCCCAAAGGAAGAGCCGCGCGATCGACTCGGTAGCCTCGTTTGTTTTGGGCGAGGAGGAGGCGTCATTCCCAGAGAGGAGGAGAGGAAGGAGGACGAGCGGGGGGAGGAAGGAAGCGAGTGAAGAGCCTCGGAGGAAGAGACTAAAAAAAAGAACAGGAAAACGAAGTGTTGGGGAGCTGTTTGACCCGAGCTGGGGGAGCTCATCGTCTCAAAACGTGCCGAGGCTGGGGAGATGCAGCCGCTGGCCTCCGCCTTTGATGCCCTTTCCCCCCGCCTCAGCATCGCCCAGGCCACCGCTGCTGCCACGGTGCTCGCTCGCGCCTGAGCTCCCGGGGAGAACAGCCGCACCGCACCGCCTCCCTCACCGAACACTAGTCTTCCTATCGCGGCCAGAGGCGTCCACCGAGCAGGTAGGCTGTTCCCCTGCTGATATAACCCTGCCGTGCGGACGGGGAACGCACGCGCCAATTCTCACTTCCACCTTAAATGGTGCAGGGGATCCGAAACCGCTGCATCTAGGGTGGAACGGGGGTCACACAGTGTGCGCAGCAGCTTTTTTCAATTTCACAGTTTGATCAGTATAACGTTAACGCCGTGACGATTAGACGTGATGAAGCAGATCCAGCGGTGGGGCCAGAGAGTAAGCGATCCACCCCAGGATTTCCTTCCGACCGCATGGTTCAGTCCCTGCGCGCGACGCAGCGGCGGCGAGAACCGGACAGTTGGAACAAAGTCCTGGGGTGGATTTTTTAAATTCTGGTCCTGAAATTCCCACCAGTGCCGCCATCTTTAGGATCCAGTTTCCTGAACGGTTTAAAGAATCGCTGGCCATGGTGATCCAGGTGTTGGATAGTTGTCTTTTTAGCGTTTTTAGCTCGAGATTGCCTCAGAATCGGCTGTGTGTCTGGAGGGGTGCGGCCCACCTTGCTGGCCTGTTCCCTGTGCAGCAAGAGGATGTGACCATCGGTGGGGGTCTGCTACTGGGCCTTTACACATTAGCTTCTTGAGGCCTCACAAGACCTAAAATGCCCTGAAAACAACGTCAAGATGATCACAATGCTCATCCTCCCTGCCAGAGAGGTGGGCCTGAGGTTCTGGAGCACGGTAACAGGGCTGGGAAACTACAACGTCCCGATACAGACGATTTCTCCAGAATCCAACCCCCACAAGAAAATATATGATGCAGGTCAGCCATAACATTAACACTACTGACCGGAGACGAGAATAACATTGACCCGTTCATTTCAGTACAGTGGGACCTGGGTTATATTAGGCAGCAAATGAACAGTCAGTTCTAGAAGTTGGTGTGCTGGAAGCCAGAGTCTTGCGGATTGTTCCAGGTCTGCAGTATTTGAAAGAAAACAGGGCCGAGGCTCTTTGACCCACATGGGGAGCGATTCTGATAGAAAAGGGTCCAAACATTTAGCACCACAGTCCGTAGCATGAGGAGAACCTACGCCATATTAGGCAGGTGGTCTTAATGTTCTCGCTGGCAGTTTCCAATTTTGTGCAGATTTATTGCATACTCATACAAAAGAACCACCATTTCCCATTTGACTTTAAAAGTATCGGTATCGTGATACTCATCTTGGTATTACTTTGTATCGCCCATCCCTACACCATGGGCTGAAATTGTGAAGTACCTTCGCCACAGTCTAAGGGCATTACTGGCCACATCTCCACGGGCACGATTTCGCATTGTATGCACCAAGTTGAAACGAACATCCTGTTTCAACATCGTGTTGGCCCAATCAAGACTCCTTTTCTTCTTAAAGGGGAATTCCACCAAGTTGTTAGAAATTTCATCACTAAATGATGAGACGAAGTGATTCTGGGGAGTTTCGGCCGAACGAGGAATTATTTTTACGTCGAAATTTGAACGAGCGCTAGGGCTGCAATGTTCTTCAATACTTATGAGTTTTAATTGGGAGTTTAATAGTAATAATGAAATCTAATCACACAGAGCATGAGCTCTGAAGCCTCAGGTCTGGAAGAATGGGCTTTGTTGGTGATAAAAAGATACATTTGAAGGAAAAATCACTTTTAAATTGGCAATTAAATATTTTCCCCCAATTCTTAGGCCTGTTGTTTAGAAAACATACCCACTATGATTTTTTACAATGGTGGTGAATGGAACCAAGGGTCAGAATGTCTCCAATACAAACAGTTATGATATTTACCATCCATCTCCACCAAACCTACAGTTTTTTCTGAATATTATATGCAATGTTGATGGTAAAATAGCAATAAATCTGAAAAATACATGTACTTCTCCACTATAAATGCATTTAAAACCAACTTTTCAACCAAAAACAGCATAAAAATATTGTAACGCAGCATCATCGGGCAGCGTGATCTCAGCCACTTCTTGGAATAACACAAGGAAGCTTCTAGAAACATATTTTTCAGCCAATCTAACATTTAAAGGAGTTTCAGGAAGGAAATACTTTTACTACACTCCCCACAGATGATGTCAATCAGTAGCAAACTTTTTTTTGTGTTAAAATGATGCAACTTGAGTTTAGAACTTCAGCTGTGATGGCAACTTTAACAAACACAGTGTAAAACTACACCTCACTCTCAACTCAAACCACATACCGCTCGTTATTAAGGTGAAGCAGACTCGTCAGTGTGGTTTAGGACGTGGTATTACTACTGTTACCTGCCGTAAAACTGTCTGCCCCACCTTCCTGAAGATATGGCAGCAGTATGATTGTGTTGAGAGAAATTAAAGTGATGTATTTTTACAGAAGCCTAAATCTTGAAGGTTTTTCAGTGCATCACAATTTGAAAAAGAAAAACTGTAAATAGTACATTTTTACTTCGTTACGTCACACTCGACATACAATGATTTGTGGTTATGTTGCTAGGTCCTTAAAATGTACATTGGATTTGGGGTAATGTAAATTATAGTGGGGTGTGGGTAATACGGACGGAAAAGAGGTGGAAAGAGTTGCTTTCCGGGACTAGCGGGGAGATGCAGATAGCAGCACATATACAGTAGTAAAATGCAGTTGAGCAGCTACTAAATGCTTTACGGTAATACGGTAAGAGAGACTGGTGTTCGCTATAAGCGCGATTTCTGACTTATGTCGAAATTCAACTTTCGTCATACACGGAGGAACGAAACGTAACGTAAATCGAGGACCCCCTGTACTTGATTTTGTTGTTCAATGGCAGATGGCAAACTTCTAACTAAAACTAAGGTGCTTTACTGCCACCTTCTGGCAGTTGTAAGCATTAATTAATTCTAGTGACGCATCAATATGGGATTTGCAGGCTGATACTGAAATCCAATATTAAAACTTGGATGCCAAGTGTGTGATTGTCTAATTTAGATTTTTAGTCTAACATCCTTTAATGTTGCTTTTTTCTGAAATACGGTTTCTTTAGTGTGTTGAGGAAAGTGAATACCGTCTTTTGCAGTCTTACATGCAAACCATGAAACCTTTAACATTTCCTAGTACAGAATGAAAAAAAAAATTGATTTGTGTTGTGGATATGTTGACGCTTTACAACCATTAACAACACTACAATCGATTTGAGAACATTTCGGCCTTAAATGTTGTTTTTCATAGCTTTGTTCATAATAAGGTAGTTGTAACACAAAATAGTCACATATTTTTCAGATTGGCCACTGTTTAACAAAATGACCATTACATAACAGAGTTGACACGCGTACCGACACTGGTGGACTGGTTAGTAAATAAAATGTCTAGATCTATGTAGATGTAACCCCCGGTTTTATTATAAACTGAGTAGAATTAGTGGTGTTTTGATTGATTAATTGTAGTTTTTGTGTAAATATGTATAGGGCAATTCAACAAACTTTATTTTTAAATCCCAATTTTGGCTTCTAATGACTGTGAAAAAGATAATGATTGAGCAATTCTTGAGCTTCATTTTGTTTCACAATGACGTTCTCGTTTTGTCTTGCATTACTACTAGTTTTTCAGCACCAACTTCGACTCTTGTGATTCCACTGCGGCTTTCGAATGTAGAAAAAAATCATCTTTAAAAGACCAGATTCAAAAAAATCTCCAAAGCCAGTCACTAATATTTTACTTCCATGACTGGACCACCTGGTGCCTCCCGCTCACCTCCTTCAGACAAGTACCATGGACCATCTCCCTGTACTTTACACTTTATATCCATGAGCTGGATCTGTTGTTTCAAGCAATAGGCTTCTAGCTGCTAGATCTGGAAACTTCTGTTTCATTTCCTCCTGCTCATTGTTGTTGTCCGCTGTCGACCAGAGAAGGTTCCCCTTCTGAGCCTTGGTTCCTCCCAAGGTTTCTTCCTACAGCTTATGGAGTATTTCCTCGCCTCTATCGACCTCGGCTTGCTCAGTGAGGCCTTGGACCTGGATCTGTTGCAAAAAAAAATTAACTTGACTAATATTGACCAAACTAATTGTGATGTTGATTTTTGCCACAATTGAGCAGCATTTTTGTTTCTTATTTTAAAACACATTTTGGTCTTTTGCTCAATATTTCTTCTTTATTGCTGTACACCTGAAATGAGATGCACTGTTTTAGCTTTTTTTTATTCACTTTAATCGTAGTTGTAATTATAAAAACTAAAGATGAAAGTGGAAAGATGAAGCAAATGGTACATAGTCTGAGAAGGCCAGTGGATGGTACTAGTGTCATGGGTGTTCAAACCAACAAGCATTTTTCTGTAAGCACCAGTGTGGGGAGGTGCGGCTTCTCCTAACGAGCTGTCAGGCTGGCGTGCCTCCCCCAGGGTGGTGATGTTGTACTGCGGGCGAGGGAGCGTTACGCTGCTGGACAATCAAGGGTTGATGCCAGCCAGCTGGATCAGTGGCTTTATAGAGCCTGGTTGCTCACCACCGCCCTGCGGGCTCCTTCCAGTTCTGGACAGGAGTTCACGGCTTTTCCTTCTCGGTTCTGCCCTGGAGCCCACCGGTGAACAGACCTGCATCCTGCTGGGGCTGTTAGGAAGGACCCACACCGGCGTTTCCCTGGGATTGCATACGTGCACCCTAGTGGCCCAGAACATGCCTTCTGCATTTTACATCTCGCTTCCATTACCATCACGCTGTAGCATAGCGCGAGAGTGTGGTGTGGTACGAGTGTGTGCTTCTGTTTAGGTTCCCCTGCACTTGGGTCCCGTCATTCCGTTCCGCATTGGTGGTATCGTCATGCCGACCCGTTACATTATCAGCACGATTACTTTACATGCTTCAGTGTTTCATAAGGTCTTGTTTCACTATTCAATATCATTTCATTATTATATTTTTGCCTGTATCGTCCACCCCTATGTTTATATATCAGTGATTAATTCTGAAAAGCAAAATTTGCAAATGTACCCACATTCAACACATCAGATTATTACAATATTATATCATCATAATTCAATTTCTACAGCTTTATTCTATGTGTGTTTGGTGGTAATAATAATAATATCTAGGAAAATGCTTATCAGGGCTTGAATAAATAGTTGTCCATCAGTCATGTGATATTTAGTTCAGGTCCCTGCCTGGTCCCGGACTCGTTGGGATCACCACTGTGCCGTCAGGATCCTGGTGTCTGCTCTGGTTTTTATGCAAAGTGCTCGTGCGAGGCATGTATGGCTTCTCAGAATTTCTGTAACTTTTACACGGTGAGGCTGTGCGGCTGTTAACGGGAAATAGGCAAATCTAGGTCATTCAGAGTGAGCAGGACATTTGTAGTTTGGTTATTTGGTGTGTGGTATATTTGAATGCACCCACAAACAAATGCAAAACAGGCTTCACATTTGAATGTGTGGACACGATGCAGGTGAACCGTCCACATGAAAGCAACAGTCAACAGGTATTAGTCTCCAGATTCTGCTTTAGGGGGTTTTCAACATATTTCTGAGTCTAGATTACTTCCTCTATAATAATAATAATTATTATTATTAAACCACATAGAATAAAGCTGTAGACATTTAATTATGTTGATATAATATTGTAATAAACTGATGTGTTAAATGTGGGCACATTTGCTACATTTTTAAATAAATTTGTAAAAATTCACTCTTTGACATATGGTTGTAGCGTATGATATCATCCATGATGTAGAGCTGGGCAGTGTGCAATATTTGTCATATAAAATTGTGGCCACATAAGATTTTCTGAACGCATCTTCGCTTAAATGAACTTATCGTACCGCGGTGTGGGAAATATTGAATAAAAATAATTTCTACTCCTTATACTTTTTATATAAAAATACATATGTAGCTAATTTTCATTTAAACAGATGGTAAATAAGATACATATCATGGCAAAACGTTTTGGGAAAATTTCTCAAAGTATTGATGCACAACCTGTCCATCATGTAGCACTATTGCTCCCCATGATAAGAATTTCTCATATCATGTTCACCATCTCCCACAACTACACTATTTAACCATTATTTACAGGTTCACAGAAGAAAAGTGTTTTACAACATTTGCCATGGTGAATCCTGCGAATATTGGTGTTACATTTGTGAATAAAATCCCTGTTCTGTTTTGTATCGTCCTAACTGTTATAATTTCAAAAACTGGGCCTTGAATCTGAATTCTGCTCCTGGATTTTGCAATCACCAGCAGATATGACTAGTTGGCCAGTCCAACAGTTCAGGAACCACTGGTAATTACATCATCTAGGAAGTGGAATCTGTATTTAATATTCAATGCTGAGGTTTATGGGGTAATGCTGAACTGTTTTAAGTTTATATCGCCACTAAATATCGTTACTGCAAAAATTGTGGTATAGTTTTAAGTCTGTATCGCCAACCCCTAGTCTTCAGGTTCCTTAATGGCATCTTCAGGGCATTTTATATTGTGTTCATTATTTATTTTGCTGGCTTTCCACTTCCTCTATAACTGTTCCAGGCATAATTGTCGTTTATCATATTATAAATAATATCCACCTAATTTTCTTCATCCGCTACCACTCTATGTTGTATTTACAGTTGTTAGTTGTCACAATCCTGTTTATGGCCCATAAACCTCAGGAGACACTGGATTACACTCTAATCCAGATTAACATGGTCACTGCTGCACTTTAGCCCCAAACACACAGATTATGCTCCAAGGCAGCGAACAGTTTTACAGATTATGAGGGGATTATCTTAATGTCTATAAATCATCATAAAATCCATCTCGAAAGGATTTGAACAGTGAGTAATTACCATTATCGCTGGTTTCCGTACGGGCTTACTGCGGTTTTCACTTTATGAGATGGTCTTAATCTGAAATCCAATGTTCGGCCTCAGTGACACGTTCATGTTGTCTGATCTAACAGGCGGCTGAGGTTGAACGGGATCGTCCTTTCCAAGATGAGTGAGCTGGAGCAGCTTCGGCAGGAAGCCGAGCAGCTGAAGAACCAGATACGGGTAAGAGCCTCCTCATTATACAGGGGCCCACAGTTTCCCATCATCAGACCCTCCCACCAAACCTGCCGATTAACAGGTGAACTGGACCGGTTGTCTGATCTGGCACATTGGGAAACCGTGCTGGACATCGTCCATCCAAAACGCAATGTTCTACGTAATTTCTGCGCATTTGCAACGTTCGACGTAAAACATTGAGCCATTTTTGTTTTACCCATAAATGATTGTAGTGCAAATTCATTTTTTTTTTTCAAAATAAAAGTCCCTGCATTAATATTACATTGGTTTTCTATGTGGTAGGTTGGATAGTTGGAGTACTTATGTCCTCCATGTTTATAGCTAAATAAAGTAAATTGGCTCCCAATTACAGAAATATCCCTTAAGTATGGTGAGTGTTAATTAAGGGTGTAAATCTTTGTGATTGGATTATTTTAGACAAAGATTCGCCTTCAAATTGATTGGTCGCTCTAAAATATGATGAAATTTCACTCCGTCTGATACATGTCTATCAATTCACACATGCAAACAAATGATAATTTTAATATTGTGGTCATAAGCTAAATTAGACTCTGAATTAAAATGTAGACGCATTGGATCGGGCACTATTTTGGCCGATGAATTGTTACACCCCTAGGGTTAATGTCATGTGAAATAGTAACGTGATCTAAGCCATTCCCAAACGTAAGAATGACGTGGCCCCAACTCTGATGGACAAGTCTGATTCCGTTTGATCTGATGAGTCTGAGGTTGGTTCTCCATTGATCTGGGTGAAGTATATGAACGTGTAATGTGCTATGGCTTTGTTTAAATAGTTCTGATAGCTGGGCAGTGGTGGCCTAGTGGTCAGGAACATCCTGCTACACTACGAGTTCATGAAGAGGAGGAACATGGGCCAGTTACTAAGAACTGCATCACAATCTCAGTACTTGGCGACATGGTTACCTGTCCAATCTCGAGCAGTTACCAGCCATCCAGGATAAATCGGAGCCGATTTATTGAGCTTCTTCACAATGTCTCATCATTTTCCAGCACTTACACACGTATCTCTCTCATCTAATCTACTGTATTAATCCCTGAGGGGAAGTTTGTCTGTGTCGCACTGTCCGAGGCAGTGAGACATACCCCGGAGCAGGTTATCTGTCTCTCCAGCCTTCGGCCACAAACCCACTTCTCTAACATTAGGCTACGGCTGCCCTGCGAACTGTTCCCATCCTTTACCATAACTTTCATTACCATAGACGTGGTCCTAGCAGACAGGTACATACAAATGTGCTGTCTGTCTGTCTCTGCCTGCCTGTCTGTCTGTCCATCTATATCTGTCTTTCTGTATTTCTATCTATGCCTGCCTGCTTGTCTATCTATCTCTGTCTGCCTGCCTATCTGTCTGTCTATCTATATCTGTCTTTCTGTCTTTGTGTCTTTCTATCTCTGCATGCCTGCCTGTCTGTCTGTGTCTATATCTGTATGCCTGCCTGTCTGTCTACTTGTCTGCCTGTCTATATCAGTCCGTTTGTCTGTCTATCTCTGCCTGCCTGCCTATTTGTTTATTTATATCTGTCTGTCTGTGCCTGACTGTCTGCCCGTCAGTCTAACTTTCTGTCTATTTATCTCTGTCTAGCTGTCTGCTTATATTTTTCTGTGTATCTCTGTCTGTCTGTCTGTCTTTTTGTCTATTTATATCTCTGTCTAGCTGTTTATCTGTCTCGGTCTGTCTGTCTGTCTGTCTGTCTGTCTCAGCCTAGCTGTCTCTCTCTCTGTCTGTCTGTCTGTCTGTCTCGCTCCATCTACAATAATTCCTGCTTTTCCCAGGTGGTTTATGTTTTGTGTACACGTGTGTGTGTGTGTGTGTATGTGTGTGTGTGTGTGTGTGTGTGTGTGTGTGTG
>JBBIGC010000082.1:16399153-16413410 GCA_037576955.1 Lepidarchus adonis | reverse complement strand
ACACACACACACACACACACACACACACACACACACACACACACACACACACACACACACACACACACATTCTTCATAGGGAAGAGAACCGAGCAAGCTAGAAAGACAGATTGCAGAATGAAAGAAAGAGCAGGTGCTGGGGGGATGGGGAGAAAAAAAACTGACTGTTGGAGGGATGAAGTACACTACCTGCCCTGGATTACCCAATCAGATTAAGAGATTAGGCAGTTAGAGGAAGAACGCACGTATTGGTGCTGCTAGAGGGTATGACACAGAAGGGCAGTGTGTGTGTGTGTGTGTGTGTGTGTGTGTGTGTGTTCCCACTTCAACATATGTCATTCATCTAGAGGAACCGAATGGCCCCTTTTAAAGGAAGACTCCAGCAATTTCCCACCTAATCTCCGTCTCCTCCATCTGTGGTTGTTCTTCACAGTCCTTTTGTTTGTCTGGACAGAAAATACTCTAAAAACAATACTCTAATAATAACACTCTCATAATAATACTCTAATAGTAATAATAACACACTTATAATAGACAATTCTGGGAAATCAGTGTTGGAAAGTGACTGTTTGTCTTTGTTAATGCAAAGTGTGACCCCATCACCTCCATAATGTGGAGCAGGGGGCAGTTATCAACCAGTGGTGCCTGGGCTGGGACTTGAACCTGCGACCTACTGTTTACAAGAGCAAGCTCCCATTTGGCCTCCAGAGTTTGAATGTGCTGCCGAGTAATACAGGTTCTAGGATGTTCTCCTTATGAAGAATTACCCACAGTTCCTGTTTCCTGGCGACTCCCCGTCGGGTTCTATGGTGAACGTGTTCGTAGGAAAAGGCAAACGGGTCGAAGCAGGTGTAGCTAAGCTCATGCTACTGATGGGGCAGGTGGAGATTGCGTGAAAAGTGGTGGAGATCGTTTCTAACGTTGTTGATGGTGTGTTGGTGAGGAGGGTGAGAATGAAGAGAGGCAGAAATGAAGTGAGAGAAACCGGTTGGTTTTTATTCATTTGTGCGGGTTGCAGATGGAACTGTGCTACAGAACTGTGGGACGATTTCCCTGAAGGATGAAACATCAACTTTGCTTCTGGACTTTCGTTCGCTAACTCTACCACGGCCTCGGGCGACCACCGAACGAGCCGAGAGCTCAAAACAGAAGACATGATATCAGAGAAAAGAATAAAAGGAACACTCGCTCTCACACACACACACACATACACACACACACCCACACACACACACACACGCACACACACACCTATCTTCCTCTCCACTTAATGGAACCACACATGGAAAATCAATACAAAATACACAATCCCTTCCACATGTGAAATACGCATCATATATGCAAAAAAACACAAAAAAACAACAAAAAAACAAATAAAACAGAAGAAAAACTATTTATACATTTAAATCAACACCAATACACACATCTCATAGAGTGTCCAATGTGTCCGAACGCACCTGTTGACAACAATGTCACTCCCTTACAAATCCAAACAGTACAATGTGGGTACAGGTTCTACTGCATTCATGACAGCTGTGGGTTCCCCAGTTCCCATCGTGAAGCGTTCAGGAAACTGCGTATGTGTAAGACACCACTGATTTTCTTCTGATTTAATGGCTCAGTGGGTTTGGTGTGAAACACTTCCTTCCAGAGCATCTAACAGGTCAGAACTGTTCACAGTGATGGTGAATGGAACCAGACGTGGGACGAGTTCAATGCCTCTAAAAGCTCAAATCAAAGTTTACGGTCTATAGTGTGAGAGGCTGCTTTGCTAAATAAGCGTGTATTCATCCATTAATGGTGGAGGGGTTGGTATACGGCCTTGTCTTCAGAGTGTAGTTTCACTAGTGGGTCTGGATTGTAAAATGGAAGTGAAGTGATGTCACTGGATCGCAAATCCCGACCAGAGCTGTTGAGGAACCAGGGTGGGAATGATGAGCTCCCATTCGGACACCGGAAACTCCTCAGCTCGTAATGAATGCAGCATTATACTCATGCACCCACACCCACACCCACACCTACACCCATGCACACCTGTCCCCTCAAGACACCCTGAAGGGAAAACACATGCAGAATTGTGAACGTCTTCAGCTCTGGCAGCTTTAGCGCTAACCAGAAACGCTAGTTAACGACTTTATTAACGTTTCTTTTGTACAGCATTCTATCATCGTTATTATTCTTTTGACATCAAAACCGCACCACTTTAGGCCATAAATATAAACATGCAGTATAAATAAATTTCAGCTTTGCTTTCTGAGAAAATAGATCAAACCTGAAATGCACAGTGTGTACACACACACACACACACTCGCAGTAGGGCTGCACAGAATTAAGTGAAGTGAAAGTGGCTATTTGTCATTGGGAACACACCCCATCACACAAAGTGCACTAGGGTGAAATGTGACCCATCCACAGGCAGCTATCAGCAGTGTAGCGGGACGGGTGCTTTAGTGGTGCCTGGGTTGGGACTTGAACCTGGGACCTTCAGGGCCTAAACACGAAGGCCACCACAGGAACACAGTCCCCAACTATCAGGAACCATAGAACTGATGTTTTTACTGCAACTGATTGGCTGAACTGAGGTGTTTCCATGGTAAATAAACGAGTAATGCATTTTGGGGGGTCGTTATTGATTCATCATTGGATTATATGGATTTTATTGGAAGGCGTATCATACTCACTGTATTTTGTCAATACTGTGCAGCCTCTCACTGTACAGAAAGCACTGTAAACATGCTGAGAAGACTGTGTTTAGTGTGTGTGTGTGTGTGTGTGTCCTGTGCATGGCTGGGTATGCTGAGGAGGGATAATATACATGTGTGTATGAAGAATAGGTATACGGGTGGGTGTGCACATGAAGGTAACGCACTTTGGTCTGGTTAGTATAAGGAGTTGATCTTCAGCTTGAAGGAGATGCGTCCGGCGAACTTGTCCCGCTCGTTGGTGGTGGGGATGTTGTTGGCGATGATTTTGCACTCCACGTTGACCTCGGTGTTTAGGGTAATGTTGAGGAACTTGATCGCCACCAGAGGCTGTGAGTAATTCACCTATAGGGCAGAGACAACGTTGAATTTTCAGCATCTGGAAGCTACCGGGATTTGAAACCACCACCTAGATCAAATATGTCAAACGGAATTCCTTCCAGGCCACAGCTCTGCAAAGATCAGGTGCGTTTAATGAAGAAGAGCATCGGCGTCTACGTTGTGTAGGCCCACCAAGGCTGAAGACTGACACATGTACTTTGTATCATGTAGAACCAGGTTTCTTGCATTTTTTACAAGTCTTTGATGGACGTGTTGCAAAAGTGACACAACTATGGTCATTAAAAAACACGTTAACGCAGTTGTGATGTAAAAAAAAATGCTGTTGCAACTGGATATATGCTCTAGCCAAGAACACTTTAGCCCCGCCCACTGAAGGGATTAGGAGTGTTGTTACTGCAGCTTATCTATAGCACTGAGGGAGGATTGTTCTAACCGATTTGTAGCCAGGCTGGATGGGGGTGGACTTCAGTTTTAATCATCCGTTATTGCTCACGGGTCCCTTTTTTTGATAAACCTTACAATCATTTGTTTTTCCCATTATCCTCTATTTGCTGATATCACGAGGCGATCAGGAGGCAGTGTTTCATGTTCCCACAGGAAGGAGGGAAAATGTGTCATTTTCAATTGGAGATACAAGCCTTGAGCAATGAAATGTAGAATTCCGTGAGATCCAGGCTCCCTAAACAAGTGCCTGAAGTTCCTGATGGTTTCCTGAAGACTATTTTTTGAGGATGGGACAATACAGACAATACAGACAATGCTAGAACGTGCATGTATATGCTCATGAAAAGATTTTATACCTGAGCCTTCTTGCCGTAGTATGGGTAGTACATGAGGTTGAAGGTGCCGTTGGTAGGATAGTATGCCAAGTCCCCCATCTTATCTGAGTCATCGGCCTAGATCGGGCGAGAGAGAGACAGAGAGAGACAGAGAGAGAGACTTACTAGCTGACCAGGCCAGAGCTAGACTCATCATTTCTACTGCATAATTCCAGGGAAAGTACATGTAGGATATGTCATGTACGCTAAAACAACTGTTTTTTCATAAACAGTATAATTCTGTTAACCCCCTTGGACTGACGTATCCATGCTCCGCCCACAAATGTGTTCTTTCTGGCCAGGTTCCTCAACTGAATTGAAAAAATCCCATTCAGCTTTAACCACTGAACCCACCTGGAAACATAAACACCAGGGGCAACATCTTAGCTCTACATTTTTCCTGCTGGTCCTGGGGACTGAACCAGAGACCCTCTGGTTGTCTCCAACCATTAAGCTACAGCTGCCCCTATGCGCCAATGTCCTGTTGTACTGTATGTGTGTGAAAGATCAACAATCTCACAACTGGCAACGGTTTCTGTGGGCAGAGCATGGGCAGGGCAGTGGAACTGAGTGTCCAGCAGAGAGAAGAGAAAGGGCTACTAGTCAGAACCTCTACTGCTCTATGCAGAAAGGTCTGCTTTGTCTTCACCGGCCTCATTCTGCAGGTCTACTGTCGACTGTCCTCATATTCCTGATACGCCCGATTCCGGTCCTGGAGGGTGGGTGTCCAGCACAGTTTGGTAGTGCCCCTTCTCAAACACACCCACTAAACCTGGTAATGAACAGATGAGTTCAACCAGGTGTGTTTGAGCAAGGAAATCGCCAACTCTGCTGGATGTCGGCCCCCAAGAACAATAAGCAAGTGCAATAAATAATACCCTAATTTTACAAAAGGATTATTTTCTCTTATCTAAAGAATCATTTGGATGTACCATCATCAATCAGCCAGCGAAAGCTAAGTGAGTGTGGCTGAAGAAGCCGGTGAAGACAAGGCCTTTGAAAAACACACAGGTTTGTACAAATGGTTTTTGAAAAACAATTGCCTTAACTCTTTATATGGGCCTGAGTTACTGTTTATGTTGTATTACGGATGAGAAAAGTTCACCCAGGCAATCGTTTCCCACAAACTGAGTTAACTTAACATCGTACCTGCTCGGTTCTGGAATAATTCTCATAACTCTACTGTCTTTAACAGCACGATGTAAATCTCTGAATAACCCTCATTCTTACCCATTCATCTTTGCCGATTTTGTATTTCTGAGTGAGGAACACAAGAACAGAAGACAGAAACAGTGGAACAGGATATGGGAAGGAGAAAAAGGGACGAGAGGATGGACAGAGAAAAGCGAGAGATGGATTGATGGATGAATGAGAAGGTGAAAGGTCAGTAATGGACATATTCAAAAGGAAAGATTTTGGAAATGAGATGTAAATTCTTTCTTTGTTTTGACAGGAGAACTAATTTTCATCGTCACGTATTCCTTCCGTCTCCAGTTCATTACCCACCATCTCCATATGTTCTTCTGCACTGCATGTATGTACAGTTGTGTGAAAAAGTGTTTGCCCCTTCCTGATTTCGTCTTTTTTTCATGTTTGTCACACCCAAATGTTTCAGATCATCAAACAAATTTAAATATGTAGGTTTGGGAAAAAATCCAAACCTACATGCCTTACATAAAACATAAAACATAACTTGAACGTGGTTCATCACACCGGAGTTCAATATCTCTAGCCACACCCAGGCCTGATTACTTCCACACCTGTTCTCAATCAATAAATCACTTCAATAAGACCTGCCTGACAAAGTGAAGTAAACCAAAAAATCCTTTAAACGATAGACATCATGGAGAGATCCAAAGAAATTCAGGAACAAATGAGAAAGAAAGTAATTGAGATTTATCAGTCTGGAAAAGGGTATTTAGCCCTTTTTAAAGCTTTGAGATCCAGTGAACCACAGTGAGAGCCATTATCCACAAATGGTGGAAACATGGAACCGTGGTGAACCTTCCCAGGAGTGGCCGACCGACCAAAATTAACCCAAGAGAACAGTGACGACTCATCCACAAGATCACAAAAGACCCACAACAACATACAAAGAACTTCAGGCCTCACTTAGCTTAGTTTTAATGACATAAGAAAGAGACTGGGCAAAAATGGCAGAGTGCAAAGACAAAAACCACTGCTGAGCAAAAAAAACATTGATGATCCCCAAACTTTTGGGAAAATACTGTGTGGACTGACAAGAAAAGTTTAACTTTTTGGAAGGTGTGTGTCTCATTACATCTGGCGTAGAAGTAACAAGACATTCCAGAAAAAGAACATTCTACCAACAGTAAAACATGGTGGTGGTAGTGTGATGGTCTGGGGCTGTTTTACTACTTCAGGAACCATGAGTTCGTGACCTTAAGCTGAAACGAACTTGGGTTCGGTAGCAGGACAATGATCCAAAACACACCAGCAAGTCCACCTCTGATTGGCTGAAGAAAAACTAAATGAAGACTTTGGAGTGGCCTAGTCAAAGTCCTGATCTGAACCCTACTGAGATGCTGTGGCATGACTTTAAAAAGTGGTTCATGCTCGAAAACCCTCCAATGTGGCTGAACTACAACAATTCTGTAAAAGTCTCATTGCAAGTTTTTACAAATGTTTTTATGCAGTTGCTGCTGCTAAGGTCCCAACCAGTTATTAGGTTTAGGGGGCAATCACTTTGTCACACAGGGCCATGTAGGTTTGGGTTGTTTTTCCCATAATAATAAAATCCTTCACTAAAAACACATTTTGTGTTTACTTGTGTTGTCTTTGACTAATATTTACATTTGTTTGATGATCTGAAACATTTAAGTGTGAAAAACATGAAAAAATAAATAAATCTGGAAGGGGGAAAACACTTTTTCACATTGTTGTATACCTTCAGTACTTGCCTGATACTGTATGCAATTTGTCTGTACTAGTAATTTCATATAATTCATTTTACACCAAAACCCCCATTAATTCATATTTGTTTCTGTTTTTCTATTTGTATTTTCATATTTATACTCATGCCCTTACTGCTGAGTTACTGCTTCTTCTCGTAACACATTTCATTGTACCTACAGAGTGTTGTGATCGACGCCATATATATTTTTAGAAGATCAATCTTTTAATCTTTCAATTAGCAAGGTTGCAATTACAGACTCAGAATCAAATATGAAATCTGCCAATTTTTTCTTAACATTTATAGTTCAGGAAACTCTTTATTATTGCACATATTTGCTCCAGTAAAGGTCCAATAAAAAGTAAATGAATATTATCATTATTATTTAAGTTAGTGTAGATGTTCTAGTGTGTTTCATGTTTTCCATTAGCCTATGGATTGTGAATTTTGAAGGCAAATAAAAATAATTAAAAAAAATCTGGATGTAAAGAAACCAGAATTAGCCAATCGAAAATGCATGTACACTACCAGTCAAAAGTTCGGACACACTTTCCTATTCAATAGAATGGGAAACTTTTGATTGGTAGTGTACAGTTAAAACACAGCCAGCCAACAAACCAAGCCCATTTCCTCAGCTAAAAAACTAAGCTGTGGTTTTGTTGCCCGTTTGACCAATTTTTGATGTATGATTTCTACAAATGATTGGGTAAACCTACTAACTTCCTCAAAATCTTGAGAAAATGAGCTATTACATGGGTCATAGCATAATAAGTTATTGTTTTGGCATACCAAAGCAAAATTAATTTGAGTTCAAAATTATTATGGGATGTATTGCTGATGTAAGCATACTACAACCATTATTTTTCTACCACTCAATGAAAAACTGCTTGCTCACAAAAAGCACATGAGCACAACAGCAGTTTATATTGTGCTGTTTATGCATGATTTGCAAAAAATCGGGCCTTGTCTAAATCCCGGTCTCAGAATTATGCACACTTATCACGCACTTCACCGGAAACCTCTACTTGTAATTTTGCCTTTTTATTAGAAACACCAACCTCACTGGTTCACTGTGTTAATGGAATGCATAGCTGGATTTGAAATCTACCAATTTAATATGGTCAATGTTGTTATTCAGGAATCAGATTTTTAAAACATGTTTGCTCCAGTAAAAAGAAAAATCGTAAGCCATGTAATCTTAGAGTTGAAGGCAAGAAAAATCAGTTGGCCAATTTGACTGTAAAGAAATCAGAATTAGCCATAAAAAGATGAAAGCGTCACGAATGTATAGGTGTAAAGTTATACAGTGTAAACCAGGGGTGGACAGCTCCAGTCCTGAAACGTTGGTGTCCAACACAGTTTGGTAGTTCCTCTCCTCAAACACAAGCACTGAACCTGACGATAACAGGTGAGTTTAACCAGATGTGCTTGCACCAATGATCAGCCACCTTCTATGCCATTCAAATCCAGAGAGACTCTGTAGTCAGACCAACCACTGTTCACTGTGCATCAAGAGATGAGCTACCACTTCAATACAGGGTATTACAGCTTGAGGAAGTCAAAAAAGTTGTAGATCGTTTTCTGTAGTCTTCAGCCAATTTTGAAGCTCAGACCAGAGGAACTGAACAGGAACCCAACACCTGTGGCCTGGGTGTTGTTTTCCAGTCATGAAACAGTAAACCCTATCAAACCAGCCCTCTAATCCTACAATGGAGGGAGCATGTGGAGGCATGCGTTCCTGAATAGATCCATCAATGTCGGGTTCTCGGCTGTCACTGGTACACACGGAGAAGACCTCTGTGTTCTGGAGCTGGCATTGTAAAACATCTAGTTTGAAGCCCTTGCAAAATATATGCATACATATATTGGGTGGCCCATGTCCACAGTAAGCTAATCTACATGCTGCTGAGCTGGAAAGCTTGCTGGAGGTGGTCACTATGTGACTATTCGGTCATGGTTGTGTTTGTCCATGTGAGCGACACTATCACACAATATGCCAATCTAGCATCTAGCCTGACCGCTGTGTGAGGGGTTTCATGCAACTTTAATAGGAAACAGATCCTGTTCACTAAAAGAGGAGAAATGGAGAGAGAGAGAGAGAGAGAGAGAAAGAGAGAGAGAGAAAGAGATGGATTACCTTGGCGGCACAGCTAACCGCGGGTGTCTGTCCTTCCTTCCCTGGCAACATACCGATCACCTGCCAGAGAGAGAGAGAGAGAGAGAAAGGGAAGTTGAATGTCATTAGAAAACGTAACTAGCTGCAGTAAATAATGCATGGTGGGCGGCTTGCCTACAGTGTCTATTACCCACAACACTCTTCTCCTCATCGCTGGAAGTCTCCCATATACACAGGACTGAAGAGTTCACAGCCCAGGAGCCACAATTATACCCACAATTGTATTTTCTCCCCCTTAAAGCAGTTATCCACTAGAAACCAACTGTTACGTCATGTCTACATTATCCATATCTACGTTATGGGCATACCAGAGTAGGACCCAAGTGAGGAGGTGCACTCCTGAAAGGAGAGGAGGTGTGCTCCATTACAGGGAGGCAGTGTGAGCCCGGCATCGGTTGTCGGCTTCATTCAGGGACTCTCTGCGAAAGGAGTCACGACATAGTTCCCCATCATCTAAACCCAATTGCCCATCCCATATTGCCAGCGGCCAGAACTTGGTGCATTTACATTTTGATGAGTGGATGGCCACTGCCAACTTCAGGGTTTCCACCTATTTTTGGCATAGGGCCGGCTCACTTGTATCCGTCCACAAACTCAACCATTTTCAGCCTTGGCTCAACCAGGGGTTGATTGGGGGGTCGGTTCTTATGTTTAGGTTCACCCCTGTGCTTGGGTCCTGTCTGCTAGCACCTGGCTGTACACTCCACTCAGAAAGGATGACCCAGCGGTTGAACCCAGGACCTTCTTGGTGTGAGGCGACAGCATTGACCACTGTACCACCATGCTGTCCCATGAGTTGTCTTTGTACTATTTTCAACGAAATATGACTTGATGTGATTTGCAAATCATAACATTCTGTTTTCATTTACATTACACAGCGCCTGACCTGGGAAATGGAGCTGCAGAACATGAAATATTTGATGATCATAAACAGATAAATGAAAACACATCTATAACATTCTTTTTTATCATTGTTTACAGTAAAACACATTCATAAAGAGTAGAAGTGCATACTTTTAGTAAATGTGAACGTGACTAACTGTCGTTAACTGTGTAAATATGCAACTTATATATGAATAGATTCCAATCCTGACAACTGACTAACGTTTGTCCTGTTGTGTTATGTCTACAGTCAAAGCTCGGTTCTGTTACATGTAGCACGGCAGATTGAAGACCTTACTGTAAACTTGGACATGGATGGGCTGACAATAAATGTTTCTTGAATCTTTACTGTTGTTTTCTAAAGGTAAATCTGACACCTGAGGGTTTTATCTTACTCTGTTAATTTTGATGATGATGCATGGTTGGCCATTATCGTAGCCATAGGAGCGGTCTTGAAGGCCGGAGCAGTCCTCCAAGATGGATCGCTTGAACTGGCAGGAGCGTTTGGGGTTGTTCTTCACGCTGGCACTGTCCTCCTGAAAGAAGTACTTGTCAGGTTTACACGCAAAGTTCTTCTGCTCCTGCACGGAGTCATTATAGGCTGTGGGAGAACAGGACAAGTGTCAATGTTTGATCAGAGTTGGCAGGATGCTTTGAAAGTTTTCAAGCAAAAAAAAACAAAAAATAAACTGAGGATAATGGTATGAACAGAAAGTATTTTCCATTTGCCCCGTTTTGGATAAGAATATGATAGTGATGATCTAAAACGAAATTAAATTAGAATAGAAACAATAATACAAACAACTAAACAAAGCAAACATTTGTATTAATAATTCATAATAATACATAAAATATGTTTTCACTATCATCATTATAATTATTTCTATTGTCAAACTAATGCACAGCTGTAGCAGGTGAGGTTTTCCAATGCACACAGCAAGTGGCAAACAATAGACTTGCTTCATGATCGATTTAACTGTGTATAAAAGTCAAGCCAAGTAGGTTTTGATTTTCTTTGACCATCGTTCCTGAATGACTGAAGTACAACATAAAATGTCTCTATGCAGATAAGAATACACGGAGTGCAGAACAGATTTCCTTCCTAGATATTTACCTTGTTAAGCTGCCAACCTCACCTTTCACCCTCGCCACAACATGCGGTGTATGCATTTCTCCATCTTATGCAAAAGTTTTGGCACCCCTTGATAAATAACAGATATTGGTCATTTTGTAATTGAAAAGACGTTAACACTGTCTCTCTAGGAAATGGAAAAAATACACAGTATTTTCAGCAAACATTGATGCATAGTTACTTTTTATGTCATAAATTGAACAAAGATAAGAAGTAAAAACATTATTATGGCACTGTGCAAAAGTTTGGGCACCCTACATTATCAGTACTTAGTAACACCACCTCTGGCAGATTTCACAGCTTACAAACACTTTTTAGAGCGAAAAGTATTTCAGTTCTTGTACTTGGGATTTTCTCTCATTCTTCCTGCAAAAGATTCTAGTTCTGTAATATTCTTTGGTCGTCTTGAATTCACAGCTCTTTTAAGATCTACCCACAAATTTTCAGTGATGTTTAAATCAGGAAACTGTGATGGTCATGTCAAAACCTTCAGTTTGCGTCTCTTGAGGTCCATGGTGGATTTTGAGGTTTGTTTAGGATCATTGTCCTGTTGTAGAAGCTCATCCTCTTTTCAGCTTCAGCTTTTTAACAGATGGTGTGATGTTTGGTTCCAGAATTTGCTGGTATATGGAATGGAATCCATTCTTCCCTCCACCTGTGCAATGTTTCCTGTGCCACTGGCTGCAACACAACCCCAAAGCATGATAGATCCACCCCATGCTTAATGATTGACAAGGTGTTCTTTTCATAATATGCTGCTCTTTTTTTCTCCAAACATTCCTTTTCTGATTATGGCCAAATAATCTATTTTAACTTCACCAGTCCACAGCTCTTGCAACACAATTTTTTAGATGTACTGTACTGATGTTGGATTTCATAATGGGGACACAGGTAAGGTTTTCTTCTGTCGACTCTTCCATGAAGGTCTTGTGCAATGGTGCACCACAACTCCTGAGTCTGATCAATTTTTAGAGTCAAATGGGGATTTTGATTTGTCTTTCTGATCAGCATATGAGCAGGTCTCTCTGAGAGTTTTCTTGATCTTCCAGATCTCATCTTGACGTCCACAGTTCCCCTGAACTGCCTTCTCTTAACTACATTTCTTACTGTGGAAACGGCAAGCTGACCATGCTTTCCTATATTTTTGTAGCTTCTCCTGTATTTTGGGCATTAATAACTTTCATTTTCTTATACAGAGTCTTACACAGCTGCTTAGAAGAACCCATGGTTGTTGAGTGTCCACAAGTGTGTGCACAAGGTGTGAAGAGTCATAGTATTTGAAAAGCTTTGAAATTGGCACCAGCTGATATTTACTAATGACATTTAGTAATGAGAGCTGTTGTCATGCATCAGATCTAATGAGTTGATTGCCCAAACTTGTTCACAGTGACCTAATAATGTTTTTATTTTTGTTCAATATATGACATATAAAGCAACTACTAACTAAAAGTAACTCTCTATAATCTAGAGAGATTATCTAGAGATGGAATAATCTAGAGATGGAAATGACAAAATCACCAAAATCTATTATTTAAGAAGGTGTGGCCAAACTTTTGCATAAGACTGTAGCCAAACTTGGGTCTATGTCAGCGTTGTAGTCTAGAACTAAGTCAGTCAAGCTAATTCTATAGGTCTGCAGCTGCTAATGCTGCTACAGTTACTGCTGTCGTTTTCTCATTATTAACTCATGTCCAATAACATTCCCTGAAAAATCTCCCCATCAGCTCAGAAGGAGAACGCAAGCACTTACGGGACAGGAAGCGGTTGAGGGCCTGCACGTGCATGTCCCAGCTCTCTGTGTTCTCTTTAGTGTATATGATCTCCAGATCTTCACCTTTAGGCCTGATCATCATACCTGCAGGGGAGAGAGAGAGGGAGAGAGAGAGGGGGGGGGGGAGAGAGAGAGAGAGAGTGAAAGAGAGAGAGAGGGGGAGGGAGAGAGAGGGAGAGAGAGGAAGAGAGTGAAAAAGAAAGAAAGAACGTGAGAGATAGGAAAAGAGGAAACGAGAAATAGAGACAGAAACAAAAAGAGGGAGAGTGAGGGAGAGAGAGAGGGAGAGAGAGAGAGAGGGAGGGAGAGAGAGGGCGAGAGTGAAAGAGAAAGAAAGAACATAAGAGATAGGAAAAGAGGAAACGAGAAATAGAGACAGAAACAGAAAGAGGGAGAGTGAGGGAGAGAGAGTCAAAAAGAAAGAAAAAAGCGAGAAAAGAGGGAATGAGAAACAGAAAGAGAGAAATAAAGAGTGTGAGGGTGACAGAGAATGTGGGGAGAAAAAGAGAGAGAGGGAGGGAGAGAGAGAGAGAGAGAGAGAGAGAGAGAGACAGAGAGACAGAGAGGGAAAGAGAGAGAGAGATGGGCAGAAAAAGAGAGCGAGGAAGACAGAGTGAGGGGGGAGAGTGAAAGATAAAAAAAGCAAGAGAGAGTAAAAGGGGTAAAGAGAAACAGAGTGAGGGAGAGAGAGAGAGAAAGTAGAGAGAAAAAGAGAGGGAGAGACAGAAAGAGAGAGAGGGAAGGAAAGAAGGAAATACAGAGAGAGAAATGAGGATTATATTATATTATTTTATTCATTAACTGATTCATTAATTAAAATACATTTTTTCTGCACATTCAGTGTTAATTCATATGAATTATTCTCTGATCTAGATCGTGTACATTTAGTGCAATTGAAAACTATTATTATAAAGTTATTAAAGTATATAATCACTGTTTAAACACTATATATTTTTATTTACTACACCATTGCTATCGTGTGTGTGTGTGTGTGTGTGTGTGTGTGTGTGTGTGTGTGTGTGTGTGTACCTGGTGTAGCGAGTCGGTCCTGGTATGTGGGTGTGTTGTCGTCGAGTGTTAGAAGCATCACGTACATGGTGAGAGTGAACAGTCCAGCCAGGAAAATGTAGAAGGCCAGATAGAACAAAAAGATCAAACCTACACACACACACACACACACACACACAATGTTAATAACCAAATACGTTCATTTAAACAAAACACTAAACACTGTAAATGATGCTGTGATCAGAAGGATCCAGGAGAACCCCTGCTCTGGTCAGAAGGCTCCAGGAGGATCTTTGTCCTGGTCAGAAGGCCCCAGGAGGACCGCTGGCCTGGTCAGAAGGTTCCAGGAGAACCCCTGGTCTGGTCAGAAGGCTCCAGGAGAACCCCTGCCCTGGTCAGAAGGTTCCAGGAGAACCCCTGCCCTGGTCAGAAGGCTCCAGGAGAACCCCTGCCCTGGTCAGAAGGCTCCAGGAGAACCCCTGCCCTGGTCAGAAGGCTCCAGGAGAACCCCT
>JBBIGC010000082.1:16351741-16362903 GCA_037576955.1 Lepidarchus adonis | reverse complement strand
TTCTTCTCTTGTCTCAGGAAGAAGTATTGTGTAAATAGGTTATTGTGGCATCCTTAAACGTATGCCAAGCGGGGAGTACAATCACAAAAATGGTGTAATCAGAAAAAAAAGATTCTTCACTTTTTTTTGTTATTTTGACCTGCGTCCTGGCACACGCGCGCGCGCATGCGCACTTTCGCCCTTCCAGAAGCCCAAACTCTCTCACTATGCTGTCAGCGAAGAAGCTGCGTATGTGGATCTGATCGCATTTAAACATCAGCGCAAGTGAAGATGTCAGAAAAAGCTACAAAAGCTACTTCTGCAGCCACAGGAGTATTTGGTCAACAGAAGAGGTGGAAGCAGTTCTGTTGTTTGGCAACAGTTTGGTTTGGAAGAATCAGACGTGGATCAAAAACATATTAGGTGGAAGATTTGCTACGCGGTTGTGTCGGCACCGGTTGGTAACACCATAAATCTTTTTAACCATTTAAAATTTAAACACAGGCCGAAATATGACCAACTAATAAAGAAACATAAAGAACGACAAACAACCCCCACAACAACCTCCGCAACACTGTCTTCCATTAAAGACACGCTCTTCAGTGCAGCTCCGCATCCATCCAGCTCAGAAAAGCACAAACAAATAACTTTTTAGCCAAAGACATGTGCCCTATTAGCGCGGCCGAGAACGAAGGATTCAGGAAAATTATAAATACTCTGGACAAGCATTATGCTTTGCCATCTCGACACCATTTCACGAGAGTTGCTGTGCTGCTTTATTTGATCACATCAGAGCGAGTCTTTAGCAGAAATATTGTCTCCTACTTGCGTTCATCACTGAGACCAGATCATGTGAAGAGACTAGTGTTTCTGGCTAAAAACCTTTAAGATTTAGATCTGTAACCCTATCAGCATTGTGGCCATGAGTCAATGAGTAATCGTGCAAAATAATCGTGATTTTTTCCATAATCGAGCAGCCCTAGTGCTGAATACTGTTTGATTTCAGTTACCTTTCAGTTTGTAATAACCTGCTAATGCTTATAATTTCACAAATGACCATTTTTTGTTCTTTATAAAGATGAAAAGTTTGGAAACTCTGTTGTGCATAATAATTTGGAATATGCATTTGAGTGCATGTTGAGTGTTTTATTTTTATCATTGAGCAGTTTTCAATTGTACTCTAATAGTTGATGACTGGAAAATTACAATGACTGCAATTCATATAGATAATTTGGAAAATCTAAGAAAAATATGATTTGCATAATAATTTGGAACGCAGTGTAGAACAGAACTCCCAGAAGCCTGAGAAAGGTTATTATTGACCTTAGTAGGTTAACAAGGGTCTAATTCAAAAGTGGGGATTTTGTTAACAGGCACTGTGATTTGTCTGAATAGTTCAATAAAACGTTGATTGATGGTGTGAATTGAGTATGTCCACATGCTACACAGCTATACCAGTACATTAAGTCAGGCCATGGGTTACAGATCAGATGAGATCTGTTTTGAGCGTTCTGCTTCACATGTTTTAGTGCTTGGGTTCTATGCAAACCTTACAACACCCTTGGTCACTGTAGATAGTTGTCAGAACTGCCTCCAGCCAACTTCCTGTTTAGCCGTGTCACCTTTTTGAGGATACAGGATGTAGTATGTTTCTTTAAGAGCAAAGAATTCTGGGCAATGTAGTGCCGCGGTGTGAAATCGGGCGGGAAATAGTGGCCGAATAGAGGTGTGGAGAAAATGGCGGAGAGTTAATTGTTTTGTAGCGAGAAATGTATAGTAGCGTGGAAAGAAAGTCCATTTGTGAGAACTGTGTTCTTTCTTTATGAAAAGAAATGTGGACATCAGCTCCCAAAGCCCCTGAGTGTGATTTTGCCCTGTCTGGTTAAAGAGAAGGGTAGTTACGGTTGAATTTGGGAGTTGCTGAGAAGGTAAGTCTGAGGCGTAAAACAGCGGCCTCCTAGTGTCTCAGACCACGGTCACAGGTCAGATACAGTCAAAGGCAACAGTACTAGTCTGTTCTAAACCTGACGATAAACATACTGCTATTCATGGTTGTGTACATTGCTGGATAAATGGATACATACATACTCACTCATTTCCTCCAAATAGCTACATGTAACGACTTAACCACAGCAGCTAAACAAGTAAGTCAGTTTAAAACTCACTATTCCGGAAGTAGCTTCAGAGCTGTTGCTGATTTGCCTCTTCGCTTCCCCTTAACAAGAAATCTCCTTAAGACCACATTCGTGGTATTATTAGTTTTCAGTGGCGTTTCCTAACAGTGACGACTGCTTATTTCACTTTCACTTTCGCTATTAACATTAACCCCTTTTAGTCAGAGACTTGGGCAGCTGGTGTGTAAGATACATCCTGTACCATTTACTGAAGTAGCATATCAATTGGAAAGCCCCAGGTTAACTATATTTAATGAGTATATGATCATTTAATGCTCTAAATAAATATGCATTCGTATAAAGCGATTAATATGGCTGTTACCTTGGAGAACAGTGCCATCTACTGACCACTTTATGTTAGTTATTTTATAAAGGATCTTCACTAGCTTACAACAGTGCTCTTCTTATGCTCTCTCACTGACCTACTTCAAGCTTGATAACTCTAATGCACTTTATTTTACAGATCTATGCATTTTGTTCGACGGCTATAAAACCTTTAGTGTAGGGAGTAAAAAAGTTTTTTTTCTGAAAATAAATTGTAAGGTTAAACCTTTTGGGAAAATAGGAATGTATTTGAGAAAATAAGAATCTGTGACATTTTCCTAAATGTTCTTCAGTGACAAAATTACAAAAAATATTCACTGTTTCCACCAACCAAAGTTGGTGTATTTTAAAAGTAATCTTATCTAAAATTTGATGAACCTTTTAAACATTTTGGGGAAAAATATTTCCCCCAGACAAGTGGCACCCCCTTGTTAACTTTGGCCAAAAAGTATTATTAATATTATTTTTAATTATTTGTTGTTAGTACTTTACACTTTCGTCCAAAGACATTAGGATTTTTGGAGCTAGGAATTAAAAGTGAATGTACATTTTATTCATATCAGTTTATTTCATACCATGATTTTTTTTTAACTTATTTAAAAACACTGATTTATTATGGCCTATTATTATGAAGTGTAATCACCAATCATTTGAAATATTTTAAAATATTTTTACTTATTGGTTTTAAAACATCAAAATAAGAATGTAATTGAGAAAATAAGAATCTGTGACATAATTCTCTTCAGTCGTCTTCACTGACAAAACTACAAAAAATATTGCATGTGTTCAATGACCGAATTCCCTGTATTTTAAATGTAAACTAAAATAAAAAAATTGGATGGCTTCAACAGAAAATACTTCAAGAAAATTGGGACATGGGCATTTTTACTACTTCATTTTTTAAGTAAAATGATCCTTAATAGAATTACAATAATATTACACAAAATAACTAAGGGACCGTTTTGTATATGACAGACTAATAAGACATAATAAGCATGTTATTTAGAATGCGACGTAAACCTGACCGTGCTAAAATAAAGATGCCTAATTTAGAGTCCCAGCATAACTTGGCTCATATTATTTAAATGATTTAATTTAGAGCAACATTTACCTTGGGAGGAGGCTCATTGTCCGTTCTCTGTAAACCAGCAAAGGTTGGACAATGTTGTGATGGGGAAAAAATTTGGCCTCTCCTGCCATTCATGTGGATTCAACTGTGTAGCATCCCTTCTTCTTATAACAACAGTCTGTAAACATCTGGGAACTGAGGAAACAAGTTGCTGGACGTTTGACCCATGCTTGTCTGTAATAGGACTCTAGCTGCTTTCCAGTTCTGTGTCTTTTTGTTTCATGATGCGGCAAATATTTTCAACTGGTGAAAGGTCTGGATGACAGTCAGGCCATTTCAGCACCCGGACTCTTCTACTGTGAAGCTACGCTGTTGTAATACAGTAGAGGAAATAATTATTTGACCCCTCACTGATTTTGGAAGTTTGCCCACTGACATGAAATGAACAGTCTAATTTTAATAGAAGGTTTACTTTTAATAGTAAGAGATAGAATATATAAAAAAAAAAAAAAAAATCAGACTCTGACCCCTCCACCATGAACAAGACCAAAGAGCTGTCAAAGGATGTCAAGGACAAGATTGTGGCCCTGCACAAGGATCATGAGAAAGGTGAGAGATCAGCCTAGAACTACACAGGAGGAGCTTGTTAATGATCTCAAGGCAGCTGGGACCACAGTCACCAAGAAAACCACTGGTAACACAATGGATTAAAATCCTGCAGTGCCCACAAAGTCCCCCTGCTCAAGAAGACACATGTGAAGACCCGTATGAAGTTTGCCGATAAACACCTGGCCTGTGGTCAGATGAGGACAAAAATCGAGCTTTTTGAGTCTCAAATCAACTTGCTGTGTTTGGAGGAAGGCAAATGCTGAATATGACCCCAAGAACACCATCCCCACGCTTAAGGATTGAGATGGAAACATTCTTCTTTGGGGGTGTTTCTTTGCTAAGGACACAGGACAACTTCTCCGCATGGTTGGAAGAAAGGACGCGTCCTGTAAAATCTTGAGGGACAACCTCCTTCCCTCTGCTGGGACACTGAAAATGGCTGGTGGATGGGTCTTTTAGCACGACAATGACCCAAAACATACAGCTAATGCAACAAAGGAGTGGCTCAAGAAAAAGTGCATTAGGGTCATGGAGTGGCCTAGCCAATCTCCGGACCTTAATCCCATAGAAAACCGGTGGAGGGAGCTGAAGCGTCGAGTTGCCAAGCAACAGCCTCAAAACCTTAATCATTTAGAGCTGATCTGCAAAGAGGAGTGGACCAAAATTCCTCCTGCTATGTGTGCAAACCTGGTCATCAACTACAAGAAACATCTGACCTCCACGTATGCTCTATGATTAATAAAATATGGGTTTATGCAAATCATTGATTGATTAATTTCATTTACCTTTCACACAGTGTCCCAACTTCTTTTTATTAAGGTTGTGTATTTTAGTTTTAATGGGAAATGTTTCAAATGAGTCTACATTAGTGTCATGCATTACATCATTGTGAAGTGCATTCTATCGTTAAGCATGAAAGCTATTTTGTCAAATTGTACCAAAAGTCTTTTAATTAATAATTACACTCACAGGCCACTTTATTAGGTACATCTTGCCGTTACCGTGTTGGACCCACTTTTACCTTCAGAAAAGCCTAATTCTGCATAGATTCAACAAGGGGTTGGAAACATTCCTCAGAGAATTTGGTCCTTATTGACACAATAGCCTCATGCAGTGGCTGCACATCCAGGACAGAAGTTTCCCACTTCACCACATCCCAAAGGTGCTCTGTTGGATTGAGATATGGTGAGTGTGGAAGTCTTTGGAGTACAGTGAATTCATGGTCATGTTCAAGAAGCCAGGTTGAGACGATGTGAGCTTTGAAAATCCCAGTACATTAGTAGTTTCTGAAATACTCAGACCAGCCCTTCTGAAACCGACAGCCATATCACGTTCAAAGTCACTGAAATTGTCATTCTTCCCTATTCTGAATTTTAAACTTCAGCAACTTGTCTTCACCATGTCCAGAGTTGCTGCCATGTGATTGGCTGATTAACAATTTGTGTTGGATGTTCCTCCAGTTCAGTTGGTTCTAGTGTTTGAACATGCAGTGGAAAATGCAAACTGGCTGACACACTGTAAGCTGTAAGCTCATTCTAAAAAACTATCATGTGCAGGGGCTTGAATCACCAGCCATCATGGACAAAACAACCATCCTCCTCTGATTCACACTCCAGAATATCTGATCCACCCAGGTTTTCTGGCACCTAACACACAACAGCTGGTTGAAACCAGGACACCATACCAACCAGTACGGTATAAACCCCTGATGACTACGGCGAATTGAAGCTCTGCGTTCTGTTCCTCTCTCTAACCTTCTCTTTGGGGTTCCCCCACCAGGAGAATACCTCTTCTACCTGTACTCCGTCATTTCTTTGACTAGAATTGTAATTGCTCTCTCTCGAATATAACCTTTGAAAATGAGTTTGGTGACCTGACCTCTCCTTGAAGAACATCTACACTCACAACTTCACTGCCAACAGATAACGCTTCCTAAAGTGCTCTCCCTTACACTAGCCCCACGTTGGCCCCATGCCCACCCAAAGACAGCCTTGTCCAGCACTGTTCATCCTTTCCTCAGCGAGGCCCAAAGCTGCACACAGATAAAACCCCCTTATCTTCCTCCTTGGCCCTCCAGGGGCCCATGTTGTTGCAGGGCTGGTGGAAGCTCCTCTGTGTGTGAAGCTGGGCTCCTCCAGCTGTTTTCTGCTGCTTCGCTTTTGGGAGCAAAAAAGAGCTGGAGAGCGCAGACAGATGTTTGTGTTTTTAATCCTTTTAAGTGGAGTGGATCTGGGGTCGAGAGAGGGTTAGCAAGGCTTTGATCTATTCCTCCCACCCCTCCTTCGAAGCAGTCATGATTCTCGATAAAGGGGAAATGAAAAACAAAGACTACTGAAGAAAAATGGCCCTGGTGCGTCTTCACTGATGTTGACCAAGAGCAGATACTGGCTGTTTAAAGTTGCTTGCAAATTTGCTTGCATTTCAAAGCTTTGCCAAACTGGCAAATTGGATCCAACTTTGCTTTTTACTTAGTTTTTTGTAACATTCAAGACACATTAAATCAAAACGTGTTTGACATGCTAGTGGCTAAGCTGGTTTACGGACTCTGTAGTATGGTATGGGTGCTGAGGCTGTCAACGTTCTCCTTTTCTCTTTCATGTCCAGGTCTATCCGTTCCTCCTCTGGAACCGAGTATCTTTACTACTCCCATTATGGAATGTAATTTTGCCAAAGAAATGCAGCCGGCTAAATGGGACCAGCTTAAGTCATAAGGATATGCTAAATTCTTCAGTGCTTATTTTTATATATTTTTGAATGAGCAATGTCATTGATAGAGTACAAATATTAATATGCCCAAAAAGAATAATCTGTATTCTTTAATAGCAATGTGGTTGTAATAAATACAGATCAGCCATAACACCACCTGCCTAAAATTGCGTTCACATGCTTCCTAATACTTTATTTCTCAGTGGTGTTAATGTTATGGCTAATCAGTGAATATATTATTTTCTCACCTTTGAAACAATAAGAAAATAGATTAATACGTAATAGATTATCAAGTAGCTCAAATTCGTGTCTGGATGCGTGTGTTTGAATAGGGTAAACATATTTAAAGCTATACCTTTAGTAAAAACTGTTGAGTTGCTGAGCTTCAGTTTTGTCTTGAACCACAAGATGGCCCCAGACACTAGCATGGACGTGCTACCAACTTCCACTGCCACGAACCTTTTGCAATGGCCTCCAACCTAACGCTGATTAATTTAAAGGTAAACCTATAATTTTTGCTCTTTTAGCATTTATTTATATTCTGTTTAATGGCAATGACATTTTGAAACGAACTAAGGCTTCTGATGTGAATTAACATTGTGTCCACTAATGCTAAACGCTAAGAAGGTGAGATGTTTACACAACCTGACTCAATATAATGTAATGAATGTTTATGTTAGCACTCTAAACTGCGTCCATAATCAAACCCGTAAATGAACAGGCGATCTCTATTGTTGAAACATTTTCTTCCTTATGCTGGAACACCAGCAGTTAGCTTTAGCCGTTAGCTATGTGCCTAACTTTGCTAACAATTAATCCTTTACAGGGATGTTTTCTAAACCATTAACAGCTCCCAGTCCCAGGGTTTTGCCCTAGAAGTAGTTTTTGTTCACCGTGTGGATGCTGAAAGCTACTTTATCTCAGAGCATGAGTGAGCGTGAAGTGTTCCTGACAGCCGCTAAGCCCACACCCTCCCTAATGGCGTTAAATTGACAATGGAATACTTCTCCATGGCCCATTCCTCTGGAGCGAGTGCATGCGGGCACACTTGCATGCCCAGTGCAGCCGCTCTTTGACTGCTGAGGTGTCAGGCTCCGGCCTTGTCTAGCTACAAAAGTGAGATAGATGGAGTGAGATGGATCGCTTGGCCTAATTGGAGTCGTGTTGGGATGAGGAGGTGTCTGAGGGAATGACATGCACTTACGATGTGGAGACGTGTGACCTGATGATGGTGGTGTTCTGGAATAGCAGGAAAAACATGCCTCTCAACTCAAACTAGCGGTTGACGGCTTTAGGAGCAGCGACATATTTACTATAAGAGTTTGTACATTCGAACACTAAGCCTGTGACATTACTCGAATGCAATGCTAGATGCATTAGTTTACCTCCATGAGACAAAGCAGCTATCTGTATTAGATTTTAATGGTTAGCGCTTTCTAATCAGTTAGCTGTGGAATGAAGATAATAGCGCAAAGTGAAGGGATTAGCCTAGATAAACAATTCCATCACTGCCATAAAGCCTGCTCTTTAAAGCCGACATTAAGTTACAATGACCCAGGTCAGGAGGTTGAACACCTCTTCAGCTGTTGATATTTCCTATTTGGACATTACAGCTGGATTTTACAGAATAGCGTTTTACACACATACCATTAAATCTCCATGAATTTTAATGCACACTCTCAATGGAACACATTAATCCAAACCACAAAAGTTAAAAGTGAATAAAGATTAATACATAAGCTTCACTACATTCCATTTGGGTTCAGTCCTCAAGCTTTTACAAAGTACAATATGACATTTGCAGCTTTTTTCATCCTGTATTTCCTTGCTCGCTTATTTAAAAACAATTTTCTTTAACTTAGACATGGAAACATGTAAAATTATTCTGTAATACATATTTTATTGCATAGTTATTATTGTTTATTTGATTTTAGTTGCATCTGACCTTTTCCAGGTTCAACAAATGACAAGTCAAGGCAAAAATGCAAAACAAAACACTACACACAAGAAGAACTTTACTTCTAATCCAAATCATAATAAAATACCTCCTCTTCTACTTACAAACACAAATGTGGTTTGGAAGGAACGGTTTGAATTTGCACTCTCCATGGAATTCCCCTGCTCGTTTCTGTGAAATACATAATTAATATCCATGCCTTTTGCTGTTACTGGTAATAAACACAACTTCTAAGGGTCAATAGTCATTGAAACCAACAATGCAAATTTCAATTGTTCCATGTGTGGAAGCTATTTCAGACAAACCTTTGGATGATGTTAAAGTGAATCTGTCCCCGGTGGTGTTCTATAATGATTACCAGTCATATTTCATATTTATTCCCAAAACATTAAAACCCTTTCCCTGAAGCTTTTCCCAAAAACAACCAGGAGTGAAAAAAACCCTCAAAGGGAAATCCCCTTTGTTGAAAGCAGAGATGAACCACACACAGTCCATTCTCTGAAAAGTACCATTCTAGCGCCAAAGCTTTGAAAAGAACGTTTCGCTATGTCGGTATATGAAGCTACAGCCCACGAATCTCGCACAATATTTTTTGCTGAAGAAGTAGCATGGACGGAGGACTGGGGAAAAGATCATAGCTACTGGTTGTATTGGTTAGGGATTATGGCCACAAATAATGAGAATCCGTTGAAATTGTTATAAGGGCAAGTGGAGGTTTCTAAAGCTGGCACACACATCTTTTGTTGAGAATTTGTGGGGAAAAATGCATATTTCACCTCAAGAATTTAGCAGAATTCATGTAAAAATACACAAAAGAACTAGAAATACGGGAAAGAATTACTCATGTACAGTAACGGATGTTTTTTCCACCACTGGTCAAAGTGAACCTGATGCAACCAATTGGGGTTGTCAGTACAGAGAGAAATTTCAGAAATCAGTTTACACCGTCCTTGCAAGTCGTGCCAGACAGATTCAGTCAGACGGAATAGGTGTTTATGGAACAGCGGTCAGCCCTCAATCCAGCTGTAGTTTTCCCATTCATGTTTGCTACGAGACAGACGGATAGTTCTACTGTCAAACCAGATTGAGCAACATCAATATATTTCCCAGCAGGTGCTAGAGAAGCTGGAACCCATGACCAGGAACCAGCACTCTGGTCGAAGGTAAGTGTTTCCTATGGACATCAGTTGGAAGTGGAACTGACTTCCGATCAGCATGAAAGGAATAAAGTTTACTAGCCCTGATGCTAACAGGCTACGCATGACCCTCCGAGCACCCTCAACCGATTATTTCTAGCGACGTATCTGTTGCTGCCGGCACCCCCTTCTAATTCAATGATCTCCCTGCCCGAGAGATTCTGCTTTGATCCCCAGTCAAAGGGCAATCACATTCAGTGTAATTGATACATTAATATAATGCAATCAGCGCTGGGGAACGTCAGGCAGGATCTGAGGGCCGGAGCTGCCGCCGTACACCTCCTGCTTCTTTCAGGTCCTGACATTTTCAAATATGATTCACGGTAATGGCTCTAATTCGAACCCGTGCTTTTGCTTTTTCGGCTCGTGGAAATGCTGTTACAACTTGACATGCATAATGGCACCAGGGAACAAAGGGATCTATCAAAAGCAGAAGGGAAAAGGGCAAAATGCGATTGCTCTATGACAGACGAGGAGGGCGAGAGACATCTCATTCCTCTGGGTATTAATGGATTAGTCCCTCTGATTTGGTTACGGAGCATCTGAAAGAGGGCCTGAACTTGTCATTGAATTAAAACACAATACGGGTATGTGTGCTTGCTACTTCATCGCGGAAACCTGTGAGACAAGGCAACGTCGTATTGCTTTTATAATTTTAATGTTAAAACACCAATTCTTAATTATCAACATCTCCTGTCAGACTGTGTTTCAATGAAGATATTGGGACGATTCAGGTGATTTTGCTGATTACAGAAGATTAATGTTGATTTTCTCAAATAGTAAACTGAATATTCAGCTGCATGATTCTTTACATTCCTAAGTTTTATTACTATGACAGCTGTTAAAAAGAGCTTGTTAAACAAAGAAGCAATTCAGCAATTTCACTGAAAGCATGTTGAGTGTTCAAGCCAAAGGTGAATTGTACTGTTAGTTGTAGCTGGATGGATGGATATATGGATGGGTGGATGAATAGATGGATGGGTAGACAAATAGGTAGGTGGATGGATAGATAGATCTATAAATAGGTGGCTGGATGGATGGATATATGGATGGGTGGATGAATAGATGATGGGTAGGTGGATGGATAGATAGATCTATAAATAGGTGGATGGATGGATATATGGATGGGTGGATGAATAGATGGATGG
>JBBIGC010000082.1:16329831-16346331 GCA_037576955.1 Lepidarchus adonis | reverse complement strand
TATGATGAAAATTACAGGCCTCTCTCATCTTTTTAAGTGGGAGAACTTGCACAATTGGTCGCTGACTAAATACTTTTATGCCCCATTGTACTTGAGTACTGTACTTAAGTACAGTTTTTGAGTTTCTGTACTTTACTTGAGTAACCTTTTGGGGACTTTTTAACTTTCTGGAAGCAAACATCACACCATCTGTAAAAAAGCTGAAGCTGCCGAAACTTTTGCACAGTGCTATAACAATGTTTTTATATTCTTTTAAATTATGACATAAAGTAACTATGTATCAATGTTTGCTGAACGACTGAATTAACATCTTTTTAATAAAAAAATGACCAAAATATGTTATTTATCGAGGGGTCCCCAAATTTGCATAAGACTGTACATAGCACTTTAGACTTGTTAATAGGAATAAATGATGAGTAGTAATGTGTTATACTCTTTCTAGTTCTCCCAGATAGTAATGTTCCACTTATAGTTCATGTTGTAGCTTTCGCCGTCTGTATTTATGACTAATGTGCTGAATTTCTTTGTTGCCTTTACATCAGTGCTGTCATGTACAAACTAAATGCTTGATTGTTCCTGTAGCTGGAAGTTGCTTTGGACAAATGCATCAGACAGTTGAATAAATGTAAATGTAAATACATACTACACAACACTTAACAACAGTATACATAACACTACAAAACTACACTCTACTCAAAACACTGTACAGTAACAATACCATACAAATACAAAGAAGAAACTTGTACAAAACCTGATAAATACTGAAGTGTCATATGTGCATGCGTACATGTGTATAACCCAATGTATACATCTCTTTAGCTTAGCTCTCACTAATGAAGAGAACACTGATGTGTTGATTAAAGACAAATGAACTGGCTTCTTCTTTTTCTTCTTCTGCTTCTTCTTCTTCTTCTTCTTTATCTTCTTCTTCTTCTTCTTCTACATCTCCTTCATCTTCCTTTTCTCCTTCTTCATCTTCTCCTACATCTTCTTCATCTTCTCCTTCTTACTTCATCTTCTCCTACATCTTCTTCACCTTCGTTTTCTCCTTCTTCTTCGTCTTCTCCTTCTTCATCATCTTCATCTTCTCCCACATCTTCTTCTTCTTCTTCTTCTTATTGTTTGTCTTCTTCTTCTTCCTCTTCTTCTTATTGTTTGTCTTCTTCTTTGTGTTCATCTTCTCCCACATCATCTTCTTCTTCTTCCTCTTCTTCTTATTGTTTGTCTTCTACTTGTTTATCCTCTTCTTCTTCTTTTTCATCATCTTCTCCCACATCTTCTTATTCTTCTTGCTTATCTTCTTAATCTTCTTCTCCTTCTTCTTCATCTTCATCTTCTTCTTCATCTTCTCCTATATCGTCTTTTTCATCTTCTCCTTCATCTTCTCCTACATCATCTTCTTCTTATTATTGTTTGTCTTCCTCTTCTTGTTGTTGTTGTTTATTTTCTTCATCTTCTTCATCATCTTCTCCTACATCTTCTTCTTCTTGTTTGTCTTCTTCTTATTCTTGTTTATCTTCTTAATCTCCGTCTTCTTCATCAGCAGAACTCCTTCCACCTCTACACCATCCCACCTGTGGCCTCCCACCTGTGAGAATCCTTTGTTTCATCTCTGCCATGTCGCTTCCACTGCAGCAGTGCATCACTCAGATGATTGGTTTGATTTAAGTAGCCTTAGGTTTTCAGTTTCTCCACTCCACTTCCTTCCGTAAAGAGAGACGGATACAATGTGGTATTGTTTCCCCGAGCCTGCTTTATTGGACAGACTGCTGACAGCTTCTGCCTTCATGTCTGGAGATAATGTGTTCAGGGCTTCAGAGGCACTTAAGAACAGGAGGCCGAGCTCCTAATTTCATGAATAGATGTGAGTCGCAGTCGTGAAGCCTGTTATCTGTTATCTTTTTTGGACAAAGGTGTGGTTTGGACTTTAATCCAATCAGGAATGGAAATGGAAGTAAACAACAAAACACACACATAAAAATTACGAGTTGGAGAAATTTGGAAAAAAGCAAAAGTTTTCATTATTAATGTTTTATTTCACTCTTAAAACAGACGTGATGGAAAGGCGATTACATTCCATCCGTGTGCTAGATTTGGTTGTTTGCTTTTCTCTGGGTGGCACTACTGTTCAACCTTTAAACCTTTTCATTGGACAAACTTTTTACACTCTTACCACCTGCTTTCCTCACAGAGGGACATTTTAACCCTTAGAAGTCATGTTCTGTTCAAAGTTTTGCTATTCAAATATTACATACTTAGTTATTACAGTATAATTACATAGATATTTTTATTTACATTCTATTACCCTAAGATTTTAATTTGAGATACATTATGTTATTCTATTTAATTAATTCTAATTCATTTTAATTAAACGATTGTGTTAACGACAAAGTTATTACCTCACAATGGCATAGAAATGACTGAAAATTGTATTTCTATAATATTTTAACCCCTTTAAAAGTTGAGGTCATACTTGCATTTTAGATATATTACACAACGACATCATTATGAAATAAAAATGAATGAATATTTAATTTCTATAACATTTTAACTCTCAAAGGTTGAGGCCATACTTTAATTTCAGGAATATTACATAATAATATTACATCATAATGAAATAGAAGTGAATTAATATTGTATTTCTATAACATCTTAACTCCCAGAAGTTGAGGTCATACTTTCTTTTCAGATATATTCCACAATGACATAGTTATTACATCACAATGACATAGACATTCGTTAATATTATATGTTTATAACATTTTAACTCTCAAAAATCAAGATCATACTTGCTTTTCAGATATATTACACAACAGCTTAGTTATTACATCATAATGAAATAGAAATGAATGAATATTGTATTTCTATGACATTTTTACCCTCAGAAGTCATACAGTATATTCCACAATGACATTTTTACATCACAATGACATAGAAATTCAGTAATATTATATGTCTAACATTTTAACACTCAAAAATTAAGGTCATACTTGCTTTTCAGATATATTACACGACGACATAGTTATTACGTTATAAATACATTGATTTTTATATTCTATGTCAACAGGTTAGAGTGCCTCTTTTCTCTTTCTGCAAAAATAATGAACTCAACAATTACCTTACATCAAGTTCAAATATCTTCTGTACTATTTACAAGCCTGTGGTGTGAAGTGAGAGCTCTTCTTTACTTGTTTCTATGAGCTAGATGATTCATCCAATGCTTACATGAAATACACTCTTATGACTTTCTTGCATTATACATCTCACCAAAGGTCCCATAACAGGATCTCTACATTCATCTTCTCTCTTTCTGGTCACCTGACCCCTCATGTCTAGCAGCAGCACTCGCTATGGCTCTTTCCTGACCCTCACCTCCGTGTTAATCTCTCTCAGTGCCGCCAGAACTGCTGCCCCATGCTGAGAAGATGGCGAGCGGCTAGTTTCAGTTAGCAGCAGGGAGCACGGCCTACTTCAAACAATTTAAGCCTCCACCGTCAGCTCGGATTAGGAATAACGAGACGCGTCTGTTATCACCCCTGTTCCCTTCCCTTGCCCCGACCTGATAATTGTTTCGGGTTATGAAATTGTTCGGCACCAGAAGAATCAAGGCTTTTTGGAATTCCATGGAGTTTTCCATGTCTGCTCTTCAGTAGTGGTTCTAGCTTCACTGCCCTACAACCCATTCTGCCCTGTTGGTGTTAGCTGTTGCTTTTGCAATTATTTTAATGCGTTATGATACGATACGTTACGTTAAATGATGATGGACCACATTTCAGGACAGATTGCTATCTCTTTAACAAAGTACAAGGAACTGGTCCTAAAACTTGTTCTACTTAGGATTCTTTGAACATTTTCGGGGTCCTCACCAAGGACATACCTACTGATGTTGGCATGGTTTGTGCTAGAAAAAAAAAACCTTCATCTGGTTACAGACTTTTTTTAGATTTCAAGCCAAATTATTTTTGGTTAAAATTCTCAGAATATTAAAAAATTTGCTGCACAAACCAGAATGGAACTGATTTTTTGTGTTGGAGCAAAAGGGCCACTGAAGTAAAAACTGGAACCATAAAACACCACTTAAATGTGACAATGCATAAAACTTTACATACAAACCGTATTTTCTGAAAAGTCAGAGTTTTTATAAAATGCAACAAGAGCAATAAAATATGATTTGTTAACTTTCTTATCTGAGAAAAGGTCAATGAAATAATGTTTTCACTGATCACGTTAAATTTATTTTATAGAAATAAACAAATTTAGAAGAAGTTGAGACATGGGAGGGATTATCACTACGTTACATCACCATTCCTTTTAACGACACTGTTGGGTACTGAAGACACTAACTGCTGCAGTTCTGTTTTCTGGAAATTTTGCCCATTCTTACTCTACACAAGACTTTAGCTGCACACATGGTGGCTGTTGTGCTCTTCATGAGCATCATGCATTTTCAAGAGGAACAGATCAGACCAATAAAACACGTGCACTCTGGTACATACAAAGCCATGCTCTCATAGTAAAATAACCATGGACTTTCTGGGAAAAGACGCAAACTTATTGACAGAATATGTCTTTCTAAAATCCTGAAAAATGCTTTGATATCAATGAGACCTTCACACCCATGTAATGGGCACTGGTGCCTCCACCCTGTTCTATGTGGGCTTCTTACCTTTTGCTGTTAACAGCCTGGATAAATATATTTGTTTTGGCACTTAAAGCTTGAAGTCAATTTTTCACAAAACCAAGCTGAATGGTGGACTGGACACAGTCTAAATATCTCTGTGGAGTTTCTGAATGGAATAGAAGTTTAGCTTTCTTTTTTGCTTCATAGAGTTTCACGTAGCGTTTCTTGATGCAGCGACAAATTGTGTTAAGTGACAAAAGTTTTCCAATGTCCCTTGAAAATCGTGGTTATATTTATCATAGCTTGACATTTTTTATGTAATACCTTCTAAAGGCTTGAAGGTTTCTGGTCATGTTGAACAGGGATTGACATATTTTGGATTCTGTACATATTTTCACAATACAATGTACTGTTGATGATAATAGACTTAATTTTTTTGTAATCTTGTGTTCAGAATTTTTTTTAATGAATTTCTCTAATTCAGTCATGTTTTTTTTCTTCAAATGAATCAAACCTGTAGTAGATTGTTGGACATTCCTGCTTATGTTCAAGTGTTTTATTTGAACATAACTTTTATAAATAATTTGTTAAATGTCCAGAGCTGAAAATAACCAAAAACAAATACACTTTATTAACTAATTCTGACTGACCAGAGTCTGTATCAGAACTGTGTATAGTGGTGGTGACAGGAACCACATGTTCAACACCTCAGAGATAATTTATAACCTAAAATGTTTAGGTCCTGATGCCTGAGACATTTGTATTTTGTAGTTTTGGCCTAAATCATGTTTTTTTCTCACAGAAATAGTTAATATTTATTGGTAGAATTTCCTTTTCATGTATTGCCAACAAAATAGAAAAGCTTAAGAGTGACGTGTAAGAAAGTATGCGATGGTCACTTTCTGGATAGAGCTTGAATACTTTACTCTTCCTAATACTCTGCAATTACTCATCTGTTTAAGAGACAAAAAACATGCTTCTCTTCTGAAGAGCTTTTGAGGAATTGTCAAAAAAAAGTCAACAAGCAAGTACAGCTGGGTCATTTTATTTATTTTATTATTAAATGCTTCCTGTTCTTAGTTCTTGTGTATTATCAAAAATACTTTTTTAAGAATTGAGATACCATTTTAATGAATACTAAAAGCAAAGGCTTGTTTTTTTTTCTGCCAAATCTGATGCTCAAATTTATGACATTATTTAAAATATATTAAAAGTCAAATTCTACATAGCATTTATTAATCTGGACTGTAAAAAAAATCTAATATTATTCATTTTAATTGCATATGCTCATTAAAATGTTAATCTAATGTAAATGAACCTTATATATACTGTTATTTTACCAATTGTCTTACTTTAAATGGTTATTACTTTTATAATTATGGTCACATATTGCAGCTGTAGCTAGCAGAGATATAGGTTATTGTACACACACATAAAACACATGTATTTATGAAATTACTATAAAATAAATTGTTTTGTAGAGTTTTCATGTATAAGTTATTAAGTAGCTGATTTTATGTGTTAGAATATGCAGCATTTCAAATGAAGGGTTGTAATTTTACAGCTTTTTACCATCTTTGAGAAAACAGATTTTACTGTCAAATTGTTTTAGTGATTAGTGATTTTTGATTTGTTGAAAAATACAGCCCATTAAATCCTTTATGAGTGTACAATTTAAAATTTGTGTTTTTCTGTGGCGTGACGTCTTAAATATGGCGTTAAAGAAGAAACTGTCAAAGATTTAAAAGATTTAAAAGCTTTAAAATCGTTTGACCTTGTAGACACCAGTGGGCTCCCCCTCTTAGACTGTTAGCATTTTATACAAATTCTCATTTTTACAAATTGTGTTTTTCTGTGGCGTGACGTAAATGTAAAGCAGACTTTGGGATGTCATTTTTTCTTAAATATGGCGTTAGAGAAGAAACTGTCAAAGATTTAAAAGATTTAAAAGCGTTTGACCTCTTAGACTGTTTTTACAAATTGTGTTTTTCAGATAATTTATGAAATTGCTTTTTTGACGCAACTGCTTACTGTTTACGACTCTATGCTGTTGAATGTGAACAGAAGGTAACAGAACAGGGCTTTTTCATTGTTCAACTCTTCAGCTTTTCCCAGTCTGAGCGCTGAATTTGGAGGCTTTGGGTTGTTTGTTTGGTGGCCGAGAGCTATTTTGTCTGTGGTTGCATCCCTGACGACAGCTTTTTCTCAACTTGGCACCAGGGTGGCTATTTGTCCCTTTGTCGCGCACCGTCTTCCTCCTTTTGACCCAGCCGCCATGTCTCCGCTTAGCGGAACTGTTGCGCGCCATCCAACAAGTAAACAAAACGCCTGGAGGCTGAAAACGAATGCTTGTCGTTTATTCCATTACCTCCGGATTAACTTGTCTTATGGGTCGCTTGGTGGAACTGTAAATCAAGGCCGCGTCACAGGCCTCAGGTCGGGCGCCTGTTGCTTTGTGTATGAGGTCCTAGCGGCCGGTGAGGAGTCTGGCAGTGATGTGTGTGGGCGTTTGTGGCCCTTTAGTGTTGATTTACATTTCATACTTATCTCTCAGCGAACAGCAAACCCTGAATCATCGGCTCCTCTGAGATTCGCCACTGCTCGGGCTGCTCTTCGGCGAGCCGTGTCGCCTTCGGCCGAGGCGTCGTTCCTAGCCGTTAATTTCTCGCGCCATGTCCACTGTGTGTTTGTGACGGCCTGTCCTCCACACCCGTCCCCTGGCTCCACTTCCACCCGAAGAACAAGGGATATTTGAATGTGCATCTCTTTCTTGTTTAAACTTTCACAGGGCCACCCAGCCATCCAGTGTTTACCAGCACTCCGGCTTTTCAACGATAACTTGAAATCAGCGTCCACACAGCCCTTTCATCCTCCCTGTATCTCTCTGCGTATTCTAAATACTGTCAAGAGACAAGCCTCACACACACACACACACACACACACACACACACACACACACACACACACACACACACACACACACACACTTGGTTAGAAAGAAAAGCCCCCCCAACAGACCACAGAGTTGTTTAAAAGGCTTTTCATAGTCCAAGGCATGTCATTTTCTATAAGGGAGACAAGAGGAGACAAGCCAGCTCTTTCTCTGAAAGAAATTTTTTAATTGATTTGTGGGAGTCATAAATTTAGCAGAGACAGCTTTTTCGCTTTCTGTCTTTCCTTTTTTCCAGGCATTTAGGGCCGGCTAACATTTTTTTACAGCTGTGGGCCGCAGTGCAGTAACTTTATGTACCAAAACTCAAGCTGCCGCTATCCAAAGCAAACACGCTTCAGCGCCCAAACAATTAGCGTGATGAATAGGAAAACGGTGATAAATGTTCGACCGCTAGTTGTTTCATTTCGCCGAGGCCTCGCAAGGCCCATTGTGCTAGCAGCGCGGTGAAGCGAGCGAAATCCCTCCGCTTTCCCGTCACTGGGCTTTCTCAAACCTTTCGGGAATATCAAATTTGAGGTTGCGAGCGAGGTTCCCTTTTGCAAAGCGGGCAATTATGCTTTCTCGTTGAAGGGCAGGCCTTTCCCTTCTCCTAGGTCTCAGGGGAAGAGGGTTGTGGACTGCATTTTTAACAAACATCTCGTTTACTATATGTAACATACTGCTTCCCATCTTTCCAGCTTCTCCACTGACACTGATGCTTAACCCTTACAAGTCTTAAAGGCAAAAAATGAATGGAAATAACTCGTAATAAAGTAAATAACTAAGGCATTTGATCAAAAATGTTCACTCCCACACCACACTTGTTTGCAAGTAGTAAATAAAGTAGTAATACCCTTAAACAGGTTTAAGATATTATCTAATATAGTAAATAATATAGTAGATTTCAATTCTGTTACTGATTGTATAATAATTGATGAAGCTGTGTAGCATAAATAATACATTTTTAATCAAATGAACATCCAGAATGTTTGATATTTGACTCAACATTTACATTTACAGCATTTGGCAGACGCTCTTATCCAGAGCGACGTACATGGTGAGCAGTTGGGGGTTAGGTGCCTTGCTCAAGGGCACTTCAGCCAGCTGCCCAGTGATGAGAATCGAACCTGGGACCCTTCGGTCACAAACCCACTTCTCTAACCATTGGACTCAAGGTGTCATAACATTACTATACAGATATAGAAAATAGAATTTAGTATAAATGTAAAAATACCACAATATTTTATTTTTTTGCTGCTCATTTTTCCCAATATAATTAAGTTATGAATAAATCTTCCATTTACATTTAAGGGGATAGTTTATAATATCACTTGTAGAGCATTGCAATTGTATTTAACTTATTTAAATCATGTAACATCACTTTCCTATTTCTGATGATATACAGTGTAGATTTCCAATAAATTTTAGTTTTTACAACATAACTAAAATTTATATGGAATTATTTTATACCGATTAACCAACTATGGGACTTATTATTAGGGTATTTGTGTAAATAATTGAAATGTAATTTTTAAATTTTTTTTAGCTCTACATGTCTAAGGGTTAAATCGGTTTTCTCTTTCGCAATAACCCAAGGCTCAGAGGTTTTAAGATACAGACCAATCCCAAATTGTGTGTGTCTGGACCCTGACATCCCCTTATAAACGGGCTTTCCTGCTGTCTAGACAAGTCGCACACATAAGCATGCAAAAACACACCCAAGGCCTCATGTAGAGACGCATACAGGCAGCCGAATTATCACCCTTGCAAAACAAACTTTGTCTCAAGTGTACAATAACGTGTCAACAAAAGTAAAAATACCCTTTGACCAGCAGTTACTTCCTTTTTTAGAAATAAAAAATTAAGTGCAATAGAAGCCCCCTCCCCCACCGCTGAAAATAAACTCATTACTGTCTCCAGACGGTGATATTTATCTATTTATATCTGCTGTTTACGGGCCATGTAAATAGCTAGGTGAGTCCTTTCTCTTTAGGAAACTCCTTTAGTAAACAGATAGTGGGTCGCATTGTGTAGTGAACAATTGACACTTTCGGGGGGGAAGGGGATGCCCTGGAAATGGCTCTGAGGTAACGTGATATAAATAGGTTGGAGATACAGTTCATGCTGTACTACTGATGTTAACGGTTTTGACAATGAGTCCGTGCATTTGCAGCCACGGTAGAGTTTGATTCGGGTCATTCAGGACTGAGGACAGGATTTCAGGGACAGTTGATCCCGCTGTGCTCAAAAGAAGGTTTTTTTTTCACTTTCATTAGGATGTTAAATGGACTCTAGGATGTCCTGAAGCTGTCACAGCGATATCAACAACTTGTGATGAAGTTCATCATTTACCTGTTTTTCCAGAGTGACTGAAGATAAGGGTTAGGGTTAGGGTTAGGGTTAGGCTTAGGGTTAGGGTTAGGGTTTGGTTAGGGTTAGGGTTAGGGTTAGATTAGGGTTAGGTTAGGATTAGGGTTAGGGTTAGGTTAGGTTAGGTTAGGTTAGGGTTAGGTTAGGTTAGGGTTAGGGTTAGGTTAGGGTTAGGGTTAGGTTAGGGTTAGGGTTAGAGTTAGATTAGGGTTAGGTTAGGGTTAGGTTAGGGTTAGAGTTAGGGTTGGGTTAGGTTAGGTTAGGTTAGGTTAGGTTAGGGTTAGGTTAGGTTAGGTTAGGTTAGGTTAGGTTAGAGTTAGGGTTAGGTTAGGTTTGGTTAGGTTAGGTTAGGGTTAGTCATCCAGAAAAGGATGACTGTTCTGTAGTAGTCAGTTGATCAACATGTCATTAATAAAAGCTAAGTTACAAAGGAAAGCCTCATTTATGCTCCCCAAAATAAATAAGTCCATTTCAGATCTTGAAACCATCACTGCCCACATACTTCCATACATAGGTTAACTTGGCACGGATGGTGCACAGTACGTCTGGGCAACAATGCTGATGGTGAAGAAGGTTGTAATAATGTAGAAAGAGGCAACGAAGGATGAAGCCCTTATGATGAAACATCAGATATATGTTTAAAACTCACACAACCTTCAAAACTTTTGCCACTTTTGAAATTAATTTGCTGATCTTTTGGCTACACATGAGATCGCGCAACGTAAAAAATGAGTGAACCGCGAGCCACTGAATACACTACAGTACAGGAAGTGTGGGGTAGATCGCATATCATTAAAAAAGGGTGTTAGCCAATCATCCATCCAAACTGGCATTTGGCAGTCTTGTAACAAGCGTCACCGCGAATGCTCAGTCAATTGCACAAGCTAATGCAAAACTCCAGCTAACAAATCACCTGGTTAGCGGTTTTCAATTTACAATTTTGTAAATTTTGTAATTTCTCCTAAAGAAAGGGTCTAAAAATGAGCGAGGGAACTGGACCAAGTATGAAAACAAAATCAGACTGTTCATTAAAAACTACAACACTGACTACCCACCAAAAAGCTAAGAGCGAAGAAAGAGAAAGGTAAGGAACTATGTCCGGACTATGCAATTCCATTCAGTTTAAAAGTTAAAGACATCATCAGAGTAAGGCAGTAGTCACAAAAAAATCATGTATATCATTTTTATAGCATTTTTATTGATGGTAAATTCCCTGGACTTGTCGTTTTAAAAGTACAGTAGCTCACAAGCCAAAAAAAATGCAAAGTAAAGCAAGTACTTCAGTACTTTCACTTAAGTAAAATTTGACTGTATGACTTGTATTGGAGTAACATTTGACTAGTGGCATCTGTACTTCACTTAAGTACTGAAGTTAGACACTTTGTCCGGCTGACTGAGTGCAGGTCCAAAGTCCACTATTCCATGCTCGTAATGCTGGGAATTGTCATTAACCACTTTTCCCGTCTCGTGTGCGTATCTACAGGGGAACTCGTTCAGTAGCTGGGCCCAGGCTCAGAGTAAAGGCAGAATCAGTTGTGTGGGCTCTCTACTAACCCCTAAGCACTCACACCTCCACCGGTCACAGCCACTTTACAGGCCTCCTGCTGTTTACAGCTTACTCCAGTGTTGGCTGTCATTATCCAAAAGTAATTACTCTCCCAAACACCTCCAGGCAGTGTGAGGGAGCTGGACGGTTGGTGGAAAGGGGGTGAATGGCTGCTTGTGTGTGTGTAGATGGATGCACGTTTGTGTGTGTGTCCCTGACCAGAGGAGTGTCTGCTTAATTTGTCAATGACTAACGCAGCTGGCCAGCTCGTGCGTCCACCCTTTGATGTGGCTCTGCAAACAGCGAAGAGGGAGGGTGTCCAGTGTCCGGAGGGGCTCCTTATCTCTCCCAGAGTGCACCACAGGCCTGATAATGGGTTCCGACGGACGGCTGGACCCCATGGTCTTATCTTTTGGCTCTGCTTGATCTGACCCTACGACCATGTGGGTTCCCTTCCTGCCAAAGCGTGCCTGTAGGCTTTTCTTATTTTATCTTTAGTTCACTGTAGTTTGTTTCACATGAATTAATGTGAAAAATGATGCAATTGTGTGAAATGATAATAAATTTAATGTTGCAGGGTGGAGACAGTTCTAGAAAGTCAAATGGGGGCTAGAGTCCAAGTCAGCCGTCCAGTGGCAGTGCACTAACAAATACCATATACGGACTCTGGGCAACAAAACACGACTCAATGCTGTTGATCTGACAACTTGCTTAGAAAACACGGGGAGGAAAATGGAAATCCATTTCTTTAAACGATTCCTGCTTTGTTTTCCTAACAGAGGCAGGGTCAAGATGACAAGCTAGCATATGTCTGAGATTAGCGCTTTGTGACTCACATACCAGTTAGCCACTAACACGGAAGGGAATGGTGTCGTGTCTTCTCAATGGAAACCGTCATGGAATAATTAAATGAACAAGGCTTTCCCTGCCACCTGCAATGAACGATTTCATGAAATCGGGTCGCTTTCTTTTGTGAGACCCATGGGCACCTGAGGTTTGATTCAGAGGAACCCTATCTAACAGCTATTGGCAAATGCGAAGGTCCAGAATCATCTCTTTCTACAATAGGTTGAACAGTAGGCCTTGTTGAGACCTTGAGATTGAAGAACGAAGCCCAGGGAACCGTAACAGCATGCCTCGTTTTCAGGAATTGTCTAAAAATGTTCAGTTTTCAGAAGCTGGGAAAATAATTACACCCTCTTTCAGCTCAGAGAGATCCGACATGAAGACTACAGTCGAAACCAAGATGATTCAGGAAGAATAAGCCGTTTCAGAACCTCCCCTTGCAACCGTAACTTGGCCAATTACCCTGTCAGTCAGAGTGCCAGGCCTTGATGAAAAGTCTAAAATCTCGAGACCTGAATCTTCTCTGTCAGTGCTGAAGCCTTTTAGGAAGAAAGGCCTGGGGAAAAGTGACAAGAGACAGCTCTTATTTTATGGCATCTTGCGGCTGTCTGAGGCTGGAACGATAATCAGAGTCGCCCCTAACCCCGCGCCATCTCTCCTTTTGTCTCTGCGGCATGGTTGGAATATCTGGGAAGATCTTATCAGGTGTGTTTTTGTTGCAAGAGGAGGCCCAGTGTCTCCTGTACGGACTCAGCAGAGTGTCAAGGCCCGACCTCGGCAGCCAGCGTAGACGACGGAATTACTGGTGTGTCAGCACCTCCTGCTCCCCGACTAAACCTGCCCATTGGCTTTTATGTGGAAGAGCCATTACAAAGACGAAAGAAATGCCTGCGAATCAAAGCTTGGTCAAGAGCTGCCTCACTTTGTTTCTCGGTAGTTTGATTTCTGGGTTGTGATTGAAACTAATGTGATAGGAAACTATCTCAAACTGAAAGCGAGAAAGGTATGTAGGTAAGTAATTACACTGAACCTGGATTACGTAACAAATTCCATCTTAAAATTGCAAAATACAGGTTATGTACGATCTGACGCTACATTTCAAAATACAAAAGAGTAAGAGCATCAGTAGACCATTGCAAAGATACTGGAGAACTCTGGCTGTTGATTGACCGCAGTAAAAGTAACATCTGACCACTCTAATAAGCAGTTTTTCTTCCAGTGCCCAGCAACCATCTCTCCTTGTTCCCTAGTCTCATATTAATTACTAACGGGGTCTGGTGATTTCATAGGCCAGGAACGCTGCCTGTCTCTCCTTGTGCCGACCATGCTGTAAATCAGGCTGGCTTTTCAAAGGAAGGCCGCAAGGTCCACCTGTCAGCGCGGCCAAACATGTACGGGGCCCGTGTCCTCAGCTCAACAGAGTTCGCAATGGGTCTGAAGAATTTTTGTGCTTCAGCAGTGACAAAAAACTCACAACATGAGACTTTGTAATAAGTTATTAAGGATTATTTACCATTTGCTGTATTTACCATTTACCATTAGCTCTTAAATGCCTCTAATGGCAATGACTGTCTATAGAGTGAATGCTCAAAAAATAAGTGAATCTTGGAAATGGTTTTATATAGCAATAAGAAGGTAAAATGACCCTTTACGTGGTTTATAGTGTGATATGAAACCAATATGTAAGGAATTATGTGACTAGCACTGGCCCATTATTAAGAGTTTAAGGTTGTAATAAAGGTTGCAAGTTATGTCATTATTCAAGTATTGGCCCATTTAAAAGTTTATATTAAAATTTAGTTCCTTGTAAATCCAATATGCAAGTTATGTAGTTATTGATATATAGGCCCATATAAGATTTTAGACTTATAATAAAATCACGAAATTTCTCAAGTATTGGCTCACTGTAAATGTTTAATATTATAATAAAGCTTCATTGTTAATTCAATAACTACTTTTGTAGTTAATTAAATATTAGCCCAAACGCGAGTTTAAGGTCGTAATAAAGTTTCGTTGCTAATCCAATATGCAAGATTTGCAGTAACTCAAGTATTGGCCCATTTCAAAGTTTAACATTAAAATAAATTTTCCTTGTAAATTTAATATGCAAGTTATGCAGTTGCTCAAGTATTGGCCCATATATAAATCAAGTATCGGCCCGTATATAAATCAAGTATTGGCCCGTATATAAAAAAGTTTCTTTGTTAAGCTAATATGCAAGATATGTAATAATTGTATTGTAATACTAATTATAATATGTAATAAAAGTATTGGCCCACATAAGAGTTTAGACTTACAATAAAGTTTCACTGTCAATCCAATATGCAATATATGCAGTTATTGAAGTATTGGCCCAAATCAGAGTTATATGTTGTAATAACGTTTCATTATTAATCCAATATGCAACATATGCAGTAACTCAAACACTGACCCATTTAAAAGTTTAACATTAAAATTCAATTTCCTTGTAAATCTAATATGCAAGATATTTTTATTGAAGTATTGGCCAATATAAGAATTTAGACTTCTAATAAAGTTTCCCTGTTAATCTAATATGCAAGTTATGTAGTTATTGAAATATAGGCTCATTATAAGAGTTTAACATTATAATAACATTTCCCTGTTAATCTAATATGCAAGTTATGGAGTTATTGACGTATAGGCCCATATAAGAATTGACACTCATAATAAAGTTTTCCTGTTAATCCAATATGCAAATAATGCAGTTTTTAAAGTATTGGCTCATTATAAGAGTTTAACATTATAATAAAATTTCTGTGTTAATCTCATATGCAAGAAATGCAGTAACTTAAGTATAGATCCATTTAAAAGTTTAACATTAAAATAAAGTTTTTTTGTTAATCCAACATGCAAATTATGTAGTTATTGAAGTATAGGCCAATATACTTACGAGTTCTGTTAATCTAATGTGCAAGATATGCAGTTTCTCAAGTATTGGCTCGTTCCAAGTGTTCAACATTATAATAATGTTTCATTGTTAATCTAATATGCAAGATATGTAGTTAATATTAATTAATTAGTATTAGCCCTAATAAGAGTTTATGGTCATAATAAAGTTTCCTTGTTAACTCAATGTACAAGGTATGCAGGTATGCAAGGTATTGACCCATATCAGAGTTTAGACTTATAATAAAGTTTCTCTATTAATCTATTATGTAAGATATTCAGTTACTCTAGTATTAGAAAAGTTTACCCAAAGTTTATACCAAAGTTTCCTTGTTAATCTAATATGCAAGTTTCATTTGAGACTGTATCTTTACTTTTAAATGTCCTTATTATTTTCATTATTGTTATATTAGCACAGTACAAGCACGTTTAGGACCAAATGAAACCATTCATTATAAACCATGCCTCCTTAAACCTCTAGACAGGTCATTCGGATCCAACAAGCAATTATTTATTACGATTAAGGGGTTAAATAATATTGAATTTGGAAGATTTACTAATAAGCCTGGTCATTAAGTCTTGCACATTTGCTGGAAGTGATGAAACTGAGCGCAAGCAAGCCGTTGATGCACCAAGGTGCCATATTTACCTTTACATTTTACGTTTCACAATGTTCAACAAAATGTGTACAAAGGTGCTTCACTTTCAGCTCCTCTGAGAAAAACAGGAAAGACCTGAAATTAAACAAAAGCCGTTTCGCAGCCTCGCAAAGAGTCGCTTGTGATGGTTGGATAATTCAAACATGGTGTGCGCCTGTTTATTGCATTCCAAAATAAAACAGGACACTTCTCACAAATCAGGTTCCAGCAGGCAAGCTCTATGTGTGCGGCGGCCTTCTCGCCCGTTTACATCAACACAAAGTCCGAGGGGGAAAAACATACGTAATATAAAGGTTTTCTCCTGTCTCTGCATTCTTTTTGTTTCTTGTGTCTTTTTTTTTATTACTTCAGGTGGGATTAGAGAGGAGGGTGTGTATAATTAAAGTAATAGCCACACATATGCTTGTAATTCTAGTAATTCTAATGCTATAACAAAAATAGCTTTTTTTCCCTACTGTCTCAGCCTGCAGTGGATTTAGTGTTAGTATGGAAAATATATTTAATTAAAAATTTTTTTTTTAAAGAAATAAAAGAAATACAAATACAATTTAATATATATATATATATATATATATATATCTATATATTATTTATTTATTTATTTATTTATTTCTATTTC
>JBBIGC010000082.1:16302469-16320333 GCA_037576955.1 Lepidarchus adonis | reverse complement strand
AACTTCTGTGTATGACTGTCTATAACTTCTGTGTATGACTGTCTATAACTTCTGCATATGACTGTCTATAACTTCTGTGTATAACTGTCTATAACTTCTGCATATGACTGTCTATAACTTCTGTGTAAGACTGTCTATAACTTCTGCGTATGACTGTCTATAACTTCTGCGTATGACTGTCTATAACTTCTGTGTATAACTGTCTATAACTTCTGCGTATGACTGTCTATAACTTCTGTGTATGAGTATGACTGTCTATAACTTCTGTGTATGAGTATGACTGTCTATAACTTCTGTGTATGACTGTCTATACAGAGTAATGAATGAATAAGGGGCATATTCCTTATAGGTACTTATACATTATACCTATGGGACGTATATATGGCCCCACAATCTGGCCTTGTATAAAAGTGTCTGTGTGTGTGTGTGTGTGTGTGTGACCCATCCAGACAGACCTCCCTCTTTAGTGATAACTGAGTCCCGGCTGATCCTTGTCCGTTCGGATGTTTAAGAGTCACAGCTCTGACCTGTTTGCTTCCTGCTCACACATCGGGGCCTGTAACACAGCCAGAATCCAGAAGCGTTCCCCAGCCAGTGGCGGAACATGTTGGAATGCGTGCACAGCGACACCCACAGCCCTGCTGCGGCTCGTCCCGGGCGTCCGGCGGGGGCCCTGCTGGCCAACACATCTGGAGCGGCTGCTCCAGGCCAGGCGAAGCATGTGTAGCCCTGATCCCTGCGCCCCGCCCCCTCCCATCTGCTGCTTTTGAATCTGCTCATCTTTATACTGCTAACCAGCGCCATGCAGCAGGATTATAGCAATACAGTGCGCATTGGAGGATGTTAGACAATGCTCAACTTAACTGTCTCCTTGCAGCAAGAAGGTCCTGGGTTCGATCCCCGAGTCGGCCACAGGTGCAATTCCATGTGGAGTGTACAAGCTCTCCCTGTGTTTATGTCGCTCTGGTTTTTTCCCACTGTCCAAACACTTGTGGTTTATGTTGACTACTCTAAACTGCCCATAGGTGTGAGTATGTGTGAATGGTTCTGTCTGTCCCTGGCCCATAGTCAGCTGGGATCGGCTCCAGCTTCAAGCAGTTTGGATCATGTATGGCTGTATGGATGGCTATATGGATTGATGGATGGATTGATCAATGCTATGAGGCTAATGCAGCAAACTGCCAATTGCATAGTAGTCCCAGTACTCTCAAACAGACCCTAGTACTCTTAAACAGACCCAAGAACTCTCAAATAGACCGTAGTACTCTCAAATAGACCCTAGAACTCTCAAATAGACCCTAGTACTCTCAAAAAGACCCTAGTACTCTCAAAAAGACCATAGAACTCTCAAACAGTCCCTAGTCCGCTTAAAAAGACCCTAGAACTCTCAAACAGACCCTAGTACTCTCAAAAAGACCCTAGAACTCTCAAATAGACCCTAGTACTCTCAAACAGACCCTAGAACTCTCAAATAGACCCTAGTACTCTCAAACAGACCCTAGAACTCTCAAATAGACCCTAAAACTCTCAAACAGATCATAGTATAGACCCTAGTACTCTCAAAAAGACTCTAGAACTCTCAAATAGGCCCTAGTATAGACCCTAGAACTTTCAAATAGACCCTAGTACTCTCAAATAGACCATAGAACTCTCAAACAGACCATAGTATAGACCCTAGAACTTTCAAATAGACCCTAGTACTCTCAAACAGACCATAGTACTCGCAAAAATACTGTAGAACTCTCAAACAGATCCTAGTATAGACTCTAGAACTCTCGAACAGATCCTAGTACTCTCAAATAGACCATAGAAATCTCAAATAGACCCTAGTATAGACACTAGTACTCTCAAACAAACCCTAGTACTCTCAAATAGACCCTAGAACACTCAAACAGACTTGTTTCTGTGGTTTCTGACATTGTACAACATTCTATTGCCTGTAAAATGAACAAAGCACAGCTTTATAACACAGTTACCGCTGCCTTAAAACGTGCTCTTTATGGAACCATTTTATGGATACCAGTATGTCATATAGCATCATAAACCACACAAGCAAATCTGCTTAGCAATACTTGCAATGCTACATGCAGTAGAAGCGTATTTAACCTCGTAGCTGTGGTGCCAAACTAAAGTAGCATCTTTGGATGCCAAAGATCGATCGTAGGTGAGGAGGAAATTGTGTAAATGTGATTTTTCACTCATCTGTCACTTTCCCCCCGTGTTATATGGTGTTGTAGGCCCATGCAGGCGTGAAGCAGTGTGCATGTTTGTGTGTAAGTGCACACTTCAGGCAGGCAAGTGTTGGCCATCAAACAGAGGCATTGTGCCCTGCGGGAGCCGACTGCTGCCACACTCACTATCACCTGCTCCCATGTGCATGTGCATGTGTGTGTGTGATTTGCTAATGCACTCAGCCGCATGCAAAACATAGGCATCAATACAGCTGCCTATATACACCAATCAGCCACAACATTAAAACCATTGAAAGGTGAAATTCATGACATGGATTACCTTATCTGTAATAGATACTACTATAATAGATACTACTACATACAATACTGTGCATAAGTCTTAGTCCCCTGAGAAAGTGATGTGTAGGTAAGTGTTTTTATTTGTTTATTTTCACATTATTAACATTAGAATGAAAACTAATACAATTAATACAATGAACAGTATATATTTGTCAATTATCTGTAATAATCAAATCCCTGTTTTGGGCTCAATTATTGGTTAAATCACATTCTGCTGCTGAGAGAGTTTCATACATGCAGGAAATGGAGGTGGAAGTGGAGAGGTGGAAGTGAAGCAACTTAAATGACAATAAACACAAACATGTAAAACGTAGAATCTACCACTGTGTGTCCATAGAACAAAATACAGCTAAACACAGATCAAACATAACAGTGCAAACTACAGGGAACTGACCACCTAGACAGACATGCAGAAGACCCCAAAGCGAAGTGGTGGCATGTGCTAAGAAAATATAGAAAAATAGAAAAAAATAGTTCTTCAGAATGTTCTGGTCGTCACTTACCAACGTGCTATGCCGATTTTTCTTCACCAAAACTTTCCCCCTTTTCCTGGTCTTTAAATAGGGCCTGTGCCCAGCACTACAATGTCCCATATTTGGAAACTGTCCTCGATGTTTGCTAACTACGCTAACGGCGGAGTGATATGAAACCACAAATCTGAAGCACAAAACCCGTTAGCAGAAATTAATGCCACAAGTCAGGGACACCTTCCCATTCAAATTATATGGCATGTTTGTCATTGTCCTAGACAGTCGTATAATAAATGGACTTAAATAACTACACTGAACAAAGAGCACCTGGAGAAAGGAGGCGTCACTTATTGAGGTACAGGTGAAAGGCGGGGCTAAGACATAAGCAAACAAGACAGAACTCATGGCTTACGGAAAACCTGACAATGCCTAAATGGCAGCGGGGACCTGCATATATATATATATATATATATGTGTATACTTATCCAAATCTACACATTAGATAATGGGGATTATAAAATGCACATCAGAAAGAGAAATCCCTCTTTTAAGTGTCATCAGTGACACAGATGAGAGAGAGAGAGAGAGCCTGAGCGAGGTTTGCCTGTTTAGGGCAATCGCCCTGACCTCACAGATGTGCACAGATTACTATAATACAGGAAGCAATCGGCTTTTTAAGCCACGGCCATTGTATCATGTTGGTATATGAAGTGGGGAAAGGGTGTTAGGAGCGAGGAGCGGGAGAGGTAGGGAGAGAGAGAGAGAGAGAGAGAGAGAGAGAGAGAGAGAGAGAGAGAGAGAGAGAGAGACAGGGCTTGGGGAGTTCACATTCACCCGTGCTTGTTTATTTGCTTGGACCATCGTGGCCTGTAAATACATGTCGAAACAGTGAGGACACAATGCTCGTGTGAGAATGGAGAACATTGTTTATGAGTGATGTCTTGCGCAGGAAAAGCTCACCCACTATTCTTCTGAAGGGGAGATGACAGTCGCAAAGCATAAACTGTTTACGGCTGTAGCACTATCTCTGTTAGTGCAGGATAAATACAGGAAAACGAGTCACTGTGTGCATCCACCCCATGACATGTGCTCTATCTTTCTCTTTCTCTGGCTTTATCTGTCTCTCTCTCTCACTTTCTGTATCATCTCATCTCAACTTCTCATTCTGTTCCTTCTGTCAAACGTTCCATAAACTTCCAACTTCCCTTTAAAATGCCTATAGTTTACATTATTCTTGTAATTTATTTCCCTGTCCACTTATAATGTTTGTGTAAGTTTTTGGATCCATAAACTTTTCATTTTTACATTAATTTTCTAATCTTACAGAAGTAAACTTGTTCCTTTTTGTGCTTTTATAATACATGCAGATTCCTCTGTCCTGGCTTTGCTGTATTTTGCCTAATTCTTAATGAAAGTAGGCTAATTCCATTAGCGCATTTCATTGTAAGTAGATTATTGACGTGTTACCAATACAGTACACGCATAATTTCACACAAAAACAGTGACGAATTGACACAATCGGGAGCAGAAATGGGACAAGTGTACAATAACACCGGCATTAGCAATCAAGCTATCTAGTAGTACCTCAGCAAATACTTCACAAATGATAATATTAAAGAATGTGGGACATTTTTGCATTTTTATTCAACTGATAAAAAAAGATTTTCAGTGTTTTAGCTTATCAAATTAAATGAATTTTTTTTTACACAGATGTAAAATGTTATGCCTGCAACACAGTAAAAATTAATAGAATATTCAAGTTACTACAATTTGAAACATTTGAAAACACCACTAGAAAGAGACTACGCCAAAAATGCCAAGAGGAAAACCACTGCTGAGCAAAGAAAAATCTCAATTTTGCCAGAAAACATCTTGATGATCCCCAAGACTTTTGGAAAAATACTGACGAAAAAAGAACTTTTTGGAAGGTGTGTGTCCCATTACATCTGCTGTAGAAGTAATGATGCATTTCAGAAAAACAACATCAGACCAACAGTAAAACATGGTGGTGGTAGTGTCATGGTCTGGGGCTGTTTTGCTGCTTCAGAACCTGGAAGACTTACTGTGATAAATGGAACCATGAATTCTGCTGTCTACCAAAAACTCCTGAAGGAGAATGTCCGGCCATCTGTTCATGACCTCAAACTCAAATGAACTTGGGTTCGGTAGCAGGACAGTGATCCAAAACACACCAGCAACTCCACCTCTGATTGGCTGAAGAAAAACTAAATGAAGACTTTGGAGTGGCCTAGTCAAAGTCCTGACCTGAATCCCATGGAGATGCTTCATGCTCGAAAACCCTCCAATGTGTCTGAACTACAAGAATTCTGCAAAGATGTGTTTGGGCCAAAATTCCTCTACAGTGCTATAAAAAACTCATTGCAAGTAACACAATTGCTTGATTGCAGTTGTTGCTGCTTAGGGTGGTACAACCAGTTATTAGGTTTAGGGGCAATCACTTTGTCACACTGGGCCGTGTAGCTTTGGATTTTTATTCTCTTGAAACATGGGAGAAAAAAAACATGAAACCAATACTGGATAATAATATATATTATTCAGTAATACAGTAAGTACTTCAACACACCAACTTTGTAATTGGCTTTTACAGCTTTATGTATTCCATAAAATAATATATTTAAAGTATTTTATTCTTGGAATTATTCTACAAGTGAAGTGATCCAAAAATAACAGGGAACTTGGAGGAAAAAAAAAACCTTTAAAGCTAAACCAGTAGCCCAGCTGACAGGATTATAATGTTTTTCTTTCCCACTCACAGCGACCTATTCTGGAATTATATTCTGGTATTCAATGGTTTGATATTATAAATATGAAGTCTATCAAGAACCTATGGATTAAATGAACATCAGTAAATTGGCCCTTAGCTGACCCTCAATGAATCAGCCTGGCAATCTCATTTAGCCTCTCCAAAGCTTTAGCTCTTGTTTTAGTCACTGGAATTTTTATAGCTCCATCTCACTAAAGCTACATAATGCTGTCTCCTCTCTCCACCCCCCACCCGTCCTCAGCAGGCTAGCGAAGGAGTTTATTATTTAAAGAGGGTTCTCCTCCACATCAAGGATCCTCCAGACCTCCTATCTGGCCCATATCTGCTGTGCTTTGATATGAGAACGTAATTTTCGGAAATTAGGAGAGAAGAGGAAGCAGTGTGCTGCACTTGGTGAACCCCTCCACATCCTGTCCCTGTCCCTGAGTGCTTGATTAGTATCTCCAGCTGGCCTACGCTAATGCTAACGCTAGCACTAGCCTTCCGACAGGCTGTCTGGAGACTTTTGTAAGCCAGTATTTCTGTTGATGTGTTCCTAAGCCTGACCCAAACTTTAATTCAGACCTCATTCTTAATGACAGACACAATTAAGACACTGTACTGACCTGTAATCTCTCATTGGGATGCTAATGTTTCTCCTGTTGCTAGCCTCCAGTCTAGCTCCCTCTCCCTTTGGCCAACACTAATAAACACTCACAGCTCTTGCTCTCTCATTCATGAGGCTAGCTGGTGGGTGGGTGAGCATGTGGTGGGCTAATTTGGAGTTTTATGAAAGTTTAAAGGCTATAAGCAGTGCACACGGGGTTGGGACAGTGGTAGGCTAATCAGTCAGATGACCATGCAAACCAAGTCCAGCTGCCACACTGCTGGAAAGTGATGTTTATGAATGTTAGTTACAGTTTGTGGTACTTCACATTTTTTAAATATTCTAATAAATCCGCAAATGATCATTTAACAGAAAGAAAATATGGTGTTAATTTATATATACACCCTGAACATTTTCATGATGAACATTAGAAATGATATAGGCCTGAATATATTGCAAGTCATTTTAAGCCATTTCTGTTAGTCTAAAAAATGTGATTGAACACACTCCATCATACAAAGTGCACCACATCAAAATGTAACCTCTGCTTTAAACACATGGAGCAGTGGGCTGCTATCAACAGCACTAGAGGAGCAGTGTACTGTACCTTAGTGGTGCCTGGACCGGGACCCTCAACACACAATGTGAAGTTCCAAACTGCTACAACACCACTGTTCGATAATGCTATTTTCCAATAATGTAAAAATACTCAAATAAATAAATAAATAAATTAACATTAGCTAGCAAAGTTTTTAGCTGAGAGCAACAATATTTAACAAAATTGTTCATATTTTAATGTCAAATCTCCTTTGGAGGCACTTGGGAGATGCAGTGAGAAGAAGTGGAGGAGTGAGCCGCACAGCTGTGCTGCGAGTTTAAAATCTTAAGTGGGACAGTAGTGTTTCTCTTTCTCCTCTAACACTATCTGATGTGGGCTACTGCCCAGAGTTGAGATGCTTGACAGTGCTCTGTAACCAGCACTTTGAAATCATGCAGCGATAGGTCATACAGTCTGGAGCAGAACTGTGTTGGTCTGGTAGCACAGTCTATAAAAATCAATCTATCTATCTATCTATCTATCTGTCTGTCTGTCTGTCTGTCTGTCTGTCTGTCTGTCTGTCTGTCTGTCTGTCTATCTATCTATCTATCTATCTATCTCTCTATCTATCTATAAAAGCATCTATAAGCATCGCCAAAAAATGCAAAACACAGTTGTGATTGAATGTCCCAATGGGCTTTTAGGAGAACACTTACCAACAAACCTGTTACATATAGCAGATACCATGGTAGCTAGCATCATGCTTAGTTGATAAGGGGAGAGGGAGGTCCATCCTACCCACCCAGAGAGGAAAAATCAATCAACCTCCAAGCCACTAATGGCTGTGATCTGAATATTATGTGATAGCACAATATTTTATCATCTCCAGTTTGTTTTCTCGCCATTTTTAATTAGTGCAATGACTTTAATATGCAGCAACCCCCAGTATTAGCTGTTACATTTTTTCCCTGTGCACAGAGAGTGGTAGCCCATGAGAATAATTTTTTGCCATGAGTTGTGAGAGCTAAGCTGGACAGTGCATCAACACCAGCTTGTTCAAATATAGTCTCGCCAGGATCAACCTGACCTGCATGTTTAAATCAGGCCATCGTTGCTTAAGACTTTAGTTGGGCTGATATCGAATCATTTACGTATGTGCATGTAAATGTAGTTCATGGTACCAGGCCAGATTTATTACATGAATATAATGGCTGATCCAGCATTGTCAGCCTGATACCAATACCTGCCATATCTAGAACTTTAATCTTCTTAAAATCAGTATCAGTCCAACCCTGATTGTAATGCTGCGTAAAGCTCTCAAATTCCCAATGGGCCGTAATCCCAGTGTTGTTCAGAGCGTGTAGCTACGCCTCCGGAGGGCAGCTTGAAGTCATAGTGAGTTTTAAACTTCAAATTCACTTTCATGGCTGAAATGTGAAGCATGTTTTTTCCCCCTCGCTCTCTTTCCTTTCTTTCTTTGAGAATGGAACATGAACTAGATTGTGCTACCGTTCTGTGATCAGTTCCATATGGTTTACCATCGCAGGCTTCTCCAGGGTTCATGAGGAACGGGGTTACGGAGCATGGGCGTCTCCTAGAGTGCGTCTGAGAGAGCAAATTCATTAGTGTTTGTAGCAAGGAAGCTAAAGTCTTCCAGCGCCACCAGAAATGGATTACCAAGGTATACGGTAGGTGAACAGCATAGCCTAACAGTGTTCTCTCCCATTTAGTTCAGTCAATGAGCTCTCTGTCACTTATAATGGTATCTACCCAGCATTACTCTCATCTGATATTGAATTATCCCAGCTCTCAAATGAAGCCAATTAGCTTAGCTTAGTCATGCTATAATTCAGTGAGTCATCTTCGAGAACACAAATAGAAAACAGTGCGTCTCACGAAAAGCCCAATGAGTAAGACGTCTGGGGCAAGCAAAGCATGCGTTTTCACAGAAGATGCTAACCATTAAGGCCTTCTCAGCCCAAACGAAGCATTTTCCACCCTGAGTTGCTTTAGCAGGCAATGGGTAAGAGATTTTCCTGAATTAGCGATAATGGGTCTCTATGTGTCAGGTCTCTGGAGGCTTCTAATATGACGGGAGACAGCTGCATGTGCCGTGTAAACATCCTAACAAGGGCAAGCGGGAAAATATTCGACTCTGGCATCATTTGAAACCAATTAGAGTCTGAGGAGAAAGATTACTCCCGTCCAGCAATCAGCCATAACATTAAAACCACCTGCCCAATGTAGGTTCTCTCCATGCTGTCAAAACAGACCGTCATGCATTGTGTGTTCTTACACCTTTCTGTCATGGCCAGATTTCACTACAGTGTCTCTTCTATGGCACCAAATGACTGTCGCTTCCCATGCATTTTGCCAGTGTAATCATTCTTCTGGTAGGTACTAACTGCTACGACCTGCCTTTCTGCCATTTTGGGGAAGCACCCCTTGTCAAAGTAGCTGAGACCCAGCACAGCAATCTCAAGAACTGACTGTTCACAAGTTGTTTATTAGGTGCCACTGTAAAATGGTAATAAATCATTATTGCCTTATAATGTCCTACATATACATCTGACTTGGACACGTGATTCATGCCAAAACCATTTTCCAAAAAGTAATATCCCAAACATTAGGCTGTGTATTCATGACAATTTAATTTAAAAACGGCATTTTAAATGTTTCATTTATTATATTTTTCTAGGTTAAAGAACATCCAGATGACCAGTCCACCAATGATTATGATTGATCAGTGTATAGGTTATAAAATAGACACACACTGTAGTTGAGCATAAACAATTAAATAGATAAAATTGGGAACTTACCTATATCATGCCAAACACTATGCTGCAGAATCTAATCTCTACGCAATATCGGAGACAAGTTCGTGTCCAACATTAGCAACAGCAAAGCAGCACAGGTTGGCAATTGACGATGTTTACGGATCTAATTTTAAAGGATTTAAAGAAAGGTTAGAATTTTTACATTTCAGTCTTACTAATTTTATACTGACAAATTTACATGTACATGACCCCCCCCCCCCCTTCCCCCCACCCTCTGGTAAAATTAAAAACTCATATTTTCCCCCCAGAAATAAACTTTGTTCCTTTTATTTCTGTTAAATTTAACTTTTTTTGTATTATATACGCGGAGGTAATGTAATGGAGCAAAGGGCTGAAAAAGTTTAAGAGACAACAGCTTCACCCATCAAATGCTCAGAGATGCGTCATATTCCAGCAACAAAGAAAAGTTTTTTTTCTTCTCTCTTGTTTATCTTCTAATTTATTCATCATATTCGCCAGACTGTGATAACCAGATTGAGAAGAGATCAGTTCTGCAACCGCTTTCAGTTTATAATACACAGAGTCTGCGTATGTATGGTGCTTTGAGGACTAGCATGATGGCTAGTCAGAAATGCTATTTCTGGTAAACAACTTTTTTGCTTCCTGTTTCCTTTGAGAGGTGGAGTTAAGTAATGGCGCTGTCCATGTTCTGCGTTTTATACTGACCCGTTACTCATCGATCTTTGCTTTACTTTGCTTTTCAAACTGTTCATTGCTGTAGTAAACAGTACATTTATATTTAACTAATCATTTGGGGATGTCACTTTTTGAATTGAATTATACCTTTAGTGAAAGAGTTTTCATGTTTTTAGATTAGGTTTGCAAAATCTGTGTATAAGCCAATTTATATATTTTGGAGGGAAAATGGGTAATTGTGATTTGACAGCAAATGTTTTAGACCTCAGTCTGTAGGAACTCTTCATTATCTCATGGTAGAAGTTGATGTTATTGTAGCATAGAAGCCATAGTCACCAACTGAGGCCTCATTGTGAAATGGGTGAGAGAGTGGAAAACCGAGGAATCTGATCCATGCTAACCATCACCAGGCTTCATTTGTGCTATAGTGAGAAGCTGTTATTAAGGTGGTTAATGGTAGGGTTCGAGGTGGAGTTGTAGATGAGTTTTGAAGACAGAACTGCCTCTCACATGAGAAATCAAAGTGCTTTTTACTCAAGATGGTGATTAAGTCAGGTACTGGATTGGGCAGGGTTGAGAGTATGTGTTTAAAAGTAAAACATATCTCTATGACATTAGACAATGGCTATTAGAAGCACTTAGATGAGGCTGCAAGTGAAAGAGAGAGAGGTCAGGACAAAATAATGAGTTTCTATCCTTTTCTATGGATTCCTTTTTAAATGGTTCTTGGAGTGGATATGTGGTTAAAGGAAGAAACTCGGTGAAGAACACTTCACTAGCAATGTCCCAAAAAAGATTTTTTAAAGCCCCACCTTTGGAAAGATTCTTTAAAATCATATTTTTCATTATTTGTGCAATGTTCAATCATTGATAGGTCAACAAAGTGATGTGAAATGGTGCATTTTTGAGAACCAACCTAAGTTCATGTCTTTAGAGTGGTGGTGAGGACATAGGGGTTATATCAATAACACAGTTACAATCAAAAATCAACAGCAAACCTACGTAATGTATGTTTAATGTGTGTTTAAGGTCAAAACCACTTTCAAAAATATAATTAAACAATATCTGAAGTGTTAGGCAGTATATTAACCATTTCAGGTCAAATTTTAAGAGTGCCTTTAGAGGCCTTAACTACTTTGAACTATTTTTAATTTTCATATGCTTCTATAAGATGGAATATTTCACACTCTAAATGATCTATAACTGTTTCTTATCCAGGACATGCCACTACAGGATGGAAACTGTTCAAATAACCATCACCAATCATCTCATGTATATTCGACCAGTCTGTTACCCACCTGTTATTGCTTTCCTACTGAACAATACATTACTTTACCATACATAAAGCTGTTCTATAGGCACAATGTGCAGTATTTTAACCTCTGTATTTTTGTTTTGACTTTGCTAATATCTGTGTAGTCTCATTGTTGGGTCTTGAATGATCAAGATACATTTCACTACATGTACCTGTATTCCTATGTATGTGATAAATAAACTTAATCTTAAAACCTGATAAAGAATTTTTATAATTTAATAATTTATAAGAAATTCTCTTGCGGGAAAGTGGGGAAAGTTCTGTAGCAAAAAAAAAAACCCTGGTGACTCACAAACTGTCACAGTCTCATTCTACTTACCGCAAATGTGTTCTAGCAATAACGCTGTAGTCGCCAAGATCGAAGTCTTGTGAGCCGCTCACAAAAAGCATACAGTCGATGAATAGCGTTACCGCCGCCTTGTGCACTTCATTATCTTTTAAGTGGGTTTTGTATTATTGCATTAGCACTAAAACCATTTTCTGAGATTTGGTTCAGTCCCAATCTTATAACAGCATATAAAAGTTTGGGACGTAATTACTGGGTCGCTTTGGATGTTTTCTCCAAGCCTCTCATGATTCATGGTGTCCTGGTTGCTGTTTCATGAAAAGCTTTGTGCCATTTCTTCTTCTTTTTTTCTTTTAAGGATTCAAAAGTAAAACTGTAAAAAAAGTAAAAAGTAAAAGTGAAAATACTGTGGATGTACTTTAGTGACCACTGCATTTTCTGTTTTGATCCTCCAAGCCAACTAAAGTTGAAGTCCAAATCCTCACGCACTCTACATTGCTTTGATGGCATCATTGTAGCCAATACAGTTTTTAAATGCCGAGTTATTTCGATGACTACAATGATAAGACCCAAGTTACGTCCAGCTGCTGCCATGGTAGATTTGTTTATCACCAAAATATGTCACGTTTGAAGTATCGTTTACAAGAAAAACACACGGGTGTTGCCAGCAATACTAAGTCAAGTCAAGCCAAGTAATTTCAACCATATACATTTAGTACAGTACTTTCCTCCAAGACCATAATAATATAAAAACACAAAAATATGCAAAATATTGCAAAACAGTGCAAAAAAGACAATTTTGCAAAACACTTATGGTGCAAAGTTAGTTGGGCAAAGTAAAAGTATCAATATTAAACATATTAGTAACCAATGGATCAATCAACAAGCAGCTAACTAACAAAAGCAACAGCAATGTAGTAAATCACAGTTCCCCTCTAAACAAGACACAACACAGTAATGCAGAATCTAACTGTGAGGGAACCATTGACGCATACACTCATTTGGTGGCTCATCCAGCCACTTTGTAAGGTGTGAAGTCCCATATGATTTGGTTTGGCCATGTGCTTTCGTTTCCATGTTTCCTGTTTCCTGTCACATGTCTGGTTGGTTCACGCCCTCAGCAGATGGTCCTTGTTAAGTTAGAGTATATTTCCCTGTTTCCTGGTCCTGGTGTTGGTCAATATATGTTTATCTGTTTCTATGCTCTTGTTCTGTGATTATTTGTGCACTATTAAAAGTGATCACTTTTGCAAAGTAACCCTGTCCAACCCGCAATATCACACTGTTTGCTCTTTAGAATCAAACCTGAACAAATATGGCAAACCTGACGAATCATGATTAACTACACGAGCTAATTTGATTCATATATTTTGACAGCAGTAATTTAGAGCTGCATGCAACTTGTCAGATTATATGAATCTGAATCTTTATTCAAGATTTTTGGCCAAATATGTTCCCACGCACTAGGAATTTAGTTTCGGCAGATGGGGTCTTAGAATTGCCCAGGTAAGTACTACACAATACTACACAAAAGACAAGTACATAATACACAATATACAGTGAACAATCCACTATATACTATATACGGTACATAGTAGACAAGATTATACATTATACAATACACAATACAGTATACAAATGAACAGTGGTGGCCTAGTGGACCTTGCCCTTGGAATTATAATGTCGCAGGTTCGAGTCCCAGCATGAGGTATTCTTGAGTAAGGGACACTGCAGTGCACTTTGTGTGTAACAAATATTGTTCACACTGCAATAGACAGTGTACTATATATAATATGTCGTATAAATATACAATACAGGGGGTCCTCAAGTTACATCAGGGTTCCGTTCCTCTGAATGTGATGTAACACGAATTTTGCTGTAAGTCGGAACTCATGCATGACATGATGGCATTACTCTCATTTGTTGTGGAATGTGGCGTGTTTCATGGAGAGCAATGCCTTGGGTTCTGGTGTGGGAAAACAGGTGTGTAACATTGGTGAAAAAGAGGTGGAAAAAGAGTTGCTTTCTGGGAGTCATAGTTCGTTAACCGCAAGAACGTGTGTAAAATAAACACATAGATCACATCCATAGCAGTAATGAAGTGAAAAGAGTTTCTGACCTTCACTGTAGAGTCTGCTTTATGCTTGGGAACCATAATGAAGTTTTCAATCAAAACACAAAGGAAAGAGAGTGAATGACACAACGTCGTCTCCCTCGTATAGCGCCATGTAATCATCCGCTCTGCTAGTCAACTAGTTCCCACACGAACTTTGTTTTTCTGTCGCAAATGACCTAAAAAATCACGAGTGCGATGTAACATGAGGACCCCCTCTACACTGTAAATGTACAGTTTAAGTCAGAATGCACATCATGAAGTCCTGGTGAACAAATGTCTATAGATTGTTACAAGGGTGTGAGGAAAAACACATTTTAATTCATTTGAAAAACTTTGAAATATTTGCAGGAAATTGATATAATCTGATATGTTCTCTGTCAAAGCTGTTTAAAATTAGTTTCACTTAGGACATCGGTGAAATGCATCTTACCATTGTTTAAAGCTTTCGCTCTTTTTGTTCAATAAACACCTTTGAGAAAATTTAAACAATGCATTATGCCCATCGTTGCTGATTATTTGAGAAGATCGACATTACTCCATTAACTTTTATACTGATTATTAAAGTATTGAGTTTCTATGTAGGCGAAGCAAAAGTTACTATTTGTCATTGTGAACTCAATCACTCGCAAAGTGCACCGCAATGTAGTGTGGCCTCTGCATTTAAGCCGTCATTTTACCCAACACACATGCGTGGAGCAGTTGTCTCCTGGGGGTTAGGTGCTCAGAACATTGTGAATTAAACAGACAAGAAAGCCATTTCTATAGCCAATAAGCCACGGCCGCCATCTTGGCAGCACATGAGTAATCACATAGTTATTGAGTAATAATTGCAACTCAAGTGTCTTATATATTGGAATATATATTGTTTCCTGTTTATTGGCTGCGGCCTCATGTTCCAAATCTAAATCTAAACCATGGTGTAGGCACACACCGCTTGGACCCCTGATGTTGCTGCATAGGTAATGTTGCACATGAGCAACGGCTACAAACAATTTATGCAAATGAGATACATAGAAAATGAAAAAGGGAACAAAATAAAGGTGAATAGATGAATGAATGGCTGTAATTACATCGGAACGCACATTGTGATGTTCATGTAACATGGATAACGGCTCGTGCAATGATACCCAAGTGCAACCTGGGATATGACTGAGTGACATCTGTCCTCACTGTGAGTGAGAAAAGAGCACAACTGGATGACAACATCTGTTTTATCCCAGAGACCGTGCCATATTGATGGCTTTATCTGCACAAACGCGACTATACTCTCTCTCTCTCTCTCTCTCTCTCTCTCTCTCTTGCTCTCCGTGGCCCAATTTGCACATCTGCACAGAGGACACATTATACAAATACAAATTTCTGAAATCCGTAAGCTGGTGCCCCGCTTCTCCAACCTAATCGCTACAAAGGCTTACGCGCAGAGAGAGAAAAGCTCCGGCGATAATTATTTTATTCTAGGGTTTTTGTGATTTTTTTATTTATTTGATTTGATTTCTCTGACTGTAATGCCCACAACTCTGGGGAGAAGCTGCTGTGATAATACTCACAGCTAACGTTTCCCAGAAAATCACGCACACATACACACACACACACACACAAAAATGTCATGGTGTTAGCACAAATGCCCGCGGCCTAGTGTGTTCCTCCTCTTAGACCCGCACCGCTCCAATCCCCCATTATAGTCGCCGCAGAGGCCGTTCATGCGGCCCAGAGACAGGGCTGGAGTGTGTGACCCATTTAAAGCGTGTGACTTTTTAGAAAGTCCAGGCTTACTTCGGGGCTTTGTGTGAGAAGAGGACGAGAGGCTGTCCGTTTTCTGAGGAACATCCATTAGCTCAATGGGACAAAAATAAAGAGGACTGGGCCACAGACTAGACCGCCCCTGGAGACGCCTAGCTCTTAGTACGAGGCCGACGCTAACCCCATCACACAGTCTAGCGTTTGTGTGTCTCCACATGATGAACAAACAGTCATAAGTTTGAGGACCCCTGGTCATATTAGGCTTTGCTTGTTTTCAAAGGGAAAACACACACACACACACACATACACACACACACACAAATATATACAGTCATGAAAACATGACAAAATTAGGACACCCCATTAAAAAAATATATATATATTTCATCTCAATCAAGTTTCTTTTTCACATTGGTTTCACTTTCAAATGATATGATACTCTTAAGGGTCCACACACAGCTATGTTATATGGATCCTTTTTCCCCCAAAAATGCATAACCAATAAAATGTTTTTATGTTATTTGTCACTTTTAGGACTTTGATGATGTTTGGGTCGCATTCATGTAAAAACACAGAATGTTTTAAAGGGTGCACAAACTTATGAGCACCACTGTGTGTGTGTGTGTGTGTGTGTGTATTCACGCTCAGCAAGCATAAACAGTAATTATGCTTTACAAACACCAAGAGTTATTCTATGTATAAACCTCTTGCCATTGTGTTTGGAAGGTTGTGGGTTCAAGTCCCGGCCCAGGCACCACTGAGGTTCCAGCACTGAGCAGTAGCATCCTGCTACACTGCTCCTTGGCTGCTAGTAGCCTCCAGCTGCTCCACGGGTGGATGGGTTAAATGCAGAGGTAACTTTCACTTCACTTCATAGTTACTAAATGAAGCTGTACACCAAAACAATGAACAGAGTTACAACTTCATGTTTGCAACTGCTTCCAACATAGAGCTAGTTTGGCCCTGGTTCCACCACCACAGGTTAGCTGTTGCAAACTGTGTTAAAATGCTCTCTAGAAAGGTGGAGCTACATGGGGTGTGTAAATAACCCAAAAGCATATACACATGACCCAGCTCTGTTTGTTTTTGAATTAGTGTGGGTGACACAATTATATCCTGACACAGGATTGTGCATTTAAAGCTAAGCTAATGCTAACGTCACGCTATAGCATGAGTATGGCTTCACATGCATTACGATAAGGGATAAGAGCTTATCTCCTGGGGTCATCCCTTCTTTATTCCCAGCCATTTTCAGCGTCCGTGGCCACACGAAAGGTTGCTTTGTTCACTAAGGCAGCGATGCTAATTACAGCCTCCATAACTTTGACTAGCCGAGATGCAGTGGGAGTTTGGGGCAGTGAGACAAAACAAGAACAGTCAAGGGAGTCAGAGCCATGCCAGCAGTGTGTGGCAGCAGTATGTGTGGCAGCAGTGTGTGGCAGCAGTGTGTGGCAGAAGTTTGTGGCAGCAGTGTGTGGGAGGAGTGTGTGGCAGCAGTGTGTTAGAGTAGTGTGTGGCAGCAGTGTGTGGGAGCAGTGTGTGGCAGCAGTGTGTTAGAGCAGTGTGTGGCAGCAGTGTGTGGGAGCAGTGTGTGGCAGCAGTTTGTGGCAGCAGTGTGTGGCAGCAGTGTGTATGAGCAGTGTGTGGCAGCAGTGTGTGGCAGCAGTTTGTGGCAGCAGTTTGTGGCAGCAGTGTGTGGCAGCAGTGTGTGGCAGCAGTGTGTGGGAGCTCCTCTTGTGTCCTGAGGATTCAGCTAGTGGAGAAATCTGTTTCTCAACACTGGAGACACATGAGCTGTATCTGAGCTTTCCTCATGTAAATGGTGTGTGTGTGTGTGTGTGTGTGTGTGTGTGTGTGTCTTATCAGTGTGATTGCTCATCAGTCAGAGCTCCAAGCAGCACGGCGCCTTCGCTTATCACATCCCATCACACTGTCCTACCTTCAGCCCACACTAACACACACACACACACACACACACACACACACACACACACACACACACACACACACACACACACACACAC
>JBBIGC010000082.1:16282666-16295677 GCA_037576955.1 Lepidarchus adonis | reverse complement strand
CTGCCCCCACAGGTCAACGCACAACATTACAGTCTGGACTGACTCATTACTGCCCCCACAGGTCAACACACAACATTCCAGTCTGGACTGACTCAATACTGTCCCCACAGATAAACACACAACAGTAGAATCTGAACTGACTCATTACTGCCCCCACAGGTAAACACACAACATTAAACTCTGGACTGACTCATTACTACCCCCTACAGTTAAACACCCAACATTACAGTCTGGACTGACTCAATACTGCCCCCACAGTTAAACACCCAAACATTACATCACCCAACATAAAACGCAACTTACATGCTTAGGTCACTCAGTGTGCTTTCATTTATCAAGATTTGAACGGACAAGGCTCATGTGTGGTATGGGTTTAAAATGAAAAATCCACACTTCTGACAGAATTCCCCAGCTTGTTTTAATAATCTTCTAAGTGAGAAGTAGCAAATATTAGAATAAAACCATGTCACCTTCAATAACTGCGATAACTAATACTATCCCTAATAAACTATGCCTGGATCACCTACTCCCATCCGGAAGACTTTTCTCACAGTCCCGTTTCATCTGTTATAAATAATAGTCCCCTGAGACTCATGGGCATGGGCTTAATAAAAAAACGACAAGAAAGGGCTTTCCCATGGGAGGGAGATTTGCAGGATGTTAGCAGTTATTACTCGATGTTTTCTTTGAACATCTTATTCACACATTGAATGTGAAGTCACAGACATAAGCAATTTGTTCTCACTCTTTCCTCTACACCCCAACCCCCTCCACCTATTTTTCTTTTTCATGCTCCCACATCTGCTCGGAATCATTTTTTCTGCCCATGGGATGACCGTCTGTGTGTGCCGGTTCGGTAGGCGTGTGCTGACTCACAGTTTCTCCTCTACATTTTATTAGACTGTGTTTTTGTGTCATTACAGCAGCCCACTGTTTCATACGGTACACCATGCTTGCGTGTCTTTGGTATGTGCGCCTACTGACTAGGCTTGATCTTTATACTTTACACTGCAGCCTTCCCCAGAGGAGGCCATCAACTGCTCTTTTACGGCCCAGGTCTCAGCGACGTCTGCTCTCGCATCTGGAACTGGGCAAAGTTTCGGTGCCTCCTCGCAAGGGTTTATGCTTTCACTTGATTATATTAACCGCTTTGAGTTCCCTCCGAGGGGGTTGGCTTGGAGGGGGGGTAGGTACAGGAGGTTGGGTCTCTGTAGAGGTCAAGTGGTGATTGCTGATGTTGTCTCCTCTAAACACATGTTTAGTCCTCGCAACAAACCCCCCACCTTAACCCCCCCACACACACACACTCAGAAAGTTTGGTAACCATTAAGGGACTTCCTATGTCAGTTCCGCAGTCAGGTCTCAGAGGATGGAAAAGGGAGGGCAGGGGGGCTGAGCGATGGCAGAGGGGGCTCCAAAACTAGGATTAGGCTGTTAAGGATGGACAGCAGCTTTGGCGATAAAATCAAGACTGTGGTTTTTATTTGGAAAACCTACATATATTATCTTCAAATTGTCTTTTGAAGCTGGGTTAGGACTAGGACCAGGCTTAGAGGTTAGAATTAGGGTTTGGGGTTGGGCCTAGGGTATATCATTGAAAATTGGAACAAAGCAGTCATGATAGATTGGTCAAAAAAATCACCGCTATATTTGTTGAAGAGCCACATACATTAAGACATTAAGATTATTTAATATGAACAGGAGAATGAATCTTTCAAATGAAATTAAATGAATTTCTTTAGAATTAAATTCTAAATTCCATTAATGTTGCCAACTATACTCTGCTACATAGACCTTATTTGCATTCACACACTGGGATTTTGGTGGTACAAATTCCAGGATTGCTCCACTGTGACTACTACCAAGAATTTGAAAGTAAATAAATAAAAAGACTGAATTTTTGCATAATTTTAATGTGTGGGGCACATATTCATTGTTTCAGGGCTTACATTTTTTAACAATTTATTCATATATTTTCAGAATCTGCGATAGCTGTAAGCTGTTGAGTTATTGCTGCATTTTTATTACAGTAGGCCATGAGCAAAAGCAAAATGATCCAAGCAAAGCAAATGAGTCTTGAGTGAACGTGTATACAGGCTTATACTGTAAGATATTCTGAGTCCAAAAATGGCCGAACCTGTTTAATAATTCAGCTGCCGTAAAAATGCACAGTGTTATGACAGGGTTCCCACTAGGTGGGTTGAATCGTAGCATGTGATGACAGAAATGGTTCCCAGTGCAACACACCAACAACTGACTTGTGGCCATTCAACTCAGTTGCATAAGGTTTATGCAAAGTGGAGTTTGGGCCAAGAAATCATGGAGTCCATCAGCAGTCTTGATGTTCCAGTGGACACTGCTAAAAACATCTTCCTTCTTCATCTTCCCTGCTTAAGAGTTTAGGGGTTGAGTCCTGGCAACTTGACCACTGGACCAGTTCACTCAGCATTCAGACGTGGTGTTTGGAAGCTGTCAGGGCAGCTGGCTTTGTTCTCCCCACCGTGTTGGGATCGCTCAGTCCGGTGACCGACCTGCAGATCGTCTCACGCTAGCCTGTCCCAGACAGGAAGCGTTGGTGCGTGGCATGTTATGATAGAGGACCTGCCCGACGGAGGACGAGCCGTGAAGTTCACATGCGAGGCGAGGGCCACTGGAAGACTGAGAAGGAGTCCAGGAGTTGCCTCAGGGTAGAGGAGTCAGGGAGGAAATGAAAGGATCATTTAGTGCGGAGGGAAAGACCGGGCCTGGGAGGAGGAAAGAGAGGGGCCACGTCGCAGACACCCTTCCCAGCCATGAACAAAGACAAACAAACAGCAAGAAAAATCATAAAATCAACGCCTGGGGCAGCCTAGGCTGCCAGCGCCAGCTCCTCTTCGCAAGTATTATCCTGCATCTGTAAGGAATCTCGCTGGGGCTTTCGGTAAACAAAACCGGGTCGGCCCATCTTCTTCTCAGCCTTGTTTGGAATAGGGGCTTAGGGCTGGGGTCCCCGGGGTCCAGCTCTGACTGGGCTGTGAAAAAGATTTGTGAAGGGAGTTGATGGTGTCTCATGGTCAGGGTAGATGTCTAGTAACGTGTTCTACCGAGAGGGTGTGTGAACTCGGCCGTTGAAGCCATGAATCACTCACGCCATATATCAGCCATCCCCAGAGCCCAAGTGAAGACCCTACACTTCTTCAGACTCTTGCTCTCTTCAGTCGCTCAACCTTATCCTGCCTCACTCCCTCCATCCATGTTCATTCATGAAGTAGACCACAGCCTCACAGTTCCTCAAAACTCCAGACAGCGTTAGGCCTCTCTCAGCAGCTCCCAAGGCGAGTGACCACATTTGTCTTTCGTTGGCTGTTGCCTCCTTACGGTTTAACATCAACATTTAATGGCCAAAGGGTGTAATGTTTGTGGTGGGAAAGCCCAAAGGAATGGTTTTAGAACCCCTTGAAATAGAAGGATAACACTTTTACACTTCGTAGAAAAAACAGCAGGAACCATCACCGTTCCGAAGCTTTTGAAGGCCACAAGTATACGTAGGAAATGCTCTACAGTTGTCATTGGAGAAGAGTTCTTTAGATTGACCATGCATGAATCTGGAGGTAGGTTTATAAAAAAAAAAGGTGAAGACATTCAACAAGCACCCTCTGTCTTCTCTAGGTGTTCCTCGCTCGTGACTTTCCAGTCATTGAGAGCATATGGAGGCTAAAGGCCAGTCTCAGCCTTCTCACATCACCTCCTCTCCACTGCCCCCAATTAGAGACGCTCTGTGCCTGATTAGAGAGCTCTACATAAGAGACGAGAAGCACATGAATGTTGGGATCATGCTACAGCCTTGGACCAGACACTACAGAAAGCCATATCGGTGCCATTTTCCAATAAGAGAGCCCAGTTCATTGGTCCTTTCCCATGGGGACAAACACAAACAAGCCATGTGCCACTACACATCTAAGTGACAGTCACAGTGGCGTTGAACCCAAAGATCAACCTGGCTGAATTATATTCACATGCTGCTCCTTTATTACCCAGACCCAATCTTCGAGAAAATACGCCATTACTTGCAATCAGAAGTGAACAGTAACAAAGTAGATTAACTTGAGTATTGAACAGTTTTTGAGTATCTGCACTTTAAAAGAGTAAATGTAGGTGGTACTGGTCTATTGGTTAAGACATTGGCTTTAGGACTAGAGGGTTGTTGGTTCAAGTCCTGGCCCAGGCACCACTGAGGTGTCTTTAGCAGGCTAGTTGCTCAAGCACTAAACACTTCCTTGACATAAAAACAAACAAAGGTATAAACATCCCTTTCCAGAAGTTTCCAGCATTTTCCTCATCATTAGACCATGGGTTTTGAAGCTAGGGGACCTTGGTGCCCCAGCACTAGCTGCTCATGCCAGAAACTCATAGTACGCATAGCAGTGTACAGGCCATGGTGTCAGAGGACGCAGCTGGGTGAATGATGCAGGCTGCCCTCTGGGAACAACTCCAAGCCTTCATGCTGCTGCAGATGCAGCCCACCTGATGCAGCTCGCTACTTCGCCACACATGCCAACCGTAGACCATAGATGTCTGGCCTGTGCCCTATTACATCACATTTATGGAACATGGCTAAATGGGCCACAGAGCTGAGCTGTGAACACCAACTTATGCTAACGCCTCATTGGAGAATCGCTATAGCTATGAAAGCACTAGAAGGTGCCAAGAAAACCTCAAAGGCCAATTGGGGACAGCCATGGCTAAATGGTAACATCTGAGACCGAAGGGTCATCGGTTCGATTCCCAGAACCAGCCAGCGGGCCGAAGCGCCCTTGAGCAAGGCACCTAACCTTCTACTGCTCCCTGGGTGCTGCTACAGCGACCAGATGTGTTTTTTTTATGGCTTTGAAAGAGTAAAATTTATAGAGTAAACCCCCCATGTGAGATAAAACATTTAATTGAGAATCTTTTTGGTTCTAAAAACCTAATGGCCACAGGGTGGTGGCTGTGTGGGTTTCCCACCTTACGTGGTTTAGTTTGACTGGCTACTCTAAGTTGCTCATAGGTGTATTGGTGTGTGTGTTTGTGTGTGAATTGTTGCCTAAATCTGGGGTAGCCTTTTGTCCAGGCTGAACCCTGCCTTGTGCTTGTATTCAGTTGGGATAGGCTCCAGCCTCCCCATGACCCAAAATGGGTGAAGCGTTTTGGAGAATGAATGAATGAAGGACCTTACAAACGCAGGACATCCATGCAACAAACAAGCCCTGTAGTTAGCACTTTTATGCTAGTAGTTGCTAAATTTACTAGTTAAAACACAAACACAGGCAAACATTCCATGTACAATGGTTTGGACACCAACATAGGAGTCATAGCATCACAAAAAAGTGTTTTAGTCAAAACTGTTGACGCGTATAATGTGCTAACAGATCGCAGAAGAATGGGGACTCAGTGGGAAGGGCAGGACATCCATGCAGCAAGCAAGCCCTGTAGTTAGCACTGTTATGCTAGTTGCTAGGTTTACTAGTTAAAACACAAACACAGGCAAACATTCCATGTACAACGGTTTGGACACCAACATAGGAGTCATAGCGTCACAAAAAAGTGTGTTAGTCAAAACTGTCGGCGCATATAATGTGCTAACATATCGCAGAGGAATGGGACGGGTTAAGGCTGAACCGCGGATATTGTTCGGCCGAGCAGGTTGTCGTTTGCTTTTATGCGGTGGGCCGGAGACGTGCGTGTGGGGTCGCCAGCTGTCCTGCATCTCTCTCATATGTCACTTTCAGGCCAGTTTGTCCTTCTCTCTTCACATCGGGGCCACACACACGCCCCCAGACAGAAGGTCCTGTCTAAATATTTAGCCCGCTCTGGAAATGATGTGGAATCGACACTCTCGATACGCGCCGGGTCTTCTGTCAACAACGAAATGAGAGAGCGTGCTTCATCAAAGCTCACATGTTTATTAATATCCCGGCCTGTGAAAGACCACTGATGGAGTGTCACGCAGCCCTGTTTACGAACATGCACATGATATTAGCATGGTGCTAGCTGAAACTCAACAGTTTTTTTGGCTTTTCCCTTCACGACCCCACTTCAGAGCTTGATTAAAAGGCTGATTTTCCGTCACCTCTTGCGAACGGGTGGACTGTGTGGGAGGGGCAGGTGGGTCAGGAGTGAAGCTGTGGTCCAGTAAACACTACAGTTGGTGCTATATGATTTGAGATGAAAAGGCCCAGTCATTGAGCTCTACTACAGATGGGTGTTTAGATAAGGCCGTGGTGTCAGGGTGGTCTCTTTCTGGGTTTCTGGGAGCACAGGAAGTTGCGGTCACAGTATTTGTGCGTGATCGTGAGTGCGTGTCTGGTCCTATGGGTAGAGAACGACAACAGCCAAAGGAAACATGCCCCTGGTCTGGCCGGGGCAATTCTCATGGCACTGGAGGGAATGGACCGGCCTCCTTCAGGGACTTCCACATTCTGAGTCAGTATTGTGTCTCACGCAGAAATACACACTAACACTCTCCTACACTGGGTCTTTCTCACAACACAGACTTCTCACGCATTTGTTTATGCTATTGGTCATACTAACACACACACACACACACACATGCAATGCTGCTGCTTTTCTTAGTCATCACTATTTCTGTTTTACTCTACACTACTATAGGTCTTTGCTGAGGATCTCTTAAAGAAACAGTTTGGGAAAATGAAACAAACTCACAATTTTCCCTTTAGCCAAGACATGTAGACATTATCTATATATTGTAAATTATACCCATATAGATTGTTTAACACACTGTTAAAAAAATAGACCAACATACAGGCAATATTTTGGGAATTCTTACCACTAGGGGTGGGACAAAACATTGATTTGTTGATCTATCGTCATCCTTGCTCACACAAATCGATATTTTGATTAATGAACATTCCCCACAAATTTGACTCGCTGGCGTTGCTGCTTCATGCCTCCTCTGGGTGGTGCTGCTGAAAAAAATGCAGGAATCTAAAGTCTGGGTCCACTTTGGCTTTTATAATATTGACCGAGATCTTGTGTCTTTAAATGAAACCTACAAGTGAATTCTGTCAACATGAGTAAAAAACAAACATCGCTGGCGATGGGAAAGACCCAATAATGCAAGGGCGTATTGCATGTCCCAACCAATATTTACCATTTGCTAATCTAACATAATATGTCCCGGTACACAGAGGGTTAAACAGCGATGTGTACCCGAGAGACCGCCTGCCAAACACACATCTCTGTTGTGATTGGTGGAGACACGATTCGTGTTCAGTAGGCAGGACTTTTAATCACACATCACCAATATGATTGGCTTTCGCCTTTTCCTGCTGCTTTGTGACAACTTTTGTTTTGTTGATAGACACAGATGTTACTGTATTTATTTGACTATTTATATATATATTTAAAAATTTTATTATATTGGTTGGTTATGTTGACTATAATGCCTGGTTACTCCTGTTATTTATATACCGATGTGTGAGAGATATGTTAAGCATCTCTTAAATTAAACTCGCTCATTAGTACCTTTAACATTACAGAATTCATTCATTAACATATTATTGTTAAAAATGGATTTAAAATGGAGTTTTGCTTTTATTAATGTAAAATAATTCCAACCACCCCCTTAGACAGTGTTAGAGTGGGGTTTCCTCCGGTTCTTCCAGTTTCCTCCCACTGTGGTTTAGGTTGACTGGCTACTCTAAATTACCCATGAGTCTGTGTGTGTGTAAATGATTTTCTGAATCTGGTTTGGCCTCCTGTCCAGGGAAAACATGCCTTGTGTCCATAGTAAACTGGGATCGGCTCCAGCTTCCCTGTGACCCTAAATGGACAAGCAGTTTGGAAAATGGAGGACTTTGGAAAATGCAGGACACGATGGAAGTTAGCAATCTGATGCTAACACAGGCTAACATTTCACCAGCTTATTTGGAAAAGCATGTACAATGGGGAATTAGATTGTCCCTGTCACTAACCATAGATACTGTAGTGGTCCCTGCAGGCAATGATAATCCATAGAAATTGTAAGAGTTTATAAACAATGGCATCCAATTCAGACAAATAAAAATTAATTGTAGATTACTATCAAGAATCACCATTACTGTTCTTCGCAATCTAGCATACTATTCACAGTCATACAGTGTTGTAAACCATTACAGCAAGTCTGTTTGAGATATAGACACGTGGGTCCATTATTTGGCATGTAGATTGCACAGTGCTAAGTCATTTGCATAAGACTCAATGACTTGCAGCATTGTCTTCCAAGCACCAGAGCAAAACGAAGAAGAACTAGCGTTGGCAACTAAACAGGGTGAAATGGCCTTTAGTCATTTTGCTGCCCAATGGTGGAACCGGCTCCCCTTGTAGATAAGATCTAGCGCAAATGTTGCCAGTTTTACATAATCTTATTGTTCACAGTCTTCGGGAAAAGAAATTTTATTTGCCTAAATTGCCTTAATTTAGTTTACTTCTTTTTTTTACTTGATAAAATAAAAATGATAAAAATGACCTTTTTATCCCTGTAAAGCACAGTGAATGGCCTCTGTGTATGTTAATGTGCTATATAAATGCACATGCCTTGCCTAGTTGATGAAGTAAATTTTATGTCAGAGAAAAATCAGGTAAATTCATTTTTTGCCCAAACTATTCCTTCAATAATGATCTGGTTCTCTGTATTTCTTGCTCCCTCCGTAGTTCTCCTGTGTCCAAAGTCTTGAAGTGTGTATTTTTTCTCACGGCTAGCTCCGTACTACACACTGTAGCATGACTAATTCCTCACGCGCTCACCCCTTCGACATTTCTCACGGCAAACACTTCACACCCCCACATCCTGCTCTCCCTCCATCTCTCACATCGGGCTCTCCCTGTTTAGACTAATCGTTGCAAATAGGAATAAATACAGCATGCCCTTCAACTCCCTGGATGGTTAATATGATTTGTGGAAGGCAACGATCTCAGTGATCATATGGAGTCCTGAAGATGTGAATGCATTCTTATATTGCCACACCTTACTGGTGGGAATATTCAGGGAATATACTAGAATGTGTCTGTATAATGTGCTGTTTAAAAAAAGAGTCTTGGCAAGTGAAAGCATCTTAAATGGAAGCAATAAATCTACAATTTCCCATTATGAGACTTACACCTTATTTAAAGTCATTTTATCAATTTAAATAATCTAAGCAATGATCATTGTGCTTGATGAATTGATAAATAATGTCTGAAGTAAGATCTGCCAGTGCAGTAAGATACTTTCCATTTATATAAGTGATCATGTTCATAAGTACGTTGAGTTCCCACAATCATGTTAGCATATAAGCTAATTGCTGTAAAATTCAGGGTGGGGGTACGGCAGAACAGCAATGTCAATCATGTAAATTCTTCTAAAATTAGCAACACTGAAATGCTAAAATTGTTAGGTTTACCTTTCTTCAAATCCTTCAAAATTAGATCCATAAACCTTGTCAAAAGTTACTTGTGCTGCTTTGCTGATGATATCGGACACATGTTCATCTCAGATACTGCAGACGTTGCTTCGTAAAATTCAAATTTGATCAATTAAATTTTTTATGCTCAACCACGGTATAATATCCCCACTTGTTTGAATGGGGTGGCCTATAATGTGGGTAAATATGGTACCATCCCATAACTCACTACTATGTTCTTCATATTGGCTTGCAGTGCTTGTACCCCAATGATTTTGTTGATGGTTCTTTTCACCCTAAGAGGAAGAAGCTAAACATTGGAGTTATGTCTTTTTTAATTGCTTTAACTCTAAACACCATGGTTCTCAAACTCCATTCCTGAACAGCCAGTGTCCAGCCCAGTTTGGTAGTTTAGAGCTGAACCAGGTGTGTTCAATGAGAGAGGCTCTCCAGGACTGGAGTTTAAAACCCTGTCCTGACTCAGAGTGTTATATTTAACCTTTCTACCATTTTTAGTCATGAAAGAGTGTATATCTGCTTCTTTCCCCTGAGAAACATGTTTTTCTAGGCAGGGCTGGTCTACTGGTTAGACTTCGCCCTTGGGGTTGTGAGGTCGCAGGTTCAAGTCCTGGCCTGGTACCACTGCGGTGCCCTTGAGCACGATATGGTCCCACTACACTGCTCCCTATTCTGTTGATAGCTGCTCATATGTGGATAGTTTGCATTTCATGTGGTGATATTGAGTTTGTTCACAATGATAAATAGTCACTTTGACTTCACTTTTTTCTAGAAATCATAAAATGAGACTATGAGCAAATGACTTTACCCACCAGGCAACTTAATTTTAACAAGAGTAATATAGTTACGTCTACGTCGAAACATCAGAAATTCTTCATTACTGTATATTCCCAATGATAGGCTTCTTAAGCCCTGGAGGCCTTTGCAGCTCTATATCAATTACCGATTACCGGTACCGATATCATGCCTCAATGCAAGAACTATACTGCCGAATTAAAGCTCCACGCAATGTTTACAGATCTGATTTTGAAGAATTTGAAGAAAGAAATGGTTTTCTTCTTCTCTCTTGTTTATCTTCAAATGCATTTGCCGTATTATTCATTATTATGACAACCAGATTGTGAGGTTATACTTAGTAAAGCTAATCATATGCTGCATTTAGACAAGATCAACTCTACAACTGATTTAATTTTACAATACACAGAGAGAGTCTGTGTATTTTGGTGCATCAAGGACTAGCATGGCAGCTAGGCTAACTGCTAACCGATGCTAATTCCGGCAAACAACTTGTTTGTTTCCAGTTTCCAGTAAGGAAAGTGGAGGTAAGCAATGGTGCTTTACATGTTCCGCATTTTTAATGACCCTTCACTGATCTGTCTTTGCTTTGCGTTGCTTTTCGAACTGTTAATTGCTGCGGATAGCTACATTTAAATTCAACTAATCATTTGGGGATGTCGTCTTTTTGTACTAAATTATACTTTTAATTATACTTAACTATACTCCATGTGTGGATGTTTTGCTGTGGTGCACTTTGTGTGATGGACAAACTGTCACTTTCATATAAAATGCAGATATTAATAATATCTATAGTTCTGAAATAAAAGACTATCTGACCCCCGCCACCCCCTTCCCACTACAATGAATGTGACTAGTTACCGATTTTTCACCATTTTTCCACCATTCAGTGCAGTGTTAAAGTAGGAAATATTAGATATTGCCTGAACTGAAGAGGCTTCCACCAGCTAGCATATCATTTTTGCATCACAGTTGTGGCGTCCAAGGTGTAGAAAGAGGCCGAAGCAGTCAGACTGCATCTCACTCAGCTGTGCTCTGATGAGTCCAAGTGCCTCCACAGCCACATTAGTTAAATGTCACTTCACAAGAGCAGACTGGCCTCAGGGAGAGAGCCTCGTTCTCTCAGAGTGAGTGTGTGAGTGTGTGAGTGCATTTCCCAGAGCTGTTCTGGTTCTAGTCATACCATCTCTTGTAACATCACTGCTCCACTAATGCTTCTGCAGCTCGTATGTTGAGGCTAAACAGTGTATTGCTCATAGAAGCCTAGTGACTACTTAATGAACAACTCAGAGTTAAGTACACGGGTTGAAATCCCACCTGCCACTCTTTATCTCCATTATCTTTCTCTTCCTTATTATGGAACTTAATGGGAGATGTATATTGCAATAAAGCAAAAAAAAAAGCTAATTTGCTAATTAAAGCAATAAAACAGTCAGAGTTTGTGTATAACAGTGATTTTACCCTGATCTCAGTAGCCACAACATGAAGCACCAATATTTACAAATGTACAATAAATAATCACATTATTTGCATCAATAAACTTAATATTTCTTTCAAGCACAAACAAAAACACAGATTATTCCACTTTCAACATTATGCATTTAAAAACTTGATGAAAAAATATTACAAGTAATAATAAAATACTATGAAATATGAAAAAATGCATGGTCCTCTCCACTCTATATGTATTTAAAAAATATATATATTTATCCTTAGGTTAAAACCTTTGTAAAACTATCTTAAGCAATATCCCGGACATCAGACGACATATTCATTAAACTATTTTTTATGTCTGGTTCCGTCTCTTCCCTGAGAAGAGGAGAACGCTAGCAGAATTTCAAATCAAACTATGCTGAATTAATTTGTTTTCATCTTAATTACATGCAGAAATGTAAAATAAATTAAAAAAATAAAAAACAAATATGTGAATTTCCCGTTAAAGCTGCAGGTATTAGCGTTGAAGTTAGCTTGAACTAACCCTAACTAACCTCTATTGCTCCCTCTACACCATCTTGGCAGAAGAGAGGAGACTGCTTTGCATGCATATTATATTATATATGTATATTTAAATATTTGGATGAAACCTTAAACCATTAAACTCCAAAGAAACTTGGTCATACAGTAATGTAGCGAAACGCAAGTCAGTTTAGCATCTTTCAGGTCCTGCATTTCCCCTAACTCTGGAAAGCCACTACATTTTTACCTTTGCTTAATTGTCTTTGTCGTGTAAACTGTTGTTAGCAAAGGATGAATTGGCAGAGTGACTAAGAGCATGCTTAGGAGACAGGGGCTGCCCTCATATGTGCACAAGCAGATTATATATATATAAATTATATATATTTACAGGTTATATGTCCTATGTACACATAGTGACAATATTAACAAATCTGACGAAAAGTTATTGTTACATGGTTTTCCTTCTTTTGCTTTAATCGAGATTGTAGGGGATCTCTGAGGTCATACATGTGACCATGGAGTATACCGTTCTTGGGGAATGGAATAGCCAATCAGATTTTAGAATAACAAGCAACACAGACCACAATCACATTAAAAAAGCAACATTTGAGAGAAAGAGATCAGGGAAAGAGAGTATCTATTAGAGGCAGAAAAACATGTAAATGAGTCATTTAACAGTCCATGTGGATGTGAGCGACTGTCACATATGGTTCATTTTTGTGTCAGTCAGTGGCTCAGTGCTGTGAGTCATGTGAGATTGTGCTCTGTCACTGTGCGTCACTCTCTCTCTTTCTCTCTCTCTCTCTCTCTCTCTCTCTCTCTCTCTCTCTCTCTCTCTCTCTCT
>JBBIGC010000082.1:16261837-16279524 GCA_037576955.1 Lepidarchus adonis | reverse complement strand
CTGATGAAGGCGTATATCATTTGCTCCTACGTGGAAAGCTATCTTAGAGAACCTATGCTTGCCTAGAACCCTAAGATTACCTGCTATGTCTGGCAAGGTCACACAACTGTTGTAAAAACCACACGATCACACTTTGTTTTCACATGTGAAGACGTTTTCTGGTGTGGTCACATTTTTTACACATGACTGGAAGCTTTTTTCCACATGTATGTGAAGAATAATGAGAGGTGGGTAAAAACCGCATGTGTTTATTCGTGGGTATTTTTTCGGTAGTGGGAAGAGCATTCATTGGTCTCCATCTGCATGATGTAACCACACGTTCCTTCTAAACTGCTGCGAGCCATCTGCAATGCGGTGATGAAACCATAGTGTCTAGCTCACACCAAGGTATAGAGGTGTAAGTGTGCTGTGGGAAAGGTGTGCTAGCTGTGAAATCCAGCTTGTGAGAGGTCCGAAACCTGCTGATTGAATCTTCACCACTTCCTGTAAGACTTACACGTTGTTTCGGGTTGAGCTGTGTGGGAGAGTGTTGCGCTAATACATGGCTAGCGATTCTACTTTTTTTTCTGCTCATACACCTCTTACAACAAGTTTCTGTTTTAATCTCAGACTTCACAAACTGTTGAACAAGACCTTGCAATTGACCTGAAATGATCATTCCACCAACCTGATTGATTTTCATTACATTCATTACATTTTCACTTCTTCAGTTCTATTTAATAACTTTTTTTTTTTTACTATTTCACATATTTTATAGCAATTATTTAGCCCTTTTAGAAGCTTAGAGTGTTTTGTGACATTTTGTGTCCAAAGTTGCATCTTTATTATTGCATTTGAGCTATGAAGCTAATGTAGCTAACAAGTAATAGAGGTGTTTAGCTGTCAGGTTAGCATCATGCTAATATCTATATCATCATATACTTGCTTTACTTGCACTGGTAACAAATATTCAAGTAATTATCCTTTATCATGTTAAGGATTTTAAAGAAAATATGAGTTGCGGTGTTTAACCATGTCCTCAGTGCCTTTGTTCTCATAACTTTAGTTTATTACATTTTTTTTGCTTATTTTCTCAACTTACTTTCATTTTTTAAGAATGTCATAAGCTATTTTTATTTTCTAAACTTCCATTTCTTTATACTCTATCTTTGTAACGCTAATGCTAATGCTAATGCTAACGTGCTGTATATTTAAAACTTGCTTTTCCTTGCCTACGGCACAAAAAAGCTTATGCTTTCTTACCATTGGTCCACAGCAAATCTCTAAGTATTATGATCTGAGCTAAGTGTCTCTCTTTAGGATGCATCCTGTTTGATTTCCTGCGTGAAATCAAAACGGCTCAGATGCTACGCTAGGGAAGCTTTCACGCTCTGTCATATGGCCAAAGTGTCGGACAGACCCTACTGTATTAGTCACAGCCATTCGGCACCCAGTGTTGAGAAAGACTTCAGGAACAGCTTCTTTTTTTGAAGCAGCTGGCTCTGATAGTCACGGATAGCATAGGCAAGCCAGAGCTTTCCCCTTGATATCAAACACATGGTCCCGTTTAATAAAGCAAGTCGAAAATGAAACTGGGGAGATCAAGTGTTTCACGGTTAAACCTGTGTTTTTATTTAGTCTCAGCGAAGGGGAAAGAGGCGATATTGTTTTGGAGCTGGCTGAAGAATTAGGGCCCCGGCGACGGCCCCAGGGACAGCTGGGATGCGGCGCTAACTGCCTAGCTGATCCGAGACCCGACGGCCTTATTGTCCCTCACAAAGCCTCTCTGTGTGGACCTGTGGCTCCCGGCCACACCTGGACGGACAGGTGACAGACATGGGTGAGAGACAGCAGGGCTGGACACCCGGGGTCACAGAGAATAAAGGCCTCACTGTTTTTGGCTCGATTCCTGCGAGAGGCTTTATTGAAGCTAATTGTTAGCATCGGGCATATAGCACGCCAGCGATCGCGATCAGATTTCACGCTATCACAAAATGCGAAAGTTCAGACATGTAAAAGGCCCTGACACTCGTTTTAGTAGGACTGCTAAAACAGAACACATTAAAACGATGGATTACAACACTTCAACCACTCACAACATGATTCTATCTCTCTCTTCTCTCTCTCTCTCTTGCTCCCCTCCCCACCTTTGCTACTACTGCTGCATGTCATGTGCTATGTGAACTGACAGGACTCATCCTAAGGCAGGAAACAGGAGCAGGCCATCTAAACCATTAAAACATATGCTTTCAAACTCCCCTCCCTTCCCTCCATGCACCTAAATCCAAAAGCATTTGCTCTATTTCCTGCTAACTGCTTTGGGCGCTAACTTTGTAGCGCTGTACCTCTCATGCTAATCAACAGGAGTGCCCTGTGTATTGAATCCCACATCACCTCAAAGCTAACTCGCTCACAGGCTAGCCATGCCAAGAGGGGATGACCACAGAGTGGCTGCCACTTGCTAAGAGAAAAACACACTTTGGGAAAGGCGATCCAGCACAGTAAACAGGATCTGATGTCGGGAATGTGTGAACGACTGACATATTTGCTCATGGAATATCTTGTTCCAGTCTGGATATGTTTCTTTTCTGACACAGACTGGAAGACAAACACGTTGTTCAACGTCCCTGTTTTTCTTAGCATGGCCCCAACCAAATTAGCTTTCTGAAGCATTTTCCTCTGAAGTGTCTGCTCCAGCTCGGCTCCATGTTGATTTGGTTAAACATTGGCTCCTTGCGAAAAGTGCTGTTGTTGTCTGGAGCCGTGGCTGAGGCAGCAGGTTGGGCTAACGTCAGCCCCTGTTTGTGCTTATTCACCATCACGTTACCTTTAGCTTCACTGGCCATTTCCTAGCTTTGATATGAGCTTACGCAGCAAGCCAGAGTTCACATGCAATACACCCATTGACCTGAGGGGGTGCTGCAAGCCTAAGCCAGTAGATGCTTTTGTTGAAAGCTGACTTCTTTTACTAGACAACTGGCTCTTTTTTCAGACTGATTCTGATTCGTGTTCCTTGAATAGTTCTTAGAAGGGAGGTGGGGAGGGGTTTGGACGACTCCAAGGGCCCAGCATTGACATTAGGCCCATGGAGAACACTAAAATAGATTATTATATCATATCGTGGCCCAGTATTATATTCTTTTATGGAGCCCACATTTTTAGTAGTGTCCCTGGTTCTTAGAGTGTGTATACATTATGTCCAGGATCTGCTATGGATCACTGAAGACTAATGCTTCATGAAAAGAGAAAACTCATATAGACAAGCCAAAAGAGCAGTTGTTGCATCAGTTGGTATGTGTGTGTGTGAGTGTGTGTTTGTGTGAATGTGGCAACTGGGCCGTTCCTTTGCTGAGCCAAAGCGTTTCAGGTCACTGGTTCAGTTAGCCTATCTCAAACTTTGGAATCCAGATTCTGTGGAGGAGGATAGTTCCATTTTGCAACACGGGGGAGGTTTCAGGACCGTTTCCCCTGAACTGCAACACTCTCCTTCTTTTTATCAGCCAATGGTTGCTCTCTGGAGTTGATTTGCTTATTGGACGCTACAAAAATTCCCCCAAAATGTGCTAAGTATGTAGTGGATTAGCTGTGTATTACAAATGATTGCGACACGGGCTTGTTTTTAGTGATTAGAGCAAGTACAACTCGCACTTCTGCAGCTTTTCCTCCTAGTCTCTTTATAATCTCTCTCTCTTTATTTCTTTCTGTCCCTCTCCCACTCTGCTCCCTGTGGCGGTGTTGTTTATAGAGCATTATAATTTATAACTGTACAGAGTGGATTTAATTTCAGCGCTGAGGCTCGCCAGCAGGGCGCCAGGCTGCAATCAGAGGAATCGTTGCGCTGCGGAGGCCCTGTTGAATGGAAAGTATTATCACTGGCCACAAATGGACACTGTTTCCCCTCAAACAATTCCCCGGACGCTCCGCGAGCCCTTCTTCTCTTTCATTCATCTCCACTGGTTAGCAGCCCAACCCTCCCTCCCTCTTTCCTCTCAGCACCTCCTAGCTCCTTCAGCCTATTCGTCCATCTCCTTCAATCCACTGCCCATAGACAGCTCTGCTAACCTCTGGCATGGCTGATTCTGCATGTTGATCCACTTAGTTAATAAGGCCCACGAGGATACACTCTAGGCCAGGGCTGCTCAATACGTCGATCGCGAGCTACCGGTCAATCGCGAAGGTATCGCTAGTCGATCGCGGAGCCCTGCCTTTCAAAATAAACTACCGCGCACGTGAGACCACACAGCGTAAAAACGAGTGATCCATGAACCACAGAAAACACTGCAGTACAGATGGAGCCAATCATCCATCCTCACTGTGGCGTTTGGCAGTTCATTGACATACAGACGAGCCAATCCAGCGTCATCTGTTGTAACAAGCGTCACCGCACATGCTCGGTCAACCACGTGCGCTAGTACAAAACTCCCGCAGAGTCACCTAGTTACCGGCTAACGTTTATTTACTTCTAAAGAAAGGGAGTAAAAACGAGTAGGGGAGCTGGGCCAAGTAAGAAACCAAAATCAGACTGTTCATTAAAAAGTACGACACCGACTACACATCGAAATTTTTATTGTTGTTTATTTTATTGTTGGTACATCATTTTGACTTGGTCAATTTAAAAGTAGCTCGCAAGCCAAAAAATTTTGAGCACCCCTGCTCTAGGCAACACAATTTCCCCCCTTTCTCCAAATGTAGTCAGTAGATGTTTGGTGTCTGGGGTTTTCCTCTTTAGTTTTCCACTGGAGCTATAAATAATGTAGCTTACATGTAATAAAAGCTTATACCCATCAACAGAGCCACCACTAGATTTTTGGAGCCCTACAAAAGAATATAATATTGGGGCCTGATACAATATATTTTTTTGTGTTTTGAAGGTAAGTACCTAGGAAGTCCTAATTCCACCAATGGCAGGCTGCATACTTGAAACATTTCTCACCAAGAAATAGACAAATAATCAGAATTTTGTTTAAATTCATCTTTATTTTAGCGGCATGGTGTTGCAGTGGTCAGTGCTGTGCCCTTACAGCAAGAAGACCTTGGGTCAGATCCATGAGCCACAGGTGCTGTTCTGTGTGAAGTTTGCAGGCTCTCCCTGTGTTCCTCCATGCGCTTTCCTCCAGCTCTAGTTTCCTCCCACTGTCCAAAGGTTTGTGGTTTAGGTTGACTGGCTACTCTAAGTGTGTGTGTGTGAATGTTTGTCTGTCTCTATGTTGCACTGTGATGGGTAGGCCCCCTGTCCAGGATGAACCCTGCTTTGTGCCCATGGCCAGCTGGCATTGGCTCCAGCTTCCCTGTTACCCAAAATGGATAAGTGGTTTGGACATCTTGGTATGGTTTGGCCTTAAATGTTTTAGAACAGTGGCCCCCAACCACCGGGCCGCGGACCGGGACCGGGCCATGGAGCATTTGTACTGGGCCATACAAAAAATTTTAACCTAAAAAATAAAATACAATAAAATAAAAAATAAACAATCTCAATATGTACCATCTAAGTGTGTTCGAGACATCAACTTTGCCAGTATTCTGTATAAAAGTCAAGGCAGAAAACCCTGAGATTTTTAAAGGAAAGTTACCATAGCAACCAGAGTGCATTAGGGGCAGAGAGGAGGATGTTATTGGTGCATTTTAGGATGACGCTGATATTAAAGTGTATATTTTGTAAATATAATAACAAACGTATAATAATAGACGTGAATCCACTGTGTAATTATGTGACTTTATTAGCAGCGTCCTCCTGAAACACGCCAATATCATCCTCCTCTCTGCACCTAATGTGCTATGGTCGCTATGGTAACGCATAAACTTTCCTGCTAATAAAGTGGATTAACGTTTATTATTATATTTACAAAACAATATTTTGTAAATATAATAATAAACATGAATCCACTGTGTAATTATGTAACTTTATTACCTTTATTACTGATTCTAGATTAGTCAAAACATTTATGGTGGAGCTATGAGGCATATCTAGCTAACAAGTAGCTAATTAGCAATGTGGAAACTGCACAAATCATCCCACAAAACAAATGCTTTTTAGGTGATGACAAATAGACTTGCTAATGTGGTTTCTGGCATTGTATGACTATTATCAGACAAAAATGTGGACAATTTTTTTTGCATTTTGTACAGTGCTAATCTGTGGATGTTAGCTTCTGTAGCTTCAAAAAACAACATACACTTAAGACACAAAACATATTTTTACCAAATATCCACATGCAAACCAAGCATACAAACTGTGTATTTTTGATCTCATGGGATCTCTACAAAGTATAAAAAAGTAATAAAGCTGAATAAATGAGTATTGGTTTTAAATTAGCTTAGCTAGCCTTTCTCTTTAGCTTGTTTGCCATCATTGCTGTGATGAACGATCACCAGGATGCGTGCTGCTGTGTTTTGACGAGCCGTTATGTGGCACTTGCAGTAACTCTGGTGTAGGGGCTTACCCTGATTAGATCACTGCTGCCATCTGTGTGGACAGCTGAGCGGAATGGAGTTCAACTGCGCATGATGTAGCAACACAACAGTATGAATTAAAGCATGGCTGGATGGAGGTTAGAGGCAGCCATGCATCTCAAATAATAACAAACCCACAGTGCTTGGACAGTTTAAGCAGTTTGTTCTGTGTTCTCTGAAACTGAACTTTGATAAATATTGATTGGCATAACAGCCCAGCACCATTGTTGTACAGGTACGTTATATTTTGTGACACACTGCTGCCCTTTAAAATTGGGACACATTGTATTATTCCTGTCAGGCATTTAAATTGAGACAATGTCTGTAGCCTACTATACAGCAATGCAAATTATTATGTCATTATATACGTATATGTGGGCATATAAAGTATATACAGCAATCCGCCATAACATGACCACCACTGACAGGTAAAGTGAATAACATTGACTCTTTAATTATTTCATTCCAGTGACACCTATTAGGCAGCAAATGAACAGTCAGTTGTTGAAGTTAAAGTGCTGGAAGAATGGGCAATAATAAGGATCTGAGACATCTTATACCTACACAGTATAAGGCAGCTGGTGTTAATGTTATGGCTGATTGGTGTGTTTTTATACCATTTAAAAAAACTTTTTTTGTTTAAAACACTCTTCTACCATTATCAACATATGATGCAGGTGTGTTCAATGGTATTTTGGAATACTAATACTGGTTATGTTTGCGTTGTAGACATCCAGACTCCTGATTCCATTCACTATTACGGTAAAGAAATCAAAGCCAGTAAATTTAATTTGACATCAAAATAATGTTCCTTAATGCACTTTTTTTTACCAATCTTTGAGACATTGTGAAAAATCTGTATAATTCTTCAAGTAATTCCAAAATAAATTAGTTTTTAACATTCTTTTCATTTTTGTTACCTGCTTGACATGTTTCGACTACTTCCTGTAGTCATCATCAGAAGCGTCCTGTGATGTTCATATGAGGTACAACATAACATGTCAATTAGGTAACAAAAACGCTTCTGTCTTTTGAAAAGAACATTAAAAAACATAATTATAAGAAGACAGTATGAACTTGTACCAAAGAACCAAATAAATTTGGTTACGTAGTTTTTATGACACTTTTTTAGACCAAATATGTCAGTAGCAGCAAGCAAAGCCCGATTTTACGTTACATTTAATCAATCAGAACACTGCACTTCAGTTGACTTGTATGATATGATATAAATCTGATGTGTATGATGGGTATAAATCTGAAGCTTGCTGTTGGCAGAACATCGCTGGACTAGTCATTGGCGCTTATCTACTTCAGGGTCTTTAAACCCAAGAGCTTTCCCAACAAAGCCTTGTCATGTCTTCATTGCATCTCTTTCACTTTGCCACCCCCCGCCCCACCCCACCGTTTCCCATTCGTAGTCTTCCGTTTGTATCTTGGCACCCGGCTCTGTTTTTGCCCTCCACTTACGGTGGGAGTTTGCTTCCATAAATCTTGATTTGCTTGGCGTCCGCCTGATTGGCCGGCCCTGCACTTTGTCATGGCTTAATAGCAGCCTTGTCGGGGTTAAAGATGCCCCCCTTTTGGCAAGCGTGCGCAGTGCGTCCTCGAGTCGCTACAGTCGGAGTAATGATATTTAAACACGGCCGGGCCCATTAGCGAGTCCTGTGACTCACGCCCATCTTTCTCTCTCTCTCGCTCTCTCTAAATCGCTCAGGGTTGCTGGGGCACACAATGTTCAGCAACCAATCTTCGCCATCTCTTTTTTTGTGCCCTGTGGCGCTTTGGGGAGGGATGAAAGGTAGAGGAAGGTTAAAGCAGTTTACAGAGAGCCTCTTTCAGCAAATTTGTAACTAGGTGCTTTTAGCTGCTGAAAGGGCCATTAAGCAAAAGGTAAGGAACCTTTGACTATCTGCTTGCGACTTCATACCTTGCAAAACATTATGGCCCCAAAGTGTCGTCACGGCTTTGGAATTGCTTGTAGAATATACGTTCAGGAAGAAAATAAAAAACGTTCTTTAAATTGGCCAGCGACTTCAAAAGCTATGTTAGTCGTAGTCGACAAAGCGAGCCTCCTAGGCCTCTGTATTTCTGCACATACAGTTTAACAGTAATGGTAAATGGTTTGCTCATTGTAAACCCAGATCTGCCTGACATGGTATCCTTCCACCACAATTGTAAATGCCAAGTCTTACAATGGAAGAACAACTCTAAAGTTGTCTTTTTAGGGCAACTGTTCCATGGGACCATTGGGTTCCATTGGCAACCCCCCCAGAACCCTACATTTTAAGATTGTAGCTCAGCAAATGATCAATAGCTACACATCCATGGCGTATCTCTCCTGGAGGAGGCACATTCTTGCCCTGTCATTGCTCTTGATCAGTGATCGAGAAGGGCAAGCAGTCATGTATTATAGAGTTGACCTGGCAAGCATCTATGGACCTAAGCCCTTCAGCTCTTTCATCTATGCCTGGCTGTGACACCACGATGGCCCCTAGCTTTGTGGAGGCAGCTGCATGTCGAGGGGTCATCTGAAAGTGATTGCGACCCTCGAGCGCACCCCCGCACTGCCACGCTGCCGCCGTGACAATAATTAATGCCTCCCCGTTTCCGCAAAATCCAACGGCCAGCTTTTTTTCACCCCCTCCTCTCTCATTTTGCGCCGGTGCCGCCGCCAGTAATGGTTGTGGGTTGGAGCGAGAATACTTTATGGACTGTGAAAAATAACGCTCATGCACCCACAACAAAGAAAGGGCCTCGGGAAGCCATAAGTACATCATTGATTTTCCTGGAAAGTTTATATATATATATATATAAATATATATAACATTTGAGTAAACTGGTGTGTTTCTTGGGACTGTTTCAGTGCTTCAGATGAGGCATGGTGCTGCCTTAAAAAGGACTCTTCTCGGGTTCTTTGAAAGAACTGCATGCAAAAGAAAAATTGCAGTGTCTACATGCTTGTTAAGAAGTTACACAGAAAACATATTTAGCTATTAGTACTTTGCTAACTTTACTTTTTTCATGCAAAATGAAGAGCACTTTGCATGCAAGGGCAACGAGGCATTGGCTCTCTGCCACCCTTATTTCAGATAGCATTTGGAATATTTAATATTTTGATGGTTTTATGAACTGTAGACAATGAAAGATTCAAAGTTTTGTCATTTTACATTGAGGAAAATTGTTCTGAAATTGTTTCTGAAACTGAATTTGTCACGTTACTGACCTGTTGCCAATTAATTGAATTAATTGCATAATGTTCCTCCAGCTGTTTCTTTTCAGCACCTCTTACTTTTCCAGGCTGTTGCTGCCATCGGATTCAAAATGAGAGTATTTCTAATATATGAAATATTAACATATGATATGTTTTCTGATTATGGAATTCTGTTTTTATATACTGCATCTTGTACTTCTAATCAGAAGTTTGTATTAACCAGAAGATATTGCTAATCAAGTTCCTAAATATATAGTACAGGGGGTCTTTGACTTACAACGCAATCGACGTACGATGACTCATGGTCACGATACTGTACCAAACCCCGTTTTTATGGTGTGAACGTGAAAGTAAATGTAATAAAATGCTCAGAAAAAGGCTAAACAGAGCCTCAGGCGAATGAGTGTCTCCCTCTGGTGGACTGACAGAGGAATGGCCCCAGGGAATTACACACATAGATGCATATGTAAGGGGGTTACAAACACTAAAGAACGGAACCCAGTTGTAAGTCGAGGACCCCCTGTACTGTGCAAACTCTTACGCACCTGAATTTATACCAAAATTATATTTGAAGCAACATGTGGCAACTTTACAAATCACAGACAACTTGATACTTTTTATTGCTTGTGTTCTTGCTGGCAGAAAGACACTCAGTGTTGAAATAAAAGCTTTAAACCATGTGCCTGAGACTTTTGCACAGCACTGTACTTCCTGTCTGAATAACAACGAATGAATGTGTACGATAAACTCTTCTTTTAAATGTCCCCTGCTTCCTCTTTAAAGCATAAAGTCACAACAAGTGCTGTCAGTCAGCCTGGAGCCATCAATCCCCAACCTTCCCAAACCACAACCTGTTTCAGAGGCTTTAAAGAAGGGAGGGGCCAAAATCTTCATGATGTGGCCCATAATATTGAAGCAGATGTATTGAAATATAATCCAGTAATCTGGACCCCGCAATCCTGTTTGTCACCCTGGTAACCTGAGTAGCCACGGATCAAGGCTGGAAGGGAGAAAATCACTTTGGAGACGTAAGCGCAACTAATGACCTCTTTTTCCCGGGGCCGGCTTAGGGCCCGGGCCGCATGCGCCAGGGCCGTCCAGCTACTGCGCTGTATTTATAGGTTGCGGAGTCACTCCTAAGCCAGGGTTATGAAGTGTGAAGAAAGGGCTGCCAAGAAGGAGAGGAGAAAGGGATGGATTTCCCCGCAGCAGCGTAGAGACAGCTGGAAGGAGAGAAAAGAAAGGGAAAAGGGAAAAGAGGGCAAATAGGACTGTTTTAGCTTTGCCGCAATAATTCTTCATTACATGCTCTTCATATCCGCCATGTTCATAGCAAACACTATAACATATGTTTTTACGCATGTTCTGTGCCTCTCTTTCACGAAATCGAAGGTGACCGCCCCTTCGTGTCCTGGAGCTGTCAAGTTCCACAAAACATCTATGTTTTTAATCAGCATTTATGAATTTTGGGTCCTTTGGATTGGGACGATGAACCAAAATATTTAAAAGCAAAAAATCTCATTTACAGTTTCCCTATTACCTCAGTTCTAGGGTAACGACTGGTGCCTATGCATCTATGAGGCTAATTCATTCGTTCGTTATCCAAACTACTTATTCATTTCAAGTCACGGGGAAGCTGGAGCCGATCCCAAATGACTCTGGGGACAAGGCAGAGTTCACCCTGTACATGAGGCCCACCCATGACAGGACAACCACTCAAACCTAAAGGTAAATTCGAGTAGCATGACTCTGAACTCCACGAACCCAGGTCCTTCATTCTGTGAGGCAACAGCACTAACCACTACACCAACATGATGCTAATATCATTGCTAATACGAACAAGAATGTGACTAATTGACATTGTGAACGCACCAGATGCACCACATCCATGAAAAGCTACCACTGCTTTATACCATAGCATTTAGAGTGGCAGGCATCTATGAGCAACATGCATGGAGCAGTGTAGTGGGATGGTACCAAGTGTACCTCAGCGGTACCCTTAGAGCACAAGGGCACATTTCTAACCCCTAGGACAGTCAACACTGTATGAACTGGATTTCGAAGGCTTTTTCCACTTTTATAGATAACAGTATGACCTGCAGCAACACTGGGTTGAGATCTATTAATTTGATGCAGTTTAGAAGATGCTACGCTAGCATTAGCTACGCATTAGCATAAGAAACGGAGTCAACAAACATGGCTGACTGACTTGTTTTTTTATGTTTATGTTAATGTAAATGTAAACTGTTTCTTCAACTATCACTGTACTGGCTGGAAAGAAAACCTTATTTTTGCCGTGTTTTTACCCAGTCGTCTGACCTTACATGACCGCCGTTGGATTCAATTAGTGTCGTTAATGTCTTTACAGGGAGGGGAGCACTGTTTCTTTCGACAGGGCCTGAGCTGATTGGGGCAGCGCACGCGATTCGGCCCACAGATCAAAAGGGGCCACTTGATGAACGACAGGGCAGAGGCTGGTAGAAGAGGGAGGGTGAGCCACTCCTAGCTTTGAATCATTGATCAAGGTCGTTCTCAGTTCATTAATTTTAGCCTGAGAGGGCCTGCCCTCAATTTTTGTCATGCTAGGCAGGCGCACACACACACACACACACACACAAAACAAACACTTTCATGTCCAGCTTTGTAAGACACTCCAAGAGAAGTGGAAAAAGAGTGCTGGCTTTTTCCTCCAGTTATCTCGTAGTGTTATTACAGGCACTCATGCGCGCGAGGCTAAAGAGAGACACTCGTAATAGCACATTAGCCCGTTAGCATTCTTAGTACTTTGTTTCTCTTTATAAACCTTAAACCTCCAGCCTTAAGGCCCTATGCTTCCCAGTGGCCTGCTCAGTGACCCTGAGCGCATGATTAGTTTTACTGCCTGTTACAACTACACCTCCCCTGTTTCCAGACATATGGCAAGTTCCTATTCCGAAAGGCCTTGTTGTCCTCACACTCAAAACCTTTCTGCTCGTTCCTCAAGAACCCATCGAACATTGCTTCACAGGTGACATGGTCAACCTTAAGAACTGTTTGCAGTTGACCAATGAGAGGTCAACACGGGCCTTCATGGAGGTCCAAAGTTCAAGACCAATGTGTGACAGTAATTGTTTACCATATACACTTGGTTACCAGTTTATTAGGTCGAGCCATTTTGTACCTATACTTACTATACACACCCTCTGCCCTACACGTCAATGAAAAGAGACCATTCACGACTGCTGGACAGACGTTATTTGGGTGGTGGTCCAGTTTAATCACATCATCAGTGGTGAGTTTCGAACACCAGAGTCGCCCTTGGTTGGATATTTGTTGAGGTAGAAATCAAAATGACCATTATTGTTTCTTCTTATGATCTGAGACCAAAAATCCAATATGGAGGATATAATTAATGCTGGCCCAGTAAGAATCAGTATATCACAAAGACTGTTTTGCTTCGATTGAAGGCAACCTTAAGGGCCATGGAACATTAAATCCCCATTCCACAACCATATCAGTGGCTGAGGAACCCAAATATCTGGTCAACAGTGGTCATGAATTGAACTTATGGCAAATGAGGGAGAGTCTGGTTAAGAAATGCATGAAATGACCTTTAAGAAGGTGGAGCTCATAAAGTGGAGGAAACAAGGTAAAGGGTAAAACATGACATGTTTGGAATAGAGTGTAGGTCCAGAAAGGCACTTCCACTGACCAGTGGGTTGCTTCCTGACCTGTACTGTTTCATCAGGACAAGTGACTCCATTCTGTGCGATTTTTATGTCTTGTTAAGCAGCTAATCAGATCACCTAATCTGATCACGGCTGCGCATCAGACCTATTTTTCGGTGCAAGTGGTGGCGCCAATCTCGCCGCACTTTTGGCTTTCACCTCCGAGCATGATCCAGCACCTGTCATAGTAATAATGCTATTATTCTAAATCATATTAATAATGCTATTATGCTAAATCTTGTAACCGTAGCCTGTTCACGGCGAGCAGGGATTGCCTTTCAGTACGCTGTCATGCCATATGGTAATGATTTTTCCCCTCTAACACAAAATACCCATAAGTTGATTGCCTGGAGGTTTTTGCAGGAGATTTATTTCTGTGAAAAGAAGGTTCATCAAAGTTTGGATTTTCAGAGAGCGAAAAAACGAGTCGGGGAGAGATGGATGGCAAAAAGAAGGAACGAAAGAGTGAAATGGTGGAAAAAAATGCAGTCTGCGAGAAACTATATCAAATTGCAGCCGCTCTGAGGGGCCAGTAGGTATCCATATAAGCCTCCATATAGGCGATATGATTATAATATCTCGACAGATGCTTGATTTGCCGAGCCAGGCGCCACTAGTGTGTCATTTGTTATTAATTCTGTGAAAATCCCCCAACTAAAGCCACAAACTGGAGCGGCGTCCATCCACAGGGGCCGGAGAGAGCGCGGATTATCGACACGCAGGAGGAGAAATCTGTCATGCTAGGATAGCTGTTAATTATAGCCTAGCCTGAACACACATAAACGAGCTCTGTTCACCTCATACACACTCAGAACTCGGAGGCCAACTCCCTTTTATGTGGACAGTCCTTCACACAAACACAGTCTTCAGAATAATGGTAGTACTTGCAAACAAACATCTCTTTAGGTCAATCAGGCATGAACCTCTGCAGTCCCAACAGGCACACTGTGTTCTGTTACCATTCGCAGCTAATGTTTATTGATTTATCGATGTCTGTCACTAATACCAGTTCAAAATAAGCTGAATTTGTCCATTTTTTAATTCCATGTTGTATGCATGACTTTTGTTTTGTGAAGGTGTGATATCCAGAAGTGCTGGCAAAAAAATTGCTTGAAACAGTATTTATTTATTTGTCATTAAAGTGTATTAGTCTTTGCTGGTTTACAGGTTTAATGCACAGAAACCTTCATATTAACTCCAATGTGAAGTGGGAAGTTACTTATATATGTATTTCCACACTATGAGGAGTTAGCCAACACACACTGTGGCTCTGCTATGAAAGGTGGCATTAATATTAATGTATACATTTAAAAAATTTAAACTCTCTATCACTATTGATTCAAATATTGCAAAAAAATCATTTTCATTTCAGCATGTAACCACTTTGAATTATGCTCCAATGTTTCATCATGGCTTTTAAAATTGATTTTTTAATGACATTTTTAAAGATTAAAAAAGAAATTAGCTTACTTTTGTGTCTGTAATATTTCTTTTTAAAATGAGTGTAAGAAAAGAACTTGCAGTTTTGTTCCGCCCCTCTGGTGCAAATGCAAAAGGTCCTAGATGTTCTGAATATTTCTGTATCATACCCATACTTTTCATTTTCTGTTGCATGCATTATGTGTGCAATGTTTTTTTTAGTTTATCTTTCACATTTTTTGGCATAAAATAAACCATTTTTAAATGAAATGCCATACCGAATTTTCTTTAAAATGAACCAAACAGGTTATCTTTTCTTAAGTGATAAATGACACCAGTAAGGCACATTCCTCTGCCATGAAATAGATATTAAATCACTGGAATGTAAGGAAATAAGGTTTTCAGACACTGGGATTTGAAAGTTTATGAACCCTTTAGAATTGACTATTTCTGCACAAGTGTGATTTAAAACATTAGATTTTCACAATTAAATAAATGAGACTAAAATATATCATTTGGCCTTTTATTTGCTAAAGAAAATGATCCAATACTGATCTTTTACTACTACTGATTACTGTTGATTAGATCAGCCACTAGGCTAGGATCTGCACCACTCACTTTTGCACCTTCAAACAGAAGTGAGGCTTTCTTTCTTCCTTCGGCCCATCCATCTTGGCCACCACCGACCATCACCACATCTGCTGCCTACACCTCTAGTCATGAAAATTCTATACCATAATTAACGTTTCTTTAAACTTTTTCATCTTTCAGTCATTTTTTGACTAATGTACTTTATAACCATGTGTTGACCAGAGGAGGCTAGGTTCCTCTAATGAGCTTTGGTTCCTCCCTAGTTTTCCTCCTCAGTTCAGGATGTTTTTCCTTGCCTTTGTAGCCCTTTGCTTTGTAAAGCTGCTTTGTAATAACATCAGTTGTAAAAAGCACTATATAGTATATAAAACTGAATTGATATGTGAGTGGCAAATGTAAGTAAACCTGTGCTTTTAGCAACTGGTGTGACCCACTTGAGCAATAATAACAGCTAAATATTTCTGGTAGCTGTTGGTCAGTCCTGGACATCAGCATGGAAACTTTTTAGGCCCATTCCTCCATTCAGCAACAGCCTCAGCTGTGGCATGTGGGTGGGTTTCCTCACATGAACTGCTCACCTTACGTCCTTCCACAGCATAATAACTTAACACTGTAGGGATAAATCATGGAAAAATGCGAAAGTGTTTGTCCTTCTTTATAATTTTCTTCAAAATTGCTAAGCGTCAGATACTCATTAACTTTGCTTCTTGGCAAAGTCCCGGGACAACAAGCTTTCACCTGCACATGTTAGGGTGAGTTATGGCGTTAGTGTATCTGTTGGAGAGAGGAGAGTTAGAGATGTTTCAACGCTAAATGGGACAGCTCCATTACAATAGCTGCTGCTTAGAGTGGAAATGAACAGATAATACATAACAGAAAATTATTATATACCCTTGCCTTTTCAATTTTAAGTAGATTTCAATATCTATACATGATATTAAATATCCAGATCTGAAAATAAGCATTATTTAAATAATATACTTATCTTACATTCCTGTCAGTTGTATTACTCAGTGTAAATCCAAGCAGAAAAACCAATAGAAATATTCTTATTTCCAGCTCACAGGGACATTTCTGAAAACAAATATCTGAACAAACAACTTGTATAATAGTCTGCATTAGGGTTGGGACAAAATATTTGGTAGAATATCATCGACCCTGCTCGCACGATACGATAACCAACTGCAAAATCAATATTTTAATTAATAAACATTTCTTGCCAATTTGACTCATTTAGCGTCACTACTACGCTGCTCACATGAACACAGAAAACTTGGGTGAAAGTTGAAGGGGAACTTACCAACAGGGACATAGCAGAGAAAGCTTGGCTGAGAGATGCCTCAGCCACATTTAAATCGAAAAAAAAGTTCACTTTGGCTTTTATAACACTGACGGAACAGGCCATGGAAATTTTGTACCATGTTGCATCTCTGTGTGTTTCTTCTCTATTCTTGTTTTGTGTAGCAATAAATGAAGCCTACAAGTAACATGAGTAATAAACGGTAATGGAGATGTTCTTTAAAAAAGAGAAGTACCCAATAATGCAAAGGCGTAGAATTGCAAGTACCAACCAATATTCCAGCTCCTGCCCAAAATCCTCAGCCAGACGAGAACTGCACAGCATGCATGTGTATGCTCTCTCTTGACTAGAAACCGTGTGGGAACCCTGAGGGAAACACTGGTGTGGCTTCCTCTTAATGGCCCCAGCAGGATGCTGCTCAGCTGAAAAGTGGATACGAATTCACAGGCAAACCCCAGGACCTCACCGCTACTCACCAGGGAGCTTCCAGAACTGGAAGGAACCCGCAAAGCGGCGGCGGGCAAACAGGCGCTATAAAGCCTCTGATCCAGCTAGCTGGCATCAACTCCTGATTGCCCAGCAGCTCCCCCGTCCGCAGCGCAGCGTCACCACCCTGGGGGAGGCATGCCAGTCTGACAGTCGGCACCTTACAGGTTTCTCCTTTCAGTTCTCTGTTACTATCATGATGTATGAGAGATATGTTCATGATGAAGTAAAGTTAACATATCTTTATTAAACTGTCTCTGTGTCACTCATTATTACCTTTAACATTACAGAATTCATTAATTAACATATTATTGTAATAAAACATTAAATAGCATTGCTTTTATGAATGTAAATTAATACCCCCCCCCCCAGGTTTGTGATATAGTGCTATTTCATTGCTTTTTAATATATTGCTTATTGCAGAATCGCTGTTGTGATGTTACCTTGGGCCATATATCATGTACTGTTTCAATTCAATTCAATTCAATTCAGTTTTATTTATATAGCGCTTTTTACAACAGAAGTTGTCACAAAGCAGCTTTAC
>JBBIGC010000082.1:16196419-16207550 GCA_037576955.1 Lepidarchus adonis | reverse complement strand
TATAAACTCTGTAAAGCTGCTTTGTGACAACGTCAGTTGTAAAAAGCACTGTATAAATAAATTTGACTTGACTTGACTTGGCTTCTAGCTGCCAGTACCAGAAACATTCCTTTTGGTCATTGTTGTTATCTAGTGCCAACCGGAGAAGGGTGGGTTCCCCTCCAACTAAAGATATTTCCTTGCCCATGCCACCATCGGCTTGCCAATGAGAGGCTTATAAACATCACCAAGATTTGCCATAACCTACGAGGTATTATTTAGTCTGTTTGCAATTAGTTTTACCACAGACATTTGCAAGCAATCGAGAACAAGCTGGGCACTTGGGAAATAGACAAGAAATGGATCTGTGTCATTTTTGAGACTATGCTAAAATTCAATTGTCAGTTATATCAAGCAAGTACATACATCACAAGAGGACACTGTGAAAATACAAATATTAAATTTAAACTCTATAATAAATTACTTGGATCGGCCAAGAAACAGGAACGGTTCAGAAAAATCGGCCACTAGAAGGTCACTGGTGGCAGCTATGAAAGAAGGTAAGTGCTAAGATTAGCTCAGTGTGTTGGACTGTTGCGTTTAAGTGTGTATGTAAGTACCTCACACGCTACACTTCTGGATAAAGTGAACTATGGTTCCTGCTGTAAACATGGTTAGCATGCGGCAGCCTAGCGAGATTTGTTGACGGCGAGTCAGTCTCAAAAGTGTGCTAGAAGCTAGAAGGTTTCAGCTGTCCTGTTGAAATCGATGGCTCGTTATATCCTGTTGTGTTGACAGAATATAAACAGCCAAAGTCAGGCATGGCGGCACAGAGATAAACGAAGTCGGCCATTAATTGTGTGCTAGCCGTACAAGCTAGGTGCTAGTGTAACAAATGGAGCCAGAAGTGATGGCTTGAATGATAAACGAACCAACTGTCACTTGCTGTTCTTGAATGTGGCCTTCAGTTTTCATTGCACGTCCAGCAAATGACGTGTTTAGAGCCTCAAATGTGTATACAGATGGAAGCTCTGGCCCACACACTCACACCCAACTCCATATGTGCTATCCACCTCGTCCTGGCTGAGCCTGTGCTCGAAAACGCTTGTTTATAGCTGTGATCAATAAATCATGGTTATTTGTTGCTAGATGGAATGGGATGGATCTGTTTCTATAGCTTAGATGAGTGAGGCGCTAGGTTGACCAAAGTGGCTGGGAAGAACATTAGCAGCTCAGCATAAACACTGTTGCTTCGTTAGAACTTGGTGCAACACTTCTTGCCTTAAGAGCCATTAGTGCTTGCCAGAATATAATGAAGAGAGATTATGCTACACTTTACACCATGTATTATTAATGTGGTTAGGTAATATTCTGTTTACATACGCCCAGAACACCCCATTCATAACTGCAGGGTAATGGTGAGGGAAAGAGGGCAGCTGGAGAAGATTAATTCATTTAAAGTAGTTGGTAGTTCTGCTTTAAACGTGATGAATGTAGATTGCACATTAGCTCAATTCTGAATTACAATCGTGCCAAACTTACCTTGATAATGTTCTCATTAGTTAAGAATGAGGCCTTCTTTGGCATAAATGAAGATGGAAAATGGAATACATGCTAAAAATGACATCTACAGATGATTCATCACATAGAGTTATTAAAATTTGGAAAATGATGGAATATATTTAAAGTAATAATACAAAATAATATATAGAAAGTCTGTCAGAATAAAATATTGCATTATTTGGGGTCACTCAGGTAGTCGATGACCATACGAGCAAGTTTCCCCCAATCAAAATTAAACATACATCAGAACGGGGGTCGAGCAACATGGCCTGCACCTTTCTTTTCATTTACACCACACATGCACTCACCTACGCTGTGGAAAACATACTGAAATTTGATCACAGTAGATCTCAGTAGAGCTATATATGCTTTCAACCATACTTTCCAGTTATGTTTACCTATGTTTTGCAGAAATATATAAAGGTACATCAAAAAAATTGCATATCATTATTCATAATTCCTTGACATTCCTTTCCGAAGGTGAAATCCATATATTATATAGATTCATTACACATAAAGTGAAGTATGTCAAGTCGTTATTTCTTGGAATATTATGGCTTACAGATAATAAAACCTAAAATTCACTCTCTCAGAAAATTAGAATATCACATAAGATCAATAGAAAGTAATATTTTAAACTCAGGCTTCTGAAAAGTGTGTTCATTCCAATGCACTTAATATTTAGTTGGACCTCATTTTTGCATGAATTACTGCATTAACGTGGCGTTTTATGGAGGCGATCAGCCTGTGGCTCTGCTGAGGTGTTATGGAAGCCCAGGTTGCTTTGATCTCAGCCTTCAGGTCGTCTACATAGTACACATAGTAGACGCTTATATAAGGGGTTTCAACTCCAAATTCAACTTACGACCTCGTTGTAAGCCGAGGACCCCCTGTAGTTGCTTAATTTTGATGTCTGGAAGCAACTGCACTTACTAAGCTTCTCCACTTATTTTTCAGGCTAGTTTTGCATATTCCTACACGTATATGCCAATCTCTTGCATTGATCTTACTCTGATGAACGTTACATTAGATGCTTTCAGCCCAGGCCATATTTTGTGATTGAAGCCACAACGTTAAAACAAACCTGACATGAATAAGACATTTTATTCTTCCTTTGTTGATGCATTAGTGGTGCAACTCCTTTTTTTACATGTTAAAAAACCCTATTGGTCAGGATGGATGGAAGACAGGCCTAGGAGCAGGGCTAGGGAAAGTTTAATGTGTTCTGAGTAGCCTTTTGTTTCGTCCTCTCTTTCAGGACGTGTCAGCCATGTTCGCAAAGCCTACAGGCAGGAAGAACAGCTTTTAAAGTCCAGCACAGATATGGTCACTTAGAGTGACACACACACACACACAGGTTCTTCCTTTTGCCACTGATGCCCCCCAAACACTGCTTTTAAGAGGGTCACGGTGTGTGTGTGTGTGTGTGTGTGTGTGTTTGACACAGTAAGAGAGCTGAAAGGCAGATATGCTGTGTGAATGAGAGCGTGAATAAAGAACCTTTGCTCGGGCCTCTATTGATGGGATTACACACATTTTCTCGGCCCAAAGGCTGAGTGAGCACGTGAAGAGCGCGGAGAGAAAAAAAACGGAGTAAATGATTTAGCAGCTGACTCTCCTAATGCAACGGACGAGGAGAGAAGACGAGGTGAGACAGCGATCAGGCGGCTAATCCGCAGGGCTTCCATCTCCATTAACAGTCCAACGCTCCTGAAGCACTTGTGGCAGTGGCAGGCAGCTGGGAGGCCGAGGAAGAAGAGCCATGAAGAAACTGAGATAAAAAATGTGGTGGTGGTGATGACAAATGTGGAGTTGATGAGATGGACATTGATGGAATGATTAATAAAAAGTCTGAAAGTAAGGTCTTCCTTCATCTTCTGAAGAGTTGGCCTTCTAACACAATTTGACTTCCACCTATAACAACCAAGAACTTACAGCTAGACCCTGAAATTAATGTTTCAATTCAATTCAGGTTTATTTATATAGTGCTTTTCACAATAGATGTTGCTAGCAGTTTTACAAGAAGGTCCAAGCCCCTATTGAGAATGGAGGTGAGGAAAAACTCCCAGAACTGAACCCAAAGCTCAATTGGGAACCCATCCTCCTCTGGTCGACACCAGATAGTAATAAGTAAAGACTCAAAAGATGAGTAGTTATAATTGTTAATGAGTTCCATTGATAGAGGTGTAGCAGCAGATGAAGGTGGTGATGGTCAGTGGTGGCCAAACCAGACCAAGATGGAGGAAGAGAGAAAGCCTCACTGGTTGAAGGATCAGTAGGAGGGTGCAGAATGAAATGTTCTTTATAGCCTCTATGGTAAAACCATTTAGTTTAGTTCTACGTAGCACCAAAAATGTCTCAAGGAACTTTTTTGATACTATTAAGAACCTACTACATTGAACTTCAAACACAATAACTAAACCTGTCAATCAACAGGTGAGTGGATTGAAATTGAAAACCTATATGCCCTACACTCTTAAAAAGGTCTCAAATACAGTTTTCGCCATAGATGCCACAAAAGATGTGTGAAAAAGTTTTACAAAATGTAAAGATACTAATTATAAAACTTAAAAACGTTTACTTTATGGCTGCTCTAAAATTGCCCATGGGTGTGAGTGTGTGTGAATGATTGTCTGTCACTGCGATTTGGAAAACGAAGGAACAAATGAATGAAATTTTACATGAACTTTAAAAAAGACTCATTGAAAAACGGATCTCTAAAGAAACCCTTGAACCATTGAAGGACATAATGTGCTGACCCACAAAGAAACCACTCATTCTTATTTTTAAAAAAGTATATTAATCATGATGGTGACAAGTAAAAGTAAATGATAATAACAGAGATAAGGTGGTTGTTAAAGGACGGCCTTCCTCTGTCTACTGTCTACTTTCTTGTTGGGACTGTATCCCACTATTAAACATCAAACCATTCTAACATCCTTACACCATTAGCTACACATAACCTCTATCTACACCTTCTTCGAGAATGCAATGTCTGTGTCCTGTTCGGTAATTCCATTACACAACACACTCAACTCTCCCATTTTCACAATTTATTGGTGTTATTCCAAGCTGATAAACGTTGTTTCACAAGAGCGCACAAAGCATCTTGCATGATTTGTGCTGGAGAATCAGGAGGAGGAACCTTCAACTTGACACTGTTTCTCTTCATCTCCATGCCCGTGTCTAAAATAATGGCCGATCAAAGAGCAAGACAACTTTATCTAAAGAAAAACGGTTCTCTAGGGTTTGCAATGGGAGATCCCCATGGTAGCCTTCTTTCTGGAAAGAGATACAAGGATCTCATCCTTGTTTGTTACTCAGGGTGTCCAAAGCATTGAGATTAGCCTTCAGCTAGGTCCTACTGCATGCTGGATGTTTTTTTCAAGGTTCTTTTACTGAGAGAAGCCAAAAACACCTCAGACCTGAAGAAGAAGGCTCTGCTTGTTTGCCGAAACATGTAGTAGACATAACCCCTCACCTTGTCTCTTCCATTTTTAAAAATGATGAAAACCAACCGCTAGGTTCTTAAAGCCTGAGAACACAGGGTGTTGTCCTTTCTTATGTCTTGCAAGGACTAGATCAACCTCTATTCCTCCACTTCTCCCCCCCTTTCACACACTGTCTTCTTTGTCTTTCCCTTGAGGATTTCTTTCAAGAGAGACATTATTATTTCATGGTGCCGTTTTAAAAAGCTGGGTGGGAATGCCTTGGAATGCAAGCTGCCAGACAGTTGAGGAGAAGAGTGGAGAGCTCTTTTGGTCCACAGGAGGAGCCCATGCCCTTGACCAAAATCTGGACAATTTATTGTCTTGGCCCAGAGTTCTGGACTTGAAAGCTTTAGCAAAGAACCTGGACTTATGACTGTACAACCCTGGCTGGCGAGGTTGCAAGCATTGTAGCTGGAAATTTACTCTTGGCTTTAGATGGAATTCCTGGCGGGAACAACAGGATATGGTATGGTACGTCAATATCCCATACACACACTTTTATTGAAGCCCTCAACACCGTTTACATGGTCTTTTTTAAATTTTTACTGTTTTCCCTCCATTCAGACCAAATATTCTCGTGTCCTTCACATGCCATTTTGATCCGAAACATAAAAGCCTCAAGACCGTCCCTCTAGTGGCCTGTCCCGCACACCCCTTTTCCCTGCTTTGATGACCAGATCTGCTGACCCAGATCCCAGTGCTCTCCTTCAGACGGATCAATGGCAGCCGCCACTCAGCAAGCTTTTTCTGAAGTGGTATGAAGTTTATCTGCTGTCCCTGTGTGTCTGCTGGGTGAGTGTTTACCAGCAGATAGCAGCGTCCTCTTCCCCTGGCTAGACTTCAGGCAGACTACCGCCACCTTCCTCACCCCCTGCTTTAGATTCTGGGGCTGAAAAGCAATGAAAAATTCTCTGTGATGGTGGAACAGTTAATGATAAACATTAATAATAAGAAGAATTTTGAAGTGAATCATCTCTACAGTTATACAGTAGTGCTCTTCCTTAAGCCTGTATTTTCTGTATTCTTTCCACCCATGCTGGCCTCACCGCTCCTTGAGTATCAGCAAAGGAGCTTGGAGGGGCTGGTGGCCTCTCGCCTGTGTATTAGTAGCTGTCAGAGGCTCCGGCGTGTGGCTGAAGGAGTGCAGAGTCCAGGCACAAGGGGAGATAGCCACTGGGCTCCACATCAAAGGACTTGCTGATAACCCCCGTAGTGTTTCATGTGTGAGGTATCTGTCGGCTGAGGGGCCACGTACCTCACCCTTCTCCCTCGACATCCGCCGCCTGTAGACTGCTATCTCTGCTGCCTGTCTTTGGGCTCTGAGATTCTATAGACCAAGTGACTTCCTCTCTTTCTCTTGCTCTCTATTTCTTTCTTTCTCTCTTTACTCTGTTTTCCCCTTATTTTATCATACCACAGGCCTCCCCCCTCCTTAACCATGGGTTAGAATGGATAACCTTTGCCATGTGGAGTGAAGAGTGTTGGTCTCACAACAGTAGAAGTCAGGATGGTCAAGCTTAGAGACCCAAGTTTCTGTAGGCATCAGCAACATCTCTTGAGAAACATAGTTAGCAAAGGTTTGGGCCTTGGTTTCGTCAATGAATCCTCTTGGCTTGGGATAGCATTATCAGTAAAGAAGTAGCTATGGTTATCAAGAGAAGATGGGATCACAACAGTAGTAGTCACGATGGTCCAGCCTAGAGCTCCAGCATTCTAGCAGTGTCAGCAATATCTATTGGTGTAGTGAGTGTCAATGTTCTTCAAGGAGAGGTTAGGGCAAATTATATTAGCACAAGTTAACAATAGCAAAAATGCAGAAAACTGATTGATTGAAGGTTTGTGGAGTAGGATTGTGGAGAAGGTTAAAAAGTGTGACACAAGTGTCTGGAGAACCGTGAGCTGATTTGGTCCAGCCTCAACTTTGATTTCGTTTGGCCTAGTGCTTTAATGGCGTCAACGTACACCACAGCAGTAACCGCATTGGAGATGTGACTTGCGGCAAGACCACACTGATGGTGCATTAACACAGTGCACTATTAACCCCCCATCTCACCCACCAATCCACATGATCTTACTCAGCAATAGCAGTGAAAAACAGTATGAAATGAATTAGCAGAGCAGAGCACAGCCTCTTTCCCTCTTCTCCTGTAACCATGTGCTCATCTCGTTGTGCTCGCTATTATTGTAAAGCATTTAGTAGCCAATTGCATTCTACTACTGTACATGACAGTAAATATGTGCATATTTTTTTTTTAAAGCCAGCAATGTAACCACAAATTTTAGTAAGTCGAGGATGCTGTAAGTCAAGGATGCTGTAAGTCGAGGATCCTCTAAGTCAAGGATCCTCTAAGTCGAGGATGTTGTAAGTCGAGGATGCTGTAAGTCGAGGATGCTGTACGTCGAGGATCCTGTACGTCGAGGATGCTGTAAGTCGAGGATGCTGTAAGTCGAGGATGCTGTTAGTCGAGGATGCTGTACGTCGAGGATGCTGTACGTCGAGGATGCTGTAAGTCGAGGATGCTGTTAGTCGAGGATGCTGTACGTCGAGGATGCTGTATGTCGAGGATGCTGTAAGTCGAGGATGCTGTAAGTCGAGGATGCTGTAAGTTGAGGACACCCAGTATTTGGCAAGATAGATTTTCAGTCAAGATTACTGACAAGGCAGCGATCGCCTTTTATTTAATCTCAGGGTAGTTCACAGATAAGCTCACAGATCAACTGCCAAGACTTTTGTCTGCGATTTCCAAAGTTTTATAGTGAACAAGGCTTATGTCTGTTAGGCTTTGAACCTTGCACTTGATGGCTTTGGACCATACATGGTTCGTAACCCTAGATTCATCGTTCTTGATAACCATAGCTACTAATGTACTTTTCTAAAAGTTTTATTCCTTTACCCACCTTTGATTACAATAATGTCAGAGAGATTGCAGGTCGCCCAGCACAACTATACTTAAGTACATTTCAAAACTCGAGTTCTTTGGAATTATGGCCAAACTTGGAGCAAAACGAGGAAAGCCCAGACCTTTTTCACTCAACCAAACATACTATTATCAAGCAAATGTCCTGATTTTATATGACACATATTTATCACATTTCTTTGCTGTAAAAAAAACCAAACCCTCTTTTCTTCTTAACTACTACTTAAAATAAGATTTCAAAGGCTTCAGCCAATCCCTTTATGAAGCAAAAGATCTAGAGCTGTCTCTTTTCTTTAACATCTTCAAGAGGCCATGACGATTCCTTACTTTCCTAAAACAAACTACAGCCCTTTTGATTTTTCTGTATGTCTACTTTTTTTCTGCAGACAGCGGTGGAAAATGCAGAGAGATGGGAGGTCACAAGGCTTTAATGCATTTAGCATCGACTGCGACCTCCCTCCTATCCCAACCTTCTTCTCTCACGCAGTGCATCTATTAGGCCATGATTCGATTTGGGCCTATTCATTTGCAGGCCCCAGCAGCAGGGACCCTCGCTGGCCTGCTCGGCCACCCACTAATTGGTCCTGTCTCTGCCCGGCCCGTCATTAGATTACTGCTCGAGTCCCGAACACTTGTAGGCTGCGCTTGTGCCTCCATTTATATGGGCCTAATGTAACGCAAAATTCATTACTGATTGCATTAGGGCTGCGGTCGCGCACACAGGCAGAGCCTGGAACTCGGGGTATGAATAGAGGGAAGTGAAGGAGAAAGGTGAAAAGAAAAGCAGAAGATCTGGAGTAAACAAGAGTAGACTTGACCTGGGGATGGCGTTTTAGTGCAAAGGAAGAGTATACATTCTATCTTTCCATTGTCTTTCTTTCTAGGCGTATAGAATAAGCTTTGGGTGAGCAGATCCCGTTACTGGTCAGCTGCATACTTTGTTAGTGTCTAGAAATTGCAATGGCAGTGAAGGACTTTCAATTATTATAGTATTAGTGACAAAATAATTAACTTGGTTATATTTTGATACATTGCTTATTGTTATTTTATTATAATATGTCATGATAGATTGATAGAACAGAGAAGAAATAAGTTTATGAATATTTTCACTCCTAGATTCACCTCTTCCTGAATGTGAGTGTTCTGGTCTGGTCTGAGGGATTGGCAGCAGATGGTTAGATGCTCACTGTCTACATGGATTGGGTGGGGGCGGGGGGGTGGGGGCTTCAGAGGATAGTTGCCGATATGAGGTCATCTCTCATCAGGAGGAGCAGGGGGCCACAGAAGGGTCCTGAAACCTTGATTGACGTTCTTCTCCAAAGGGGACTTTACAAGTGTCTGTTCTAGTCATAGAGGGTTTATATAATGTGAGAGGCTGTTAGTCCGGCATTTTAAGATGTTTAAGTATATTTATTTGCCCTACCTTATCTAAAAATAATAATAAAAAAGAAATTATAAATGAGTCACAGTTAATTAATAATAAATGGCTTCAGCCAAACACTAACCATGAGTGAAAGAAAAGTTTTATTCTCTGACAAATGGCTTAGAAATCTTAAATCATAAATTCTGTCATGTTAGGTAAACTTATGAGAACAACTGTAATGCAATTTGGAATCATGTGGATTTTTTTGTAGTAGATCTGTGCAGTGGATCTACTAAAAGATCTTTTTAAAATGTCTTGCTTGATGTCCGTCATTGAGAAAAAGTGAGTGTACAAGTGGAGACCACCACAATGAAGTCCACCTGTAATCAGATTTCCATAGTCTGTTACAACGATGCCAACAGAGCTACACTTCCTGGTGCTAATTCCATTCTACCAGTGAGAGCACAACAACCTGATGGCTCATAAATTCTCACTGGACGCATATAAATGTCACAGCAATACCAATATTTTCATAATTTGCTATTTATTTAAATGTATAAAAAGTGCACAACAAGACAAGCAAAGCATACAAAGACATGTTCATAATCCATGCTCCAGATCATGGCAAATATTTCTGAAAATATCAAACCCAATGAGGCTTTTTGTTTTCCTCCAGTGTCTTCAAAGCCAGACGCAAGCCAGATTGGCCTAATCTTGAACTACTCTCTGTGTAATAGTTATTAATGGAATCATCAGGGTGCATTTCTTAATGGCTTTATGATTGGGCAAATTACCTCAAATATGGGGTGTCGTTCATGCATAGCTCAGACCAAATTGATCTGAGGTCTTGCCTGTGGATTTTGGAACCGTTCCCTCTTGGCTAGATCTTTATCGCAAAGCAGCTTCAACAGCGTCTGTGTATTGATTCATATTTAATGCTGTTTTAATAAGTGTAGAGCATGTATAGGTATTATTTCACAACTTTATGTTATAACAGTGATACATACTGGCTCTTTAACATTTAGGGTTAGGGTTAGGGTTAGGGTTATGGTTATTTAAGCACTTTAATTATGTTATATTCGGCAGTGTTGTAGTAATTTAGGCTACTTAATAGTAGCTAATTATTAACTGAAGAATACAACTTGGTGTTTAAAGGCCAAATTACTGCCTGAGGTATGTTTTTTCTTCTTCTGCAACACATGGAATGGAAGCAGCTTGGCATATGTTGTTCCAGCCCAACTACCTAACAGCAGATACCGATCTACGCTTGGTCCCTGCTGAACCCCATTCATTTAATCACGCTCTGATATGACTGACCTCCTCGTTTCAGACCTACATCACACTAACTCTACTACAAACGTACAAAAAGCTCATACATGCGAAGAGGTGATGTGAAGTTTGGAAATGTTTAATTTCAACAGCTTCAATGCCCCCCTTACTGCTTGGAAATCTAGAGTTATTAGTGTGAATACAACTAAATATAAAGTTACATTTGTTTTAGTTATGCAATGAATTGCATTTATATTTCAGTGAGGTTTGATTTTGCATTCCACATTGCATATATAGGGGCAACCAGAATAAAGGTGGTACTGATTAAAAGTTTAGGATTACATTGCATAAATGTCACACAGGACAAATGCTGTTCCTTATTATTGTATATATATATACAGTACAGGCCAAAGGTTAGGACACACCTTCTAATTCAATGTGTTTTCTTTATTTTCATGACCATTTACATTTTGAAGCATCAAAACTATGAATGAACACATGTAGTTAGTGGAATTTCTTGCTTTATCAATGGGGTTGGGACCATCAGT
>JBBIGC010000082.1:16168723-16182773 GCA_037576955.1 Lepidarchus adonis | reverse complement strand
TGTGTGTGTGTGTGTGTGTGTGTGTGTGTGTGTGTGTGTGTGTGTGTGTGTGTGTGTGTGTGTGTGTGTGTTTAGGCCAGCAGAATGACTGCCACCCCTTTTAGTCATTTTCCAAAAAAAAATCTTTGCAAGAGAAATGTTCTGGCCGAAACCCTGCAACCTGAAGTTAGTTTTGCAGAGCTTTAATTTATTGCATTGTGATTTATCTCATTTATCAGGTTTTTGCCCAATAATCTGCCTTCATATTGTCACTGAAATGCACAGAACGACCTGTACACCCGGAGTCATGTCAATGTATTAATTTTACACCTTTGTAGAAAATGCTTCTTAAATTTATCTTGGCATCAATAAGATCCGCCCATCCATCCGCGCTTATTTAACGCATCAGCCATTATTTCTTTTTCCCTTCATCTGTAATGAAGCTATCTCTTTGTCACACTTCTTCTAGTATTTTTATTTAGATCTTATTTGTCCTTATATGTTCCTAACGGTTGTGGGCGTGAATGGGTCCAACAATAAGAGCATATGGAAATGAAATATTGCCACTGTGGAATAAGTAATATAAAGTATAGCTATTATTATAAATTCACAGCTAGAATGGTGGAGTGTGGTAGGTTCTTCTCTTTTTTGCGATGATTTGAGAAGAACTGATGAAGTTTTGAAACAATCCACCATCGCGCCATTACTACACTCCCCAAGAATAAGCAGAACAACTCTTTGGCAACTGAGTCAATTCAACAAAGAGATTCCAAAACCTGCAAAACTATCAGGTAAGTGATAGTCTACACTGCTTATGACAGGTTTTGTCTTGAACCTGATCATCATAGTTTGAAGAACTATTTAAAATGCAGACAATCCACCTCCCCCAAAAAACTGGGGTTGTCCTTACATTTTAGATCCACGTTTCGAAAAGATCTTGGCAGCGAGGAATTCCTCGACAGAAAACCTCAAGGAAGCAGAAGCACGGGAGCTGTAGTGACAATGGAGGTAGAGCCGGAGACGAGCGACAAGGCGGGACACGACATTCCTGCAGGGACAGGAATAAAAGAGAGGGAGAGTGGGGAGAAGTTTGAGGGCTTGGGCGAGTGGAGGAACGCGAAGAACTGGACAGGTCTTTAACGGTCTGGCGCCAAGGAGCTGCTCCAACAGGATAAACACGGCAGAAGAGGATTTGCGAGGAGATGCTGCTTGAAGACGATAACGCTGAACACACACACACGCACACGCACACACGCACACACTCAATAAATAATTACAGCCTGGGAAATACACCTTACTTTGTTTTTCCCCCAATTTATCGCAACCCATCCTGTCTTTTTTAATGAACGCCTAAATAGTTATCGCCCTCTAATACACTCTTTAGTCTCTTAAAGTTCAGTGGAACGTGTGTTGAATGAGAGGCGGCACGTGAGAGCCACGGTAGCGCGCGCTCCCCGTGGTAAATAAATAGGCTCGAGCGATCCCTTGACTTGTGTTTATGTAATTAGCCGGAGACGTATATACATGGCAAATCATTAACTTCCTTCGTGTGGGGCTAATGTGCTTTCTTTCAACAGGCATTTTAAAGCGCGAGACGCGCTGTTTGTGGTGCTAATTGCAAAAGAAATAATGACTCGTTAATAAACGCATAATGGCATGTTAACCTGTTACCATTCAAAACAATCTATTGGGAACTTGTATCTGTTTAATCTGTCTGCTGTAATACACGGCGCCTTTACACACGTATTTGGCATAAAGAAATTATTCTTCAAAACAATGACAAAGACAAAGCACATTTATTTATAGCACATGATATAGCAGCAATATGGCACATAAGTAAAAAGTAAATTCAACAACACAGTGAAGGAAGAAAAATAAAATAAAGTAAAATAAAAAAAAACAATAATAATATATATTTTAAATAATATACAAAATAAAGCCAGCAATGTAATAAGTAAGTAAAGTAAAGCTAGCAATATTGTAAATCTTGCAAAAATAGTCAAAAACTGAAGTAAAAACCGCAATGTAGTAAACACACACACACACACACACACACACACACACACACACAAACACACACAAAGTAAAGCTAGCAGTATAGTAATAAAAGCTAGAAATATAGGAACTAGTAAAGGTAGCAGTATAGTAAAAGTAATATGGTAATAAAAGTAAAGCTACCAATATAGTAAAAAGTAATGCTAGTAGTATAGTAAAAAGTGAAGCTAGTATAGTAGAACGTAAAGCAATATAGTAAAAGTAATATAGTAATAAAAGTAAAGCTAGCAATATAGTAAAAAGTAAAGTAAAGCTAGTAGTAAAAATGTAAAGTAAAGCAAGCAGTATAGCAAAAAGTAAAGCTAGCAATATAGTATTAAATATAAAGCTAATGCTATAGTAAAAAGTAAAGTAAAACTAGCAGTATAATAAACAGTAAAGCTAGCAATTTAGTAAAAAGTAAAGTAAAGCTGGCAATATAAAAGGAAAATAGTAGTAAAGTAAGCTAGCAATAGTAAAAAAATACAACAATATATTAAGAAGTAAAGCAAAGCAGGAAATATAGTAAAAAGAAAGTAAAGAGTCAGCAATACACAGAGTGAAGTAAAACCACCATATAGTTACAAGGTAAATATTTTTTACAAAATAAAGCAAGCAACATAGTAAAAAGATTAAAGAAGTAAAAATGAAATGAAGCAAAATTGTAAAAAAGTAAAAGCAGCTGTACAGTAAAAATCGAAGGCAACAATGTACAAGAATGCAGATAAAAAGTAGGCTTTTTATTTTGCAAATCGTACTGGTTAACTGAAGGCAGTGAGGGCTGTTAGGTTCTTGTTTGCTATATTGGGCAAGGACTTTTTCAAAGCATATTTCATAGAAATGTATAATTATATGTATAATTATAATAATTAAAAGGCTATTGAACGTGCTCTATAAAATCCTTATTTGATTTGTGCAATTATTTTGCTTTTATTTCATTTCACTTTTTCGTCATGCAATTTAAATGAAAATCACTTGGTGAAAAGCTACACACAGATCAGATTAAGAGTCCATATTCATCACTTCACTGACATTATTGACGATGATATTATGGAGTCAACATTGGGGGGCACCAAATCTGCCAGGGGTCTGGGAGGGAGGATAGGGGGTGTTGGCGTGAGAAGATCTTGTGTGGGACGGTGGTGCGTGTTTTTGTTTTGTTTTTTGTGCATAGGAGCATTTTTTGAGAAGTTAGTGTTGAGGGAACATGATGACAAAAAAGTAATGCAGAATTTGAAACAAAAACAGAACAAGCTGTAGACGTCCAGCACCACACACACACGCACGCACGCGCGCACACACTCCCATCTTACCAGAGCTACAGAGCTGTTTCTTCCCATCCAGGCTTCCCCATTCATATGCTCGTTTTTCATATCCCGAGAGGTCCTCTAGTACACACACCGCCCCGGCCCTGGCTCCTCTCCATGCAGACCCTCCAGCGCTGTGACGGACCCGTGAGCAGAAGAAGAAAGGCAGCAGCGACCCTGCGTCGCTCTCTTGGGACCCCTGTGAGTTTTCAAGAAGTCCCACTTAAAGAAGAAACCGCCCGGTCGAAATGTGAAGACTCCATCCTTCTCATATTAGCGCATGAAAACTCCACTGCAGAGTTTCCCCAAACTTCAGTCCGACCCCCTCACGTCCACGACGTTCAGCTGGAAGGGAAAATACCACAGAACCTGTTGGGATTGGCCCAGACCGATAAAGTTTTTATACGTCAGTGGACGCACCCATTATTTATTGACCTATTGATTGATTTATTCACTAAATGTGACTTCTTAATTGATACTATTTACAGCTAATTCGGATTTTGAAAAACATTATTTAGTAGCATAAAGTAGTAGTGTCACGTGACAAACAGGTTGATCAATTCAAACTTATTTTAGCCTTATTTGACCTTTTTCTTCTTATTTTGGACCATAATGCCAGATTTTAGATGTTATTAAAGAGTTAATGTTGTTCGGAAAGCGTTTGGTTCAAGGGCTCCACCGCATTGTTTATCCAGTGGTGCTAAGCTAACGTGTGTCACACAAGAATACTCCTAAAAATGGGTCTTGTCTTGAGTTTAATTGCAGCCTGTGAGAGTTGGGAGCACGGAGCTGATGGGTGAACTCTGTTTGAGTGCTGTGTTGGGAGTGAGGGTCGAGTGGGGGTGGTAAGGAGGGGTAAATATGAAGTGACAGGGGTAGGTTCTTATTGTAGGCCTCAAGCCGAGTGGCGCCGAACCCCGAGTCCCACTTCATCACGCATGCGTGGGCGGAGCATCTTAAAGGCACACGACCCTTATTTTCCATTCACATCTCAGCACATTGTAACAGAATATAACAGGGTTACAGGATTTTGGCAGGGGGTGGGGTTTCAGGTGGGGTTTATTACACACATTTATTGATTTGATATTGATATGATTTTTGAAATCATATGTTTGGATATTCTTTATGTATCACTGGACTCCACATACTTTACTGTGGTGGGGTTATCAGATATCAGGTGGGATTTATTACACACACTATATGTCTATAACGACAATGATAGGTAGAGGAAAAACTGGGTTATTATCAATGTTTCCATAGTAATAATCACTCACGCGTACACTTCACTTCTACAATAGATACAGTGAAGCATCTATGACTTATTTACATTATCTTCTACGTGCTTATTTCTCCATTCAGTCAAGACTCAACTATATCAAGACAATATAAGCCCCGAAATAATAAGATAATATTATCCTCCACGTAACCGGAGATACTGTGACATAACCAATTACCAACCGATTAATAATTACCAAGACTCTTCCATGGAGGATGTGTCATTCATCAACTTCACCAATATTGGTCTCATAATTCAATAAACCGCCAGAAAAGAGAAACGTTGCTACTTTTCTCATCTTATTTCCCATCTTTCTCACGAAATGCGTGTTCCAGTCCGGTCAGATCGTCTGTTGAGAACCCTATGGTGGCGCTCCAAAATCGTGAAGAAACCAGCTAAAACTCAAAAGACCAAATATTATTTTATTCAGCACAAAACACACACTGAACGTTAAAAAATGCACATTCGAGTAAAGATCCCGAGCGCCGCAAGCGCAACCTCCGCCTGTTTTCCGAGCTCCGGAGAGATCGCCGGGCTTCCACAAAGGCTGTAGCCCGCGCGGGCGCACTCTGTGGCGGCGGCGGACAGAGCGCTGCACCGCTGTAGACAGGCGAGCGAGTGGGGGTGGGATTTCCACCTTCTTACTCTGTCATTGGTTAATATTTTATTCTGTTGACATGTTTTCTTACCTCAAACGCTTCCGACACCTTCTCCCCCCCTCCTGCTACCCTTCACCGCACCCCCACACCTCCGCCTCCTTCTCCCCCCTCTTCTTCCACTGATTTTGGTTGGAGCTGTGAAAACCACGCCCACGGCGCGCCGCAATTGGTCGAGAAAGCGTAAAATGGGCAATCAGCACGGCTCAGCTCATTAGTGCGGGGAGGGGGGGGTGTTCCGCGGGGAGGAGGGGACAGTGTTGTGTAGGCAGGAACGCGAAAGGCCAATTCACCACACACAGCTGCCAGCGCCAAAGAGCTTCCGACCCGCACCGAAGCTTCGCTGATTTTCTCGCTCTTGTCGCGGCTTCGTGTTGTTTCGTGGTCCCCACTTAACGCGGGACGGACGCAGAGGAGAGGAACCTGGCGAAGAGCCGCACGTGCGAGTTGCGCTGCTCAATACTAACGGATGTTACTTCACCGCTTACTGGAGCATCACTGCCTGGAGGAACAGCCTGCAAGTCGCGCCGAACTCCTCCGCCTGCCTCGGGGAAACCATCCTTGGTGCCACTGACGAAAAAAATCATTTAAAAAGTTTACTTTTTTATTCTTGCGTCAATTAGGTCGTCATTACTACCGACATCATTATTAACACGGTCTTGTTCAACTGGACGTATATTGTAGGCGATTGATTTCCCATTTTTTCCTTTTATTTACTCTTTCTATTTTTTGGGTGAACCGGGCACGCGCCACTCGCCAGCACCCGGTCTCATATTATATACTTCCTTTTTTCATTTTTATTTTTATTGTTTTTTTAATCATCTTTTGGATGCCCCGATGAGAGACCCGCTGCTCGCGGGCACCGCCATGGCGTACCATCCTCCGTTCCCCGCGCACCGGCCCGCAGACTTCCCCGTGTCCGCCTTCCTGGCCGCGGCGCAGCCCTCCTTCTTCCCCGCGCTCGCGCTGCCGCCGGCGCTCGCCAAGCCCCTCGCCGAGTCCGCGTTATCCAGCGCCGCGGAGGCCGCCTTCCACCCAGCGCTGCACGGCCACCACGGCCACCACCACCACGGCCACCACCAGCAGCACCTCCGCTCCCTCAAGAGCCTCGAGCCCGAGGAGGACGTGGAGGACGATCCCAAAGTCAACCTGGAGGCCAAGGAGCTCTGGGACCAGTTCCACAAGCTGGGCACCGAGATGGTCATCACCAAGTCGGGCAGGTAGGCGCTTCGCCTCGCGCTGTTTTACGCATGGATAAGAACAAACGAGGCGGAATATTTTCATTAAAGCGTGAATGAATAAGTTGTGTCTCCACCGACAGCTTCAATAAGGACTGTTATTTATGGACAAATGAAAGCATTTAAAATTATTTTTTTAATCCGACAGAAGTAAAGGAAAATATTCAATTACGAAGATCTATCGTTTCGGTTAATATTTTGCACCTCAAAAATAATGTTGCCATAATTTCTGTGGCCATATATAAAACTACAGGACATATCTTTAAATATTTAGAACAGTATACAGTTTATACAGTTACAGTATGACTGCGGTTTAACTATTGTAGTTTAAAAGATAAAATATTACCAATTAAGAACTTGCCTTGTTCTGTAACCGCTTTTTAATTTTTTAGACAGTTTTGAAACTATCCTCCCCTGGTGAAGGTCCAGGTCCAGGCTTTGTAGGCCCCGTCCTGACTTCTTCCAAACTAGTGAGACAGGAGAGGGTGCTGTGCGAACAGTGCATCTCTAAAGTGTTTGTAGAGGTTGACCCCTAAGTGCAATTTTGCGAGGAAGGCCCAGAGTGATTGCTTTAAAAAATAAATGACACTTTCTTCCATGAAAACCATGGACCACACGCGAACCCTCGCAGTTACTTTGTTTAAAAAAACCCATGAAAACAAAACGAAATTTATTTACTCATTTTGTCCAGTTTGGGATTTTTAAACATATTTGATCCGTGTCAATCTGTAAAACCACGAACAGTTTAAATGATTAAATAACAAAGTAACGCTGTTAACATGTCCTAAAATAATTATGCGACTAATCTATTGTTATTTCCAACAAACTGCTGTTTTAACCTAACCCCGTTGCCTGAAACAAAAATGTAAATTTCATTCTTAAATTTGTATTATTGTACGTTTCACACCATATATTGCAGAACGAGTATTTTCACCAGGAGACACAATATAATCCAGGAACGCATGAAACGCATGTCTAACTCACCATCATCATCAAGCCCATTGGAAGAAAATGATACAGAATTAACAAAATTATTTCGCAATTTCTGAGCCGGCTCCACGACGCTGTAAAATTACAATCAGTGCAGATTCACCCCTTATGTGCAGATGTCTCCAACTGTCTTTACAGAAGGTGCATAAAGATCAGTGTTGTTATTCCTATGTGTGTATAACTCATGCGTGAGTCCGCTAAGCACGTGCAGACTTTTCCCACTTTTTCCGATGTCTCGTCTAAGCCGGCTTAATTCCGCAATCGTCGCTCAGTGTTTAGCTAAGATAATCATCTCATTTTTAAACTGGAGTGATTTACAGTTTGTAGTGATCTTTGATCTTTTAATGAAAAAAAATCATCTTTTAAAATAAAGGATCGTCTTCAAAGATTGAGTTATTGTAAATAAATCAAAAACTATTATGACACCATTGCGTTTTGGTCCGATTTCGAATGGTTCCAGCGTTCTAAACCTGCACGTGTCCCGTCCCGCAGGAGGATGTTCCCCCCTTATAAAGTGCGGGTGAACGGCCTGGACAAGAAGGCCAAGTACATCCTGCTTATGGACATCGTGGCCGCCGATGACTGCAGATACAAGTTCCACAACTCGCGCTGGATGGTGGCCGGCAAGGCTGACCCCGAGATGCCCAAGCGCATGTACATCCACCCGGACAGCCCGGCCACGGGGGAGCAGTGGATGGCCAAGCCCGTCACCTTCCATAAGCTCAAACTAACCAACAACATCTCGGACAAGCATGGCTTTGTAAGTAGGACTGCTCCAGCTGCTCAGACAGTGGACTTACCTCATTGTGTAGAAAAGATGTGTTGTTGGAGTCTCAATTTGAAGTAAAAACGCTTTGTAAAGTACTGTTGAAGTAAAGGGTCACTTCTTGGGCAACTAAGTACATTTAGCTAAGCACAATGTTATCATTTTGGCCTAAAATAAAATAATGAGCAACAGCAACACAGCAAAACCAAATGAACTCCAAGAATCAACTTTGAAAGTAAAGTACATTTTAAATTATTACTTGCACACTTATAGTGAAGTCTCTAACCTTCTCTGGTGTTTAGGTTTAATTTTGGGTTTAGAAATGCCCATCATTTGTGAACATACCTAAAATTACAGACGTCATATTTTCATATTTCCTGTTTACAGATACAGTAGTTACTGGGGTTTAATGAGTTAAAACATAAACGTTTGCCTTGTTTTATAACTGCTTTTTGATAGACAGTCCTCCAGTTGGGCTGTGAAGGTCCAGGTCCAGGCTTTGTAGGCCCCATCCTGACTTCTTGGATCCCACTAGTGAGGCAGGAGAGGGTGCTGTGCGAACAGTGCATCTCTAAAGTGTTTGTAGAGGTTGACCATGAAGTGCAATTTGGCGAGGAAGGCCCACAGAGTGATTGCTTTAAAAAATAAATGACACTTGTTTCAGGAAAACCATGGACCACATGCTAACCCACAGTTTCCCTCCCAGTGGTCATCGGTTCCTTTTTTGTACTAAATATTGCAAAGCTATTTTTGCCCAGTTAGGGATTTTTACACCCATTTGACCTCAACCAAGTTCAAAAATCACAAAAAGCTTATTAAATAATAAAGTAGTTATAATGTTAATGTGTCTTAGTTATAAATTTATAATACATTACTCTACAGCTATTAATAGTGTTGTTTCCAAACAGCTACTGTTTTTAACCTAACCTGGTTGCTTTAAATAAAAAAAATTAATGAAATTCTCAATTTTCTTTCCTTAGATTTGATAGCAGTAGCATGTGTAAATGAGTTTACAGTCAGTAACACCTGAATTCATCTGAGTGGCTCCAACAACTCATGCTCTAATATTAATATTAATGTGGTGAGAATGAAAATAATCCTAAAAATGCTTGATGTCTTCCAGACCATCCTGAACTCAATGCACAAATACCAGCCCAGGTTTCATATCGTGAGAGCCAACGACATCCTGAAGCTCCCATACAGTACCTTCAGGACATACGTGTTCCAGGAGACTGATTTCATAGCAGTCACTGCATATCAGAACGACAAGGTGAGCGAGGGACCAGCCTGTGAAAACCTGCCCAGAGCTATTACAGCCAAGCTCGCACTCGTGCTTTAATTCTTCCTCTTTGGCAATTGTAGCTAAACTCTGAGAAAGAATAGTGTATTGATAATGGAGTGTGCGGAGGAGACTAAGAAGTTCAACAGGTGATTTGTTGTAATTTTAAACTGTATGTTACTTGGCTGTTGTAAATTTTTGAGCTCCTCAAAGTTGACCCGCAGAAGTAGAAAAGTGAAATAAAAAAAGTAAAACAAAGTTTAACAGGACATTATCACATCTGCTCACAAAACTGTAGAAAAAGTAGCAACACTGGCAAATAAACAAAGACCAATGGCCAATTACCCTGACAGACACCATGTAGAACCAATGGTTTATTGGTTTTTCCTCCTAAATTCTCCCCTGTGTTGTTCACAAAACATAATAATCAGTCAAATAATCTCTATATATTTTAAAGTTAACCTGATATATATTTTCTCTGCATTATTTATATCAGAACTGTACGTCCTGTTTTTAACAGATCACTCAGCTGAAAATCGACAACAACCCCTTTGCCAAAGGATTTAGAGACACAGGAAATGGCAGAAGAGAAAAAAGGTACTAAATCTGACCTCTGCCTACTGAACTGTTGTGTTGTGTGTGATGGCCACTGAGCTAATGTCACTGCTGGTTCTTCAGGAAGCAGCTCACCCTTCCATCCCTGCGCCTCTACAACGAGCAGTGCAAGGCGGATCGGGACGGGGCAGAGTCGGACACCTCGTCCTGCGAGCAAACGGCCGGGACAGAGTCCCTCCACTCCCCTCTAGGGGCGGCTGCAAGCCCCCTGAAATTCAACAGGGCCAGTCGGGGTAAGAGCCGCTTTGTTTGGACCTTTTGTGTTCATTTATTTCATGTATTCATGCTTTCATTTATTTACATTTGACTTATTGATGATACGAAGACGTTATAAAAACTATAATGAAAAAAACAATACGTTATAATCTGCCTGTAAAAAAGGAACTAAGGATTAAGAATGAGAGTAAACGCTGTAAATATTCGTTTTCTGTTTTTACCAGGTGAAATCAACCGAATTCAGGATAACAAAAACTACTAATATGGTTTTAATTCTTTTGTAGGATTTACAAGTCGCTTCCTATTGTTGTTTTAGTTCACTGTATTAGTAATTGTAGTAATAGTAGTAGTTTTTGTACATGTATAGATTAATGTTCTACATTGCCTCAATGTAGCATGTAGCATGTAGCATTTCAAGCTAATCTCAGACAAGGCCCTTTTTCTTTTAAAAAACTCCACACAGAGTCTCATTGACATTTTGCTTTTCGAGCGTTTCGTTCACCCTTGCCAACTGTGCCATGGATGAAAGTTGGCACCGAAGAAGGAAGTGGCTTGTGAGGAAACATATCTGAACAGAATGATTTAGCATCCAGAGGAAGTGCCTAAATGATGTTCCCCAGGTGTGTGTGCAGCGTGTTCATGTTTGTTGTGCATTTATCTTCCACAGATGAGAAAAACGCCACAGAGAGCGACCAGGAGCTTGACCTGCAGGAGGAGCGGTCAGTGGGAGTGAGCAGCCCGGGTCCACAGCCGCCATCTCCTTTCAGGCCAAGCAGTGAGGAGAGTGTGAAGGACAGGCCGAGCGTGGACAAGAAAGTGGAAGACCCCGAGCCCAAGCCAGAAAGCGGGACTGCGTTCAGCATTAGGAACCTGGAGAAAGACAAGTCGGACAGCAGGAGCCATAAAGAAGCCGGATCCTCCAAGAAAGAAACCGAAAGCTCCGGCCTGAGCCGGACCAAAGAGGGCTTTTCTCCACTGATGGTCCAGACGGAGAGCCCGTCGCACTTTAGCGCGGGTCACTTGCAAAGCCTGGCGCTGTCCGGTTTACACAGCCAGCACTTCTTTAACCCACTGAGCGCGGGCCAACCGCTGTTATTTCACCCAAGCCAATTTGCCATGACCCCTGGAGCTTTCTCCACCATGGGCATGGGACATTTGTTAGCATCTATGTCAGGGGCGGGTGGACTGGAGAACGGAGGCCTGTCGCCTCAAGGCACTGGTGCAACCAGCACCTTCCCTTTTCACCTATCGCAGCACATGCTCGCATCTCAGGTAAGAGACCACCATACTGTTTTATACCACTGGCTTATTGTTCTGGTTGAAACTGCTGCCAGTTGCTCAATAACTGGCAGGATTATGAATGGGTTGGTAGTCTGTCTACAGAGTGGAGGCCTCCATGTTGGCGTTTGGGTTTAAGAGCTTTTTAACACATATTTACCTCAGAAATAGTATCAGATGAGGCAATTATACTGTTTCGGAGGCCATGCAGTTGTTATAATCTCTCCATTATTATGATTTTCTGAGATATAGCTTCCTTCATTTTCTCTCAAACATTTGGGCATGAGGGAACAGTAACAGGCTTCGATCTTAAACAATTGAACAGGAAGTAACACGCTGATTATGTTTTCAAATAGACAAGGCTATATTACATCCCCTTTTTATAAACAGGAAGCGAGATACTCGTACACGGTTATGTAACCTCACTGTATGTATACATGGAGCGCACACGTATATACACAGATATACGTCTAGGAAGATAAAGTGTGTTACCAGATGCATGTGCTAACGTAGGCTGCAATCTCCTTTCCCAGGGTATCTCCATGCCACCGTTTGGAGGCCTGCTACCATATCCCTACACCTACATGGCGGCGGCGGCGGCAGCTGCAGCTGCCTCGTCCCTCCCGGGTGCCGGTGTGGCCTCCCCCCTCAGCCGGAACCCCTTCCTTGCCAGTACCCGGCAGCGACTGCGCTTCAACCCCTATCAGATTCCCCAGAGCCCCAGCCTGCTCACCACCGGACTTCCTGGTGAATCCGGGTCCTCCAAATCGGGCAGCAGGGAGGGCAGTCCGGCAGCCGAGTCCCACGGCCACCGAGGAGGCAGCAGCCAGAGGTCAGGGTCGCCCAAAACGTCCGCGAAAGACTCCTTAAACGAACTGCAGAACATACAAAGGCTGGTCAGCGGACTGGAAAAACAGAGGGACGTGTCCCCGGGCAGAGAGTCTCCCAAGTGACGTCCAGCCTCCTGGAATTGGGCCTGTGGAAGAAAACAGCAAGGCAAACAAACAAATTAGATTCATTTCTTAGAAAGCTGAGAAAAATCGGCTTACTGTCGGCCCTCAGAGCTGGAACCTGCCGAAAATGTGTGTAAGATTGCTCCACTTCTGAAAGACCTGGGTGAGGCCCATAGAAGGCTTAACCTGGTTTCAACTGAGGAAGGAAAGTAGGAAAGAAGTTCAACTTTCCTCACTAAAACAAGACCCCCACCCCCCAAGTGAACTGACCACTTTTGAAAGCTCCCATTGAAAACAGCCTCAGTGGACGGTCCACTGTTCCAATGCTTGGGACCTGCTTTTATTTATATATAATATGACACAAAATAATAATTAAAAAGCCAGAATAACTGTAAATAAGCTGAATGGATCCATCTTAATTTATTCTATCTGTACATGGTTGTGTAAATACTATTTAGGTTTCGATTTGTTACCTTTATATATATATTTTTCCCCATTTACATGACTGTATATGAATATTATCCAGCGCTTGTTTGTATGAAACTGAATGTGTTTCCATGTTTTTCTTTTCTTTTTCGTGACGCTGTTGTTAAGTCAGGAGGGAGAAGGAAGGGGCGTGTCACCACTACGTAAATCGCAAACTCTCGCTTTTTTTTCGTACACACGCAGCGTTGCGAGTGCAGTTGTCGTGCAGCGATGCTCCAGGCAGGGAAATCTCAGGTTTCTGTTCATTTTTAGCTTTTTTTCTTATTTTGTCCAGGAGATCATGTGTTAATAAGCAGCTGCTGTTTTAACACCATCCCCTCCCCGGGCTGGACATTCGGGTAAAAAAAAAACCACGTTTTTTCCATTCTCTACATTTCAATAAAGGAAGGATTTGTTGCACAGTCGCTGGCGTTTATTGTTTATTATGGATGGATATAATTTACACGCTTTGTAACGGGTCAAAATTGTCAAAAAAAACCCCACAAGAATACTTTTAGACTCCTTTTATATATACTGGATTAAAAACATTTGTATTTATTAAAACAATTAAAAAAATTATTCCACAACAAAGTATATTAATAATAATAATAATGATAATAATAATAACAATAATAATAATAATAATAATAATAATAATAATAATAACTTCCAAAAAAATCGTTATATATAATATTATATATTTTATATATAATATATTATATATAACAAAAATAATAACAATAATAATAATAATAATAATAATAATAATAATAATAATAATAATATCAATAAAAAACAGCAATAACCACAATAACTATTATTATTAGGCCTCGTTTTTTTTCTTAATTTTCTTAACCCAGATTCATAACCGGTTATTTTGCACAAACGTGTCAGCGCTCAAATGTACACAAATATGCTCTGGTGTGTGTGTGTGCGTGTGTGTGTGTGTGTGTGTGTGTGTGTGTGTGTGTGTGTGTGTGTGTGTGTGTGTGTGTGTG
>JBBIGC010000082.1:16054935-16066434 GCA_037576955.1 Lepidarchus adonis | reverse complement strand
AACACAGATTGTGGCGCGAGTTTGTCGACTGGCAGGAGGATGTAAATGTGTGTGTGTGTGTGTGTGTGTGTGTGTGTGTGTGTGTGTGTGCGTGTGTGTGTGTAGACTGATACTGCGCTCTGGAGATGGGGTAGATAAGAAAGCTGCTGTTCTGCCTCCTTCACACACACTGCTCCCCTGGGAGAGTGACAGAGACAATGCTGAATGGGGATAAGAAGTGTGTGTGTGCGTGTGTGTGTGTGTGTGTGTGTGTGCGTGTGTGTGTTGTACAATTTTCACTTTACAAAAAAAAGCAGAGAAAAACAAAGCTAAAAAATGACCATCAGTGCTGTTTTTGACTTTGAGTTTTTTTTAAATAAAATATTAATTGCTAAAATATAATGTTTCATTATTAAATTTTTACTTTATGTATAGAAATTAATGTTAAATTTAGATACTAACAAGTGTAAACTACTTTAGTAATTGCACTTAAAAATATATATATATACATATTTTACTCAAGTACTGATAAATCTGAAAACGTATTTTTCCCCAATTTAATAGTTTTACTTGATTACATCCCCAATTAAACACGTTTTTGATTCTGGAATTTCTGTCTAGACCTTCAAAGTGCTTGTGACATGTCTCACTGTTTTAATTACAAAATTAAAGCCAATTTACAATAACAGTACCTGCCCACAAATAGGACCACGCACACACACACGGGCAAACAAACACACATTATTAATATGTCATAGAGAGATAACGAATTGAAAACACTCTTCAGTCCATGACATTACACTAGTAACAGAGATATTAGAACACTGGCCTCTCCTGCTGACAGAGTCAGAAATTTAGGATGATATTTACAATGTGACTGCTGCATGGCTGACACCTCCAACCAATAGGAACACAGCATTAAATGACATGCTGATCAATGCAAGGGCTCACTTCTTGCTTTGCTTCATTGTTTTCCACTATAGTGATGCACGCTCATGATATTTCATGCTTGCATATTGACTTGTGATTTAGTCCAGAATCAAAATCAGAATCAAAAAAATGCATGTAATTAATGTTAGCACACACAGGGAATTTGGTTCCAGCAGATGGTGTCTCTCTGGTACTATAGACAATATAGACAATGTACATGATTTACTGTACTATACTACACTATACTACACCACACTACCCTACAGTATACTATACTTCACAAACTATACCAGTAGTACAATACACCACAATATACTACACTATACTATAGTTCACAACACTATACTTCACTAAACTATACTACACTACACCATACTACACTATACTATAGTTCACAACACTATACTTCACTAAACTATACTACACTACACCATACTACACTATACTATAGTGCACAACACGATACTTCACTAAACTATACTACACTACACCATACTACACTATAATATACTACATTATACTATACTATACTACACTACACTATACTACACCACACTACCCTATACTATTCTACAGTACACTATACTTCACACACTATACCGGTTGTACACTACTACACCACAATATACTGCACTATAGTACACAACACTATATTTCACTAATTTATACTACAGTACACCATACTACACTATACTATAGTACACAACAATATACTTCACTAAACTATACTACACAAACCATACTACACTATAATATACCACATTATACTACACAATATGACACTACACTACTCTAAACTATACTACCACACATTATACTACACTATATTACACTACACTACCCTATACTATACTACCCTATACTACACCACATTATACTATACTATATTTCACTACACTACCCTATACTACACAACATTATACTACACTTTATTAAACTACACTACACTATATTACATTATACTATACTCACAATACACTATCATTGTACAGTCTACATAGACCAAGTAATACCAAGTTTTTAAGATTTATATTACATAGTGTGACCTGTAAAAACGTATAAGATTTCATTTTCTCTAGACAACTTAAGGCCCAGTAGGCCAGAACTTGTCGATTGTAAATGTGCTCAATAAAGAAATAAATAAATACATTACTGTGATTCAACTTTTCTTTTTTATGAGCTCTACGTTATTTTTAGCTCCACAAGATGTACATTTAGTTCACTGGTTGGTTTCTGACCATAGCGCCGCTCTTGGCTGACTTATATTAACAGCACACACACTACTACGCCACTACCATGTCAGAGCTCCTGATATGTCAAGATCTGCATCCAAAAACTGAGCAATGACAAACGGGAACTCAAGAGACAAAGATTCAAAGATTATTATTGTATAATTTCAACAGTTACCACACGAGTTTCATTTACAGCAGGATCATCTATGTAATCGAACATACAGTCATATCACTTTTGGTCTTGGGAGCAAGTCCCTCCTAACACTATTTAGACATCAGACTTGACTTCCAAATAGCTATCCATCAGCTGCAAGTGTGTGATCTATAACATGTACATTATCACCCCTGATTAAAAGGCCATGGGAAAACGTCCATCTCGGCCACATTTGACAGGACATAATAGAACGGCACTCAAGGAGAGCGAGAGGACGCTGCTGATAGCCCAGCGTGACAGCCGATGCAAATGACCTTGCCTGCTAAACTACGTCGCTTAAGAAAAGTGACAGAAGCAACCAGTGGGTTTCAGTATGGAGGAGCCACGATATGTCTTGATCCACAGTCATACATAAATTCCTGGGTAGTTAAAAGTGGTGGCCTGCCCTTGGCCCGCAGGCCTTCTCATTCATCTGAGTATTAATAAAGACAGGCCAATTCCTTCCCTTAACTCTGCAACTGCCCACAAAATGAGTGGCTGACTTTGAATTTAGAGTGTTCATTAATAGGATATTATGGCTGATTGTGGTGGGGGGTGGGGCAATGTTGAGGGGTGTCTAAAGACAAGGATGAGGTCTAACAGCAATGTTGGAGAACTTCTTAGATTAGGTGTGAAGGAAATATTAAAATATTGAGTTTCACTTTAAAGGCATTTGTTGAATTTGGTAAAGTGTCATTCTAGCCCTGTTTAGTTGTGTCAATGTGTCTAATAGTGTCTAACAGTTACACTGATCTGAGTGTAATGAGGTATTTAACACAGAAAATCAGAGAGATACAAAGTTCTTGGTCAACAAACTCAACAGACATACAAATATTAGCAATACTATATGGTGTAAAACGCATGAGTTTTAATTATTTAATATGTTTTGTATACAGAGGTTCACTTATTTGAATTTACTTCATCTAATCTAGGGCGATGCAGTGGTTAGCACTGTTACAGCTCAGCTTTAGAGACTCAACTTTGCCGGTATTCTGGATGAAAGTCATGGCAGAAAACCCTGAGATCACCACAACGGCACTGAAAACGTATTCTGAAAGGAACGTTTACGCGTTACCATAGTGACCAGAGCATGAGGGGCAGAGGAGGACGTTACTCTGTTTGTTGTTAGCGCATTTCAGGAAGACGCTGCTAATAAAGTTACATAATTACACAGTGGATTCACGTTTATTATTATATTTACACAATACCACAGTTTTTTTATTGGTCGTATCATTTTATTTTGTTGTTTTTATCTGGGACACCTTCATGGCATGAAAAAGGTTGGGGACTGCTGGTCTACAGCACCCTGCCTTGTGCCTGTAGTCAGCTGGGATCGGTTCCAAATTCCCTGCGACCCCAAATGGATAAAGTGATTTAGGAAAATGGACAAAAGGGATTTTTTGTTTATTTTTACCATACACATAATTTCTGTAAAACGTTTTCATAAGCATTTTTGTATGGAAGATGTTATCTATTTATTTATTTACTTATTTATAAGTGGTAGATCTCGCATTAATTCATGAACACCCATAGGGGAAATGCTTGCCTCTTAATATAATTAATAATTAATAATTAATATATAATATTAATAAATGCAGTTTTACAATGACACCTCTGTTTCTATTGCCGAGGCTGATGAACAGTTACTAATGTTAATGAAGTTAACAACAGAACTCGGATATAACATTATTGTGATTCTGCATTATAACAGTGAATGAGAGATTAATACTTCAGCAAATTTGTTTACATTACAGTGATGAAGTCAGTCATTTAACAGCACAGTACTAACGTAACATATGCGTTCCACTAATCAATAGAATAAAATATGTATCAATGGTATGAGTATTGTGTCGCCTCAAAGCTGAAACGAAACCAATGCCGCTGGATGGAGGTTCAATTTGCCATGTAGTTGGGACAACAAGGAGGTCAGACATGCCATAGAGAGAATACAGACACTGAGCAGACATGGGTAGAGAGAATGAGATTGCCACTCAAGAAAGGGAAGGACACAGTGAAGGAATAAGCACCCCCCAGAATCCCAAAGGACGAGAGTGTATCGGTCAATCTGGGGGCTAATTCGTGTCAGAGTGTGTTGCCTCTATAGTGGAGAGGGGAGTGCAAGACTGATAAAAATTGAAGAGGGAATGAAGTCAGAGGCTATAGAAAACCGTAGCAATCTCCCCTAAGGCTTTGCCTCTCTTAGAGGGCACTGCTTTGACCTTATGCATTTGTTATCAAACAGACTGTGCTCTTTTTGTTTCAGCATTTTAGCCAAACCCTCCGGTAAAAGTAGGTACATGCGATGTTACACAAGCCTCATTTATTCTTGTTAAGCCATTTCTTGTCGTTAAAGTAAGTAAGGCATAGTCTGTGTGACAACAAATGGTTTTATGCTGTAAAGTGAGGCAGTTCACTTACCCAGCTACATGCTAAATGCTAAAATGCTATTGTTGGCAACACTGGTGTAAAGTGAAATGGCTCACTTACCCAGCTACATGCTAAATGCTAAAACTCTATAGTTGGCAGCAGTGGTTTAAAGTGAAACAGCTCACTTACCCAGCTGCATGCTAAATGCTAAAACTCTATAGTTGGCAACAGTGGTTTAAAGTGAGACGGCTCACTTACCCGGCTGCATGCTAAATGCTAAAACTCTATAGTTGACAACAGTGGTTTAAAGTGAGACGGCTCACTTACCCAGCTGCATGCTAAATGCTAAAACTCTATAGTTGACAACAGTGGTTTAAAGTGAGACGGCTCACTTACCCAGCTGCATGCTAAATGCTAAAACTCTATAGTTGGCAACAGTGGTTTAAAGTGAGATGGCTCACTTACCCAGCTACATGCTAGATGCTAAAATGCAATAGTTGGCAACACTGGTGTCATGCCACAAATGTCTTTTACCACTGGATAAGGCTTAACAAACCCAATTAAGACTTGTGTAGCTTGCTAGCTCTGCAGCGTGTGCTAATACACCAATCAGACACACACACCTGCTCAACCACGAACAAAAATTATCACTCAGGTTTAAACCCAGATAAGTTCTATCAGTCTCCCACAGCTAGAGGAAGCTATCTGATTGCTGGGGATTTTCACGTTTGCTCCAGAATGACAGCAGGCGAAGCCCACATGGCATATGTCTACCACCAGCCAATTGAAGGCCACACTGGTATTGATTTCTTTTTCGCTTTCACAGACAGACAACAAAGGAAAAGGCAGCACCTTTCTAAAGCACAAGAGTTTCCTTCATTATTACACCACTAGAATATGACTGCTCGTCCTGAAAGTCAAGCAGGTACAAGGGGAACCCATCTCTTATACTTTTGGTTAATTATTCCCACTGATCACAAACATGAACACCTCTGAGCTAAGGACTTGCTGAATATTGTACACTACAAGGAATACAAAAGACTACACAGTACCTGATAGCACTGGAAATAGCTTAACCAATGCATTTGATCATTAGTAATGATTAGTTGATTCACTTTGTTGCTTCAAAATATTCACATCACATGATGATAAAGAGTACCATTTGTCTTTAAACCAGAATGTCTTATCTAGTCCCAGCCTAGTCTTTGTAGCTTACTAGTTAGCTTTATTAGCAATTAGCTGAGTAATGTGTGTTTAGCTGAGTAAATAAGCAAACAAACACACTTCGTATTTGTAACATTTTGGGTGTGATGCAACATTACAGACAGTACCAAACCACAGTTAACCACTGGAAATTGCTTAATCACACCCAAGGTTGGTTTCCATTAATCTGCTTAATGCAAAATTTGAAACTGCAGAATAAAAAAAAGTTTTTTACACTAATTTCAATTTTTACACCAAACACTCATTTCCTTTGACACTCATTGTTTTTCAGACAATTTGACATGTGGTTATGCTTTGAATTCACATGACATTGTGTTACGCTGTATAGGCCACCAGTTTAACAGCAATGGTTGATAGAAACTGGACACAGAAGCACCACGAAGTGTCCTACAGTGATACAAACCTAATCAAATGTTGATCAAATCGTGCAGACATTTTGGATCCAAAGAACCTCTGTAAGATCACTTCTACAAACTAAGAGGTTCTCCTCTCTGTTGTTGCATGCATCGCATGCCGTTGTTGCCTTTGATCATACATTAGCACAACCGAACAATCAACGATTATTGTGCCAAAACAGGTAATGTTTTGCTATCACGTGAATTTTAGAAAATGATAAAACACCTGAATAAATCACATTCAATCTAAATTAAATCTTAATTTAAAAAATGTAATAAACATGACAGGATGTTGGTAATCTCACAAGCCAGCTAGAGAGCTTACAAAAAAATAGATACTTTTCTGTGTGATACACCAAAGGAAAAAAACAATAACTCTTGCACACATTGGACAAACAGTCATAAAATAACATAGAAAAATGAACAAAAAAGAGAAACAGCTGAGCTACTGCTAGCTCCTGCATTAGCGCCCGGAAGTTTTCATAACAGAACATCACAGACCATTCACAACTGCGTTTTGGAAGCCTATCTCCAATTAAAGCCTGGCTTGCATTGTAGTAGCCTAGCAGTTAGCATTTTGAATGAAAATGCTGACTCATTTTACGTAATATCTCATTATTGTAGATTGCACTTAGCTTCTTTTGCATACGGCTAGCTTCTTTTGCTACAGGAATGACTTTACAAACCCAATGTAACTTGTTAGCATTCAGAACTTGAATAAATGTGTGTTTAGCTAATTATACAAGCTTGCTCACTTTGTGGCTTTAAAATAGTGCATATCTGTATTTCAAGTCACATGACTATAGGCAGTAACGGGCATCTTTAAACCAGTGAAAATGGCTTAACATTTGAGGAATGGGTTACTTGTGCTTAAATGTGCTGCCTCGCTTTGAGGCTTTCAAGTATAACGTTGCTATTAGATAATAGATAAGGGCCATTGATAGCTATACTCTTTCTGTCTACCTGCAAATTAATGTCAGTTCGCAGTATGTGATGGGCATATGGCATTTTACGGACAGATCATAAGCAGTGTTCTACTACATGCCTATAAGCCCGACACATCACCAGCAGACCCCATCTCATTTTCCTATCAGGGTCATAAGATGAGGTCAGAAACAGAGAGAAGAGCGAGGTAATGGTGCCACAAGTGTTCCAATCATCTCAGGCTACAGCCTAAACGACTTCTGAAGTACCGGGTAATTGGAGAGGAGGGAGACAGGGCTGCGACGGACTGTGGTATTAAAAGGAGAGCGGGAAGGAGGTCAGCCACTTGGGATACCCATGCCAGAGCTCATCAATAAGAGAGGGGTAGATTGGTTTGAGGCCTGGCTTGAGTGAGACCAAATTTGAGGCCAAAAAATGAACCTAGACTGATGGTTCAGCTGAATAAATTAAAAAAAAAACAGAATTAGTCCAGGACTCTTCCTAGAAAGCAAAAGAGACAATGTGGGAACCCTAACAGTTGATTTCCATTGAAAAGATGCAATGGAATATCTCCCTCCGTGTCTTGAGGGGCGCGTCTGGCTACAACACAGGAGATAAACGAACCTGTCAATCATGAAATTTTGAAGCAAATATCTACCAACTAAATTAGGAGATGTTTGTAAAATTGGTTCTAAACACTTTTTAGTGGAACTTGAACATGGATTTAAGCAATAGAACAGCTTGAATCAACTGAACTTATCCAATTTGACCAAAATATACTCAAGTTTAAACTCTTACCTTTCCTTCTATCCTTTTTGTGTACAAACAACAGAACGCTGCCTTTGCCCAGATGGTCAATGCTTTAGTGCTGCCGGATGGTAGTTGAACAAAGCTGAAACTAGGTCAGTTTTTCTTACCATGCCACTATGTCCCCTTGGAATTATAAGGTTCTATCTGACATTGTTGTTAAAAGTGAGTTATTCACATATTCTTATTCTGTGACATATTATTCACTTTATTTTAGATGTTCTTTGTATTCATTTTGGACTTTATATGTACAAAACAAAAAAGGTGGAACAGTTTTGCTATTTGAAACACAGAAACCTTAAATTCAATCTCTCAAAACTACTCTGAATGCAGACAGAACCTCATACAGTGCTCTCCACAATTATCGGCACCCCTGGTTAAGATGTTTATTTCAGAAGCAAAATTTAATTCAAGTAAGTTAATTTTTTTTTTTTTACAAAATCACAATTCTTGGCACTCCTAATAATTCCTAAGAAATAAATGTATCGTATATCTTTCAATAGTAGCCCCGGTGTTTATTTAAAAATGTATTTTGACAGCCCGGCTTTTATTTAATTTTGGCATTTGTTGGAGAAGGGCTATTATTCGCCTCACAAACTCGAGCGCAAAGCGGTCAGAGTTCAGTGGCTGTTACCCAATCACAACAGGGAACAACCACCACGTGACGGAAAACTCATGTGATTTAAATTCGATCTGTAAAGAGGGCGGAGCGACACGCGACGGCTGCGCGCTGCCGAGAAGTTTAATCCGTGCAGCGTGTAGATCACATACATGTAGCTGAATAGTGTAGATCTCGTCTCTCTCTATATTGTGGGAGTAGTTTAGCGTCTATTTTTCGCGATATCTCTTCAAACCCAGTTTTTTTTAGAAGCTATTCTAAACGAGCTATTATTAGAAGATTTTCGGTAATTATTTTTTTGTTTTATAATTTCTACTTTCCTTTTTAAAGTTGATCAGAGTAAATAGGAACTTTTAATTAGTAATCATTGATGTTTTGTTTCTCTGGGGTATAAATATAACATGACACAGAGTCCTATTTCCCTTAGCTAAGACAAGAGAACATGCTGTGAATTAACCTTCATAAGTCAGGCAAGAAAATAGTTACTCGGCTACACTTGCCTGTATCTTCAGTCAGATAAATAATAAAGAAGTTTAAAACTCCTGGAACAGTGACAAACAATGCTGGATGAGGGCACAAGTTTATCTTGCCACCACAAACAGTGATGAGGATGATAAAAGAAGAAAAAAAAAATTCTCAGAAGCTCACTGCACCAAAGTCTCTATGACAAACATAAGATGCCAACAAGCAGATGTGTCTGCCGTAAATCCAAGGATGAGTATGCGGAAAAGCACCTCATGCCCATTGTAAAGTATGGTGGAGGATCTGTGGTACTGTGGGGCTGTTTCTCTTCCAAATGCCCCGGGAACCTTGTTAGGGTGCATGGCATCATGAATTCCTTGAAATACCAGGACATTTTAAATCAAAATCTCATGGCCCCTACCAGAAGGCTGAAGATTAGGTCTACCAGCAGGATAATTACCCTACGCACATGGCAAAATTTACACAGAATTGGCATAGCAGACACAAAATCAAGCTCCTCATATGGCCAGCGCAATCCCCAGGCCTCAACCCCATTGCAAACCTGTAGGGTGCGCTGAAGAGGAGAGTGCATAAGAGACGACCCAGGACTCTGGAATATCTAGAAAGATTGTGCAAAGAGGAATGGTCAAAAAACCCTGTCTCTCAACATTGTGAAATATTATCGGAGAAGATTGAGTGCCATCTTGTTGGCAAAAAGGGGTTGTACAAAATATTAACAAGAGGGGTGCAAATAACTGTGGCACACATTATTAAATCTTAATGTGGGATTTTTTTCTTTTTATATTGGAAATAAATGAATTTATTACAACCCGAAGAACACATTTTAACCAGGGGCACTATTCATTGTGAAGGGCACTGTGATTTTAAAAGAGACGACTAGTCAAGCTTCTTGTTCGGTACTCTTTAATGCATTTTTACATTTTTTTGTTAAAAATTGTAATATTAATCATTTTAAGTCTTAATTTGAGTTGGATCTTGCTGGAACAGATTCTTGGACTTCCCATTAGACTGGGCTTTCTTCCCAGACTGGAACTGGCACCTACTTGATTGAACCTGGCACCTCGTTCATGATTTCCAAAATCTGTGCATAAATGTTGTGCATTATTTAATGTTATGTATGCAATGTCTGAAGCTTGCTTTGATTATTAAATGTAAAGGGATAATGCTTTGTTTGGATATATATATAACATTTTACATCTCTACACTTGTTCACATATTGGAAAGGAAAAATAAATAAATAAATAAATAAATATATATATATATATTTTTTTTTTTTTTCCTTTCCAATATGTGAACAAGTGTATAAAATGCAATATGTTATTTCTTGATGTAAGGAGAGGAGAATAGACAAGGATGGTGAAAAGGGAAAAGAGAGTGAAGAGGGAGAGCTGAAGAAAGAGAGGGTGTGTGAGATGGAAGCAGGTGAAAAAGCAGGCCGGCAGATGGCTGAGAGAGCCCTCCACAGTTCTAGCTCTACAATGCTGTAAAAGTGCCAGATTTGTATTCATACGGCCGGCCCACCTTTGATTCTGAAGAGGATTACACCTTGTGTTCAAACACATGGGGGAGGAGGCCAAAAAACATGGGGGGCTTCTACAGGTTCAGAATGTAACTGGTGCCCGCTTAAGGAGGTCTTCATTTGAGCTTAACTCCTTACGGCTCATTATGGCTAATCCTTATTAGAAAGGGGAGGAAAAGCAGGTCTGAATGGGCCATGAGCGGATAGGGGGAACATGTGTTAGCATTGTTAGCATTGTGGCCGGGTGTAGCAGGTTAATCCCAATTCAGAGGCTTGGGCTTGGGAGGGGAAGACCCAGGGGGTCTCTCCCGACACCCTCCCGTCGGGGCCGTCTTGTCCGGGGCCGCCGTTTCCACGGCAACGGGCCCTTCCAAGAGTGGCTGGCGCCGTTGATGGCCGACCTTCCTCTGCCACATGCAAATAGGATCATGAGGACGAGCTAAAAGAGACGTAAATGCCACGAGAGCCCTTTCTTTTTTCCATTAAAAACACAAAAAGCAGAGAAAATGACTTCGTGCCAGGGGGATGAGACGTAATCCTTCCGACCAAACAGAAGCAGGGTGAGGAAAGTTCACCAACGCAATCATGTTCAGCCTTTCAGCTTCGGTTCCACAGGCCATATTTGTGTTGTTTTCCTGCCCTGCCATTTCTGATTTAGCATAATTATTAATGCTGCTATTTTGTTTAAAAATTACACAGCAGTGCGTCAAAAATCTCTGAAGGGAAGGAAAGAAGCAGCGGCCATTCCAGTCTCTAAGGCCTCATTTACACTGCAGGTCTTGATGCTCAGTTCCGATTTGCTGCCTATATCCGATTTTTTTGACCTT
>JBBIGC010000082.1:16025351-16054835 GCA_037576955.1 Lepidarchus adonis | reverse complement strand
CTGACCCAAAGCCTCTCGCGAGAGTCGGATGCGCGGGTTTGATCTGTGCAGAAACCGACGCATCCAAAAAATAAAAACATGCGGTGAGACTGAAAAGCAAGCAAATATTGCGCTTAGCCACGAATCAGTTTTTACCGATGCAGAGAGTTTAAACCGATGCGCACTGTCCCCATCGATGCAACCGCATCGTTCATGTTTATACCGATATATCGATACGAATCGGTGAATCTTCCCAAGCCTAATATGTATACATCACAGAGTCCAGTCTCCAATGTCTCCTCCCTAGTTCTGCCTTGTCATTTTTATTTCCACCTGTGTTTAACCCCTATTTCCAAGTGTGTGTCTATTCTCGTGTATGTTGTTATAACTTTCCTCTTTGTCTGATCCTGTACATTACTCTAAACCATCCATTGACTGCTTCTACATGTTTGTTTGGTTTTGTATTACATTTTAAATGAAGTGCTTATTCACAAACACATTCAGCTTCTATGTAACATATCAATTAGAGATTGGATCAAACTATTCCCTTGTTACCTTATGTTTCCAGAGCTGCAATTACATGTGGGGAAAAAACAGTGCTTGTGGAAGCTGGCCTTTGGCCGTAACAGGCTCCTCTGGAGTTCTATTAGAGCAGCCTCATCAGAGCAGGGCAGAAATTAGCGCCTGGTGTTGTCTTGTTAGAGCCTGTGGCCAGTGTTAATGGAAACCTCGCCAGCATGCAAGCTCCGGCTGTGAGACAGAGAGCAAAGCTGGAGAAGTGTTGAGCAGAGTGCTTCTCCATCAGCAGAGGTGGATAGTAACTAAGTACATTTACTTGAGTATTGTACTTAAGTACAGTTTTTGATTAGTAGTCTTTATTGGGAACATTTCTACATCACTACATTCTACACAAAACCACAATTTTTACTTCACTATATTTCTATCAAGGTTTTCGTTACTCGTTACCTTCAGTTCTGAAAGTGGGTGTTGTTTTCTCGCTTTCCTAAAACGTGATTGTCTTTTTAACAGACGACAGCCAATCAGAAATCACCAGTAGTGTTACGTCACGTCTGTTCGCTGTAACACTGCAACGCTACCGTTTCTCAAACACGTCAATCAGTGGTGGGAGAATGTACGGAGACGGAGACACTTCCTGTTCATACCCATGGCCATATTTAGAGTCCATGTTTAAGTTTACAGAAAGGATAAAAATTCATATCGTTTTAAGTGTGACCCATGTTTGTCTAAAACAAGCATCAAAAACTCACCGTCTTATCTACAGAAGCATATTGAGGTATGAAAACTACAACTGAAAGTTTGCAATGAAGTTATGCGAGCTTGTAGATATCAATAATAAGTAATATTACAGTTACTGTGTGCAGTATTACTGGTGAAATCACTTTTTCAGAACATTTGTTCTCCCAGTCCATTACTAGGCTTAACGCTTAATGATACAGTAGCATGTAAAATGTAGCTTCTCCAACACTAATAATGTTTACTGAAGTCTTAATGTTTCAGGTATTGTAAGTGCTGTAGCAATAAATCAACAATGCAGGGAAATATGTATTTGTAATACTTAAGTATTTTTGGAAGTAAGTACTTCAGTACTTTTACTTCAGTAAAGTTTGACAGTATGACTTTCACTTGTATTGGAACAACTTTTGACGAGTGGCACCTGTACTTTCACTTAAATAATGAAGTTAGAGAAAGTACACATAGCACTTTTGGTTTCCATGCTGGAGGTACTAAGGGGGAATCAACCAAACCTTCACTGTTTTAACACTGTTTCATGTTTGTCATGGTTCCTCAGTCTTGTTTTGTTGTGTCACGCCCTGGTCTTGCCCTCTCAATCCACCATGTTCTTCAGGTGGTGTTTACCATATGTAGATGTTAAGTTCCTATTGTAAATACTGTAGAATTGTCTTTAGGCTCATGAACATTAAATCCTATTAAATCTGTACACCCTTGTGACGTTTCATTTTCATAAACAATGCTAAATAGCATTGCAGTATTTGTGGGAAGTGGTGGCCCCGGCCACAATGAAAAAAATGCACTACTTTTGGCTTGAAGCTTACTGCTGGAACCCATTCACTACTGAGAAGAGCTGATACTAACAGTACGTACTCCTTCAACAGCCACCATGGTCCACCACTTCCCTAGAACTGGTCCATCGTTCGTCTTTCAGGTCTGGATCATCACTGGGCCTCCATCTCACCTCCTTCAGACTAGTTTTAACTAGCATGGACCAGCTCCCTGTACTTTACGCTTTATATGCATATTCTGGATCTGTTGTTTCAAGCTATAGGCTTCTAGCTGCTAGATCTAGAAACTTGTTGTCAGAACTTTGGGTTCCCCTTCTAAACCTTGATTCCTCCCATGGTTTCTTCCTACAGCTTATGGAGTTGTTCCTCATCCTCAGTTTGTTCAGTAGGGGCTTGAACCTGGACTCTGTGAAGCAGCTTTGTGACAACATCTAAAGCACTTTACAATAAAATGGACTTACTCCCTATATTTATAAAGAAAGCAGTTACTGCTTTTATTAAAAATCTCTCAATGCTTCAGTAAGTTCAGTGAATTTAATGTCTTTGGTAATGTGCTTCATATAGCAGACTTAAGTCAAAGTATTCCTTTAATCCCCCAATGTATTGTATAATAACAAAGTGGAGGCCAATATAGCATGAATGAAATATTATCCCATTGGTCCACTATGCATCTAAACCCATGTCCCTCTCCACCCACCACAGTTACTTGCTTTCTAGCCTAATGCCACAATACACATGTCAACACCAACGAGCTTGTGCTCTTTAAATGCCAAGCAGGACGATGCATATAAATGCTATTGTCCAACTCTCCAAGTGTCACCGTTTTATCAGGTGTGTGTCCAACTCGGCTGCTGGTATCAGCATGCACAGAGAACAATTTCACCTCACAAGGTCATCTATTATGCAACAATACCATCAGATGCAGACAAAGAAAGGGCAACATGGTAGCCATGTCCATCTCTGTAACTGGGTTACATTATTGTTGTTCTTTACACCAGATTAAACATGTTCTTTAGATAACATTTAAAACAAGATTAAATCAGCTACAAGGTATGTTGAATTACAACCTGGACTGTGGCTTTGGCCAGACAGGCTGCAGTTGAAGTAAAATTATCCCCTGTTGGTGTAAAAACTTTATTAAAAGCTAGTTTCAATTTACTCACATTTATGTATCCACAGACAACACTTAAACAACACTTAGGAAGGAACACTGATTGACAATGTTTTCAAAGCTGTTGTGCAAATGGAATAGACAACAAGTGGAAATTATAGGCAATTAGCAAAACATCCCCAATAAAGGAGTAGTTCTACAGGTGGAGAACACACAGCACTTCTCAGTTCCTATACTTTCTGGCTTTTGTTTTGGTCAGTTTTGAATGCTGCCGGTGCTTTCACTCTAGTCGTAGCATGAGACAAGTCTACAACCCACACAAGTGTCTCAGTGTTCATCCAGGATGGAACATCAATGTGAGCTGTGGCAAGAAGGTTTGCTGTCTTTGTCAGCGTAGTGTCCAGAGCATGGAGGCGCTATCAGGAGACAGGCCAGTACATCAGGAGACGTGGAGGAGGCCGTAGGAGCAGGACCGCTACCTCCGCCTTTGTGCAAGGAGGAACAGGAGGAGCACTGCCAGACCCCTGCAAAATGACCTCCAGCCAGGAGATGCTGGTCTGGGAGGAGATTTCTTAGGAGACCATCTGACACCTCATCAGGAGCCCAGACATTGTAGGGAGGTCATACAGGCATGTGGAGGCCACACACACTACTGAGCCTCATTTTGACTTATTTTAAGGACATTACATCAACGTTGGATCAGCCTGTGGTGTGTTTTTCCATTTTTATTTTGAGTGTGACTCCAAATCCAGACCTCCATGGGTTGATACATTTGATTTCCATGGATAATTTTTGTGTGATTTGGTTGTCAGCACATTCAAAGAACAAAGTATTTAATAAGTATATTTCATTCATTCAGATCTAGGATGTCTTATTGTTGTGTTCCCTTTATTTTTTGAGCAGTGTACATATATAACAGTACTGTGCAAAAATCTTGTATATGTAAGAAATGTATATGTAAGAGTAGTTTAGAGGCAGGAAGACTTTTTATTGTTTTATTTTCTGATCACTAATATTAGAATCAATACAAATTAAATTAATACAGTGAACAGTACATGTTGGGTTACCAGAGTTCTCCTTGTGGAAGCCTGGAATTATCTGTAGTAACCATCAAATCCCTGGTTTGGCCTCAATCAAACAAAAGGTTAAATCATGTGCTGCTGCTGAGAGAGTTTCACATCCATGCGATGGCTGGAGGCACTAAGGTGGAATCAACCAAACCTTCACTGTTTTAACAGCTCCCAACACACAACCACCCGCCACATACACAACAAATGTAGATTTTTTAAAAACATGTAAATGAATTTATTCTATTGAAACTCATTGCTGAGATAAATGGGAACAAACAATTTGCACAATTGCTCAAAGCACACACACACACACACACACACACACACACACACACACACACACACACACACACATGCACACAAATTTAAATACTGTATTTCCCCAATGATAGGCCACCCCACATCTTAAATAACAGATTTCGGTGATTTTGTCATTAAAAAGATGTTAACACAGTCTCTCTAGGACATGGAAAAAATATAGAATATTTTCAGCAAACATTGATGAATAGTTACTTTTCATGCCTTAAACTGAACCAAAAAAATAATAAAAACACTATTATGGCACTATGCAAAGGTTTGGGCACCCTAAGAGTTCCAAAGTCTCAGATTCTTTTTACAAGGTTTCAGATCTTAATCTGCTAATTAAATCTGATGCATGGGAACAGCTGTCATTAGTAAATGTCAGCTGGTGCCAATTTCAAAGCTTTACAAATACTGACTCATTAAACTTTGTGCACACACTTGTGGACACTCAACAACCACGAGTTCCTCTAAGCATCTGTGTAAGATTCTGAAAATTAAAGTTATTGACTCCCACAATGCAGGAGAAGCTACAAGAAGATAGCAAAACATTGTCAGCTTGCAGTTTCCACATTGAGAAATGTTATTAAAAGATGGCAGTTTAGGGGAACTGTGGCGGTGAAGATAGGATCTGGAAGAGCAAGAAAACTCTGAGAGAGAACTGCTCGTATGCTGGTCAGAAAGACCAATCAAAATCCCCATTTGACTGTTAAACACCTGCAGGAAGATTTATCAGACTCAGGAGTGGTTGTGCACCGTTCCACAAGACCTTCATGGAAGAGTCAGCAGAAGAACACCGTACCAGCATCCCCATCATAAAATCCAACATCAGACGTATGCAACAGAACATCTACAGAAGCATGATGCTTTTGGAAAAAAGTGCTGTGGACTGATGAAAAATACTGTAGAACTTTTTGGCCACAATCAGCAAAGTCATGTTTGGAGAAAAATAGGAGCAACATTTCATGAAAAGAACAACTTGCCAAACATTAAGCATGGAGGTGGATCTATCAGGCTTTGGGGTTGTGTTGCAGCCAGTGGCACAGGAAACCTTGCACGGGTGGAGGGAAGCCACTGAAAATGCTCATTTATGTTTTAAACTCTAAGACAATGATATTAGCCGCAGTGTTACTGAATTTACCGATCTGAAGTAAAAGCATGTAACTTGACACAACCCTGGAGACCTTTGCAGCTCTGTACCAGTTGTGACATTATACCGTAGTTGAACCATAGTTGAGCATAAATAATTACATTTATAAAATTTGGAACTTACCGATATCATGCCGCAACGCAAGAACTACGCTGCAGAACTTAAGCTCCAGGTCGGTGTTTTCGCAAAAGCAACATGTGAGTTTATATAAACACACACACACACACACACACACACACACACACAAAGCATTCTGAAACTGAAAACCTCATATAACGTCAGTGTAAACGGATCGGTATTTACAGTACACCCAAATTGCTATTGGCTGCATTAGCAAACATAGGAACATTTGTTGGTTTTTGTGACATCACAAAACAATAGGTCATATTTGCAGCTTAGCTTAAGAATGTACATACTGAGAAAAGATTGACACTTTACATACCATATTAAACTTAAAAATGCAAGGCTTCGAAATGGTAATTTAAAGAGTTATATTTTACCTTCCAGGGAAAACTGTTGGAACATAGCTGTGCAGACTCGATTGCTTTCAGCCTCTAGAGCCACTGATTAGATCTTGACCACAAACACCACTGCAACTCATTTGATATTGGATGGAGCTCATCACAGTCCCTCTGCTCCAGGGTTAGTGCTAGAGGGCTTCACATTCTATCAGAAATATTTATTTTCTATGCAAACACCTGTGTCAGCAATGGGTGCATATTTAAGTAGCTAAATGTAACTAATAACAACAGTTATGTTGGACATATATAATAGCAAAGCCCCTCCACAATATGTCTGCCCATGCAGGCAAAATTCAGACACAGTTTTGATTTGCTGGGCCATCCTGCTTTTCAACAAAAAAAGGAAAGGAGGCCAGACCTGTTAAAACAACTTTCTTTTTCCAGAACAGTCCCAAATGACCCACTTAAATCCCACTATCGGGGCTGATTTCCTCCTCGATTGGCTTTGTTCGTGCTCTGTTTCCGCATGGCCTTTTTTGTTGTTGTCGTGCAGGAAAATTGCTGTTGTGTTGTACGTTATCTACGTTTTTTAAAGGGGATGCATTATGGGCATGAGGGCCATGCCGGCAGGGCCATTCAGCTTAGGGCAATTCAAACATTTCCACCGTTCAACGACTTAAACGAGCCTCACGCTGTCGGTGCTGTTGTAAACGTGGCGGTATCGATAAGTGGCATAATTGGCAATGATGGGACGGCATAACACTTCGAGGCTGGGTAAACACACTCCTCAGACTGAAGGAGGGCTCGCAGTCACGTGGCCGTGACGGTACATCCAGAGAGGAAACGCATGGCAATCTGCCGTAATCACCTCTCCATTCTGCTGTTTCGAGTGGTGGCCAATTTGAGGCAGTTTGCAGACTTGTTAGTGCACTTTCATTGTCTGTGTGGGTTTGTGTTGCCATTTTTTTTCCACCATGCATGTCTGTCCTAAAGCAAGGTTTTATTTTGTTTGCTTTGACGAACTGTCACTACTACAGATGGGAAACAAACAAACAAGTAAATAAATATATAAATAAATATTTATGCCAAAAAAAATACAAATGTTACTTATATCCCAAATGTTGGTCAAAGTTTGGATATTTTGCAGTGAAGCTACATCATTGCAAGCAGTTTTTTTCACAGTTTTGTCAGTTTTTATAGACAACATGTTGTTAAGTGTTCACGCTAGCACCATGCTAGTCTTTAGCTTAAGATTTCAACTAAAGTTGCTTTTTATAGATCTGGTCAGTTTGGCTTCTTTGACCAAAACAGTAAAAACTGTCTCTGATATCCATTTTGTGCTGAATTGTTTATGTACGAGGGTATTAGTTACACTAGTGTTGGTTGTATTTATTAGACTAAAGATCAATCATCATGCTAGCACCATGCTAGTCTTTAGCATGAGATTTCAACTAAAGCTGCTTTGTTATAGATTTGGTCAGTTTGGCTTCTTTGACTAAAAGAGTAAAAACTGTCTTTGACTTCCAATTTGTGCTGAATTGTTTATGTACGGGTGTAGTAGTTACACTAGTGTTGCTTGTATTTATTAGACTAAAGATCAATCGCTAAGCTAGCAGGCAGGATTTTGAGACCACAGGGATTTCCAATCATATATTGCTTCCAACACAGGTTGGAAGTTGGGATTTTCTGACCTCCTACTATAAATGTACAATGGAACGGCACTTAAAGACAGCATTCTTATTCATAAACTTGGGGTAAATCCATCTACCACTTGGACTTTACATACCAATGGCAGCGCCCATGGAAGCACACAACACAAATCATACTGCCACTTATTTAATTCAAATAACACATGTGCTGTAGTAAAATGTGTTCTGCATGAAACCCAATGTCAAAGAATATTAATAATGATATTAGATTATGGTGGAAAATTTCTGAAAGTTATATTCTCTGCACAAAAGACGCCTGAGAAAACATGTATGCAAGGAGGATGCATTGTGAACAGTTCAATTGTCTATACGTTTTCCAAAAAAATAAAACACATCAGCTCATCATGCAGCCATTTTTTTTCTATTTACATTAGGCATTGTGCACCTGGAAATCTTGGTGGTTAAAATGGGACATTTCAGTTGGGAAATTCCAACTCCAGTCTTTGAATGGAACCCATCAAAAGATCCTTTAGAATATAATTGTTTTCCATGGGGACCAGGTGAGGTTAATTGTGCTGCTTCTCAATCGGTTTCTCATACATGGGAATGATGGGAATGCATGATACTCTGCTATTGGTTGAATAACACAAATCAAAGCCTGAACTGCACATACAACACTGTCTGAGGGAGCTGCCCAGCAACATTTTTGTGAACGTGTTAAAGGTAAAATACAAAATGCATCCTTACAGTACATTTTGAATATGAATCTTGAGTATGAATCTTACATAGAAACATGGCTGGATTTTTCTTTAGGTGTATGTACCGTTGCACTAGCATGACTGAATTGGCAACAAATGTAAAAAGATGATGATATGAACGACAACAATAATTCTATGGTTTATAATTATGTTATTAAAATCAAATGAAATAATGACATAAGTAAATAAAAATAAATACACTTGTGTATAAAATGAATTCATGAATAGCAGAAAAATTGGCTTTGGCTTGTTAATAAACGATGTCCCGGGATTGCTGAGCTCTGTTTCTAGAACATTTTAATACATTTTAATAAAATTATTATAATTACATGTTATACTTTGTCATAGGTATTACTTAGGGCAGTGGTGGCCTAGTTAGGACCTTACCCTTGGGATCAGAGAGTTGCAGGTTCAAGTCCCGGCCCTGGTATCAGCCGTCCCGCTACACTGCTCCACATGTGGATAGGCGAAATCCAGAGGTCACATTTTATTGTGGTGCACTTCATTTTATTGAGGGCATTCAATGACAAAATTTCACTTGACTTTATAATTACTATCAAAATACTGAAATGCTAGTTCAACAACTTTGGTAACTAGCAACACTAGCCTTTACACTTTCACAGTCGCCATTTTGGTTGTGGGCTTGTGGCCGTAAAGAAGAAATGTGAATTGAGAGCTTTTCATTAATGGTCTAGCTCTTCCATTCTTAGCAGTCATTCTACATTATCAGATGCGTTGCAATGCTATATAGTTATTGACTGCCTTGATGAAGTCTAAACTGTAGTGCTCTTAATTTGCCCGTCCACCTGTGATTAATTAGCAGATTAAGGAGTATCAGCATCACTCTCTCTGCCTACTGAAATCAATTCTGCCTAATTATCAGGAAGAGCTCTCCAATAGAGAGACATCTCATTGACATGCTGGTGCCACTCAGACTGATACAAAGTTACCACAATTATGCCAATTACACGTGGCCGATGGTACTCAAAAAGTGAGTAGAGCTTTGAGAGACTCTTAGCTCAATTACTACAGGCTCTTTACAGAACGGGCGCAGTGAGGACGGGGCAAGGGCTCCCTTAGATCTATTGATGGACTGCCATTTCTCTAGAAACCTGTGTGTGGACACTCATGTAAATGTTGAATCATCATAAACAAGGACGCCATATTACATCAAAGCTTGGTTCACACCTGTTATACTTTTAGGCCACAAATTATGCCATTGATGGATGTTGACCTGTGTAGGCCCTGATCAGAAGAGATGTATGGGGCAGGCAGCAGAAGAACTCACAAAAGCTTCATCCATGACTGTGAAGCTCTGTTGCTTAACAGTGAAGATGTGGGCAAGAGGTCAATGGTGCTCCAATGCAGTGGACAGGACCAAAAAGAGAGCAGTTTTTGGATAATGTAACCCAGAACGAAGGAAAGACATGGAAATCGCTTCACAGAAAGAGAGTCCTGGGTTCAGTCTTCGAGTTGGTCATTCTGTGAGAAGTTTGCAATCTGTCCTCATGTTTGTGTGTTTGGATAAGCGGTTTGGAGAATGAATGAATGCATGAATGAATGAATGAATAAATGCTACAAATGCTAAAAATTCAGAAAGGCAGCTATAGTATGAAACATATTTTGTCCACTTTTATACAATGCCATACAGTATCAGCAAACACATAAGGAAGTACTATATTACGCATCATTGAACAACTGGTAAAAGGCTGGAGTGGGAAGATTTAGGCCAGCTATATTTATTAAAATGCAACCTGAGAAACGTAATCTTAAATGAGATCTAGCCACCTAAAAACATAGCTGTAACAGTGCAGAACTATGACTTTCCTCCATATTCACAATTAAAGCGGGGTATTCATAATAAGCAGAACCAAGGATCCCAGAAGCATAATGGGACAGAATAATTGAAGGTTGAAACCTTTGCACTGCTTTGCCCCCATGGTAAAATCCAATTGAGTTACATATTCTCCAGCAGCAGATCGATTAGCTGTGCCTGCTGATACAACCCCAGGAATTGAAACATTAATTTTATGGCACATTATTGCTTACATCAAGCCTGTGGTCAGGGATAATGACTGAACTCAACAGATCACTTACAAGACGAACATACTAGTTGAACAATCAGTTTTCTGCTTCTTCTGTTAGTTATGTTCTAGTGTTCAATTTCAGGGTTTTGAGATGTAGAAGTTGCTATAATCTGAGACAATACTGCTAAGCACTTAGCATGGAAAGGCTTTTTTAACTGTTTCGGTAGCATGGGTAATTGCCACATGGCAAAAATTTTTAGCAAGAAATAAGAAATAAAAGGATTACATTGTTTTATACCAAACTCCAACAGCCAATGACATGTTTTGTTTCTAAAGTTTGCTTCTTTAGCACTGATGCTACAATGCTAACGTAGCTAAACAAGAAATTGTAGCTTATTGCCATTGACAACTACTCTCTATTGCTATTCCAACTACCTTTCTAAAAAATCACTTATTAATGGTCTAAAATCAGATTTTACTTGTCTAGTAGTCTCAAATGTGTGTGATGTCTGACACTGTATAACATGCTGTTAAAACAATTCAGGTTTTAAGATGGCTACTACTTTTATTGAAAGCTTTGTGATGCACAATTTTATAGTGTGTGATTTTTCTTGTTTTAATGATCTCTTCAGACATCAAATACGTCTTGGCTAACCAACATATGGGCAGAACCTGTATGAATTTGTTTTTTGGCTAAAGTATTTCTTTAAGGTTCTCATGTGGTATGGGAATGCATAGAACGTAGAACATAGAGATGTGGAGTGTGATGGTTTACAAGCTTTACTTAGTCGGTGCATTATCCAAAACCCTTCAATGTATGTTATTGCTAATCTTCAATTCACTAGGTTTTAATAATTAAGTTTTGTTGCATTTATGGCAAAAAAGTGTTTGGCTTTTACCGGGTAGATCTTTTCTTCCCTTCCTCCCAGGCTTGTGTTTACCAGACAATTAATACATTAACCTGCACGCTGAAGAGTTTGACGGAGAACCCCTGTCATCCTGCTCCCTGCCTCAAAGGTAAGAGGGGCCATGCTGGCCTCCATCAATATCTCTGACCTCCACCTTCATCTCTCCATCCTATGAAAGCGCTCATAACTCTCCCGTGCCGCACGTGGCCTTTGCTGCAGAGGACAGCCATATTTCCTGTCCAAGTCATATGATCCCAGGCCTTTGACAGCACTCCTGCTGAAATGAAGCATGAAGGACACCACGAGGTTGGTGCCAGAAGTCAAAGCGCATGATAGACAGGTCAAGAAACACACAAATTTAGATGTCATTTTACACAAAATGTGTTAACGTGTATAGGGAGACTTCGGGTGTAGGATTTGCCTACGATGAAAACATGCAATTGAAAACATGCTTACAATGCATTTAATTGGATTTAAATCTCATTTCCACAGTAGTGAGATAATACCTCAGCAGAATTTCTGAAACGCCACAAAAAAAATACCCTACAGGAAAACAGTCTTGATGCTTTTTTTATTTATATGTATTTTCCATATTTCACATGGAAATTACAGACACATTTGAATCAATGAACGTCAATTCAGCTCAGTTCATTGTAGAGTGGTTTCGCCTTTATAACAAGCCATCTCATTTTAATCAACACAACATTTAAACCTATGCGATATAAAATACACAATTTAACATCCAATAAAATACAATGCGGAACATTTCTACTTCCCAGGTAAAGGAGTGAAATGGAGCCTTTCGTTATTTGCATAAAAGTGTATATAATGTATGCATTCAATCAATGTCTAATAAAGTACAATACATTAATAGGCTTTTTCATTATAGATGCACACAAGAAAAGAAATTAGAATGATGTTTGCCCCAGGACAAAAATGAAAGCAAAGGATTTTTTTTCGCTGTGGTAAGTGACGCTATTATATAAATGACGTTAGCATTGCTGTTTCAGTTTGACATTATCAGTTTAATGAAATCCCTGTTCCTTTATCATTTCATTACCAGATTTGTATTTTGAGATTTAAATTACAAATATGTAATACACTATTTGTGATACACAGGTATATTGACTGCAGACTGACTAGAATACCACAAGAATTAATACTCATTTAAAAATGTCCAGTGGGGATTCGTATATTTTGCTATTAGCAATTTTGAAAGTTTCCAAAATGAACACCGAAAAACTATGAACAGCCTTGGAATTCTCCAAAATTGGCTGTCCTGCAAATGTAAAGTCATTCAAACCTTCAGAAATGACTAATTTAAAAGCACAGTGCTAACACTGCAAAACTTTTCTTTACAGGGGTAAAGAAAAGTTTTGCAGTGTTAGCAGTGTTAGCAGTGTTAGCAGTGTTAGTGGTGTTAGCAGTGTTAGCAGTGTTAGTGGTGTTAGCAGTGTTAGCAGTGTTAGCGGTGTTAGTGGTGTTAGCACATAGTGTCACTGAAGGGACTGGCAACTGCAACATTGTTGGACAGTTTAACATGCTTGCAGGAGAACACTAATTCCCAATGCTTGTACATCAGTTAAAGGAACCGCATACTGGCTAACATTGCCTTCAGTGGTGGGAAGAGAGGGACTTTAAACCACAGATGGCAGATACATCACGAAGATCCCAGAAAGGTCCCAAAATTGTTCTAGTAAACGTCAGAGCTGCAGTAATTGTGTATGGGATTATATGGTACAGCACAGATCCTGAGTTAGCCTGAATGTCATCAATTTTACAAAATTTGCCCCTTATTAGTAACATACACTTAATCTTTAGTGCCAAACTAAATATAATTTGTTAAGTAGATGATATCTGAACTAAAATTACTCCATGGATTCAATGTTAATTTGTTGTGTCAAGCTACTTTGAGTTAGCTAGTCACAGTATACACATTACTTCATTGTAGTAGGCCACACCACTGGGCCACAGGGACTTCAAATAAGCTGTACGGTTGGTAAGATTGTTGTACAGTATTTGTGATCATGTTCAAGTCTATTGGATATGAAGGGAAGAAATCCATGCTAGGAAACCACTGAATATGGGGAATCTCCTCTTTTTCTAGAGTAGAAATCTGCTGCCAGAAGTAAGAATTACATAGCTGGCTGCTGCTAAAATTGTCCTGGCAGTCAGAGCTTCATGCCAGTAATGGCTGAGGGATCCAGCTTAGGATTTCATGTTGATTTATCCACTAAGATGCATGAAGTGGCAAATTGTGTTCCATGGCAAATTGCATACAATGGAAGTGAAAAACAGCCTCCTGGCATCTCCACATGCTTAGCTAATAGGAGCTAGAAATGCTAAATGCTCTCTATTAAACATCAGACAGCTATCAGCACAGGAAACTGTGTTGACTGGCCTGTTTCTTCACTGGCCTGTTTCTATTTCATTTGATCTATAAATTCTCAAAAACGTGTTCTTTTTTAGCTATTGTTGGTTGGTTATGAAATAAGTAATTAAGGTTTTAGTTATAAACATCTGATTAATAGGTTTCATGGAAAGTCCATCAGTTTCCGAGGTGTTAATGTTGCTCGCCAGCTAGTCTCTCTCCATCACTGTCAATAAGTAGCAGGATTTTATTGATCTAGCTCAAGGCAAAATTGTTGCACTATGGCCTTTATTCCAGAGAAAATGTCCGCCAGTCTCTTAAAGTAACTTCGGCTATGCTATATCGCTTAGGAATCAATGTCGCATTGCATTGCATTGTAGGTGCTTTCTGCCATATTGCCAGGATTCATTCTTTGCTTTGTTTTATTGCGTGTCTTATTTTAAATATTTGACTTAGGCATACCTGAGAGAGCAATGGTGGCTTAGTGGTTAGAACCTTGCCCTTGCAACTGGAAGATCATGTTTTTGTCTGATAGCCATCTACATCCAATTGCTAGTCAGCTCTGCCAGTGTATTTAGAGAAGCCATATGGTCAGTAGGTAAGAAAGGATCTCCGAGATCCCTACCATAATGGGAGGTGACCCATATCTAGAGGTGTATCTGTTCGACCAACAGATATCTGTCTACGTGTCTGCATTTGGATAGTAGACGAGGGTGTGATTTGTAACAGAAGTTAAATGTGAATTAGAGAACGAAGGAAATGTAAATTACTATTTTACAACATTATTACATACATCATGCCTCCTCTTCTTCCTTCATGTGAGAATTTCCATGAGTGAACCGCTCTCAGACCACAGTCTACAAAATACAGCAATCATTTTTCAATGATGTGTGGTAAAAGAGATGACTAGCTCATGAAATCATAATCCAACCGCGTAAGCACAATGGGCATTTTCATGTCGTGGCCAACTACAGCGATTCAGATCGATCTGAAAGAAACATAATGGCTGATGCAAAGACATGTCAATCTCAAACAATAATAACAAGCAGATAAAAAAATGTTTCAAAAATGTTGCATTATTTGTACTTTCTCGAATATTTGGGTACATGCCCACTCATGCATCATTTCCCCAAGCTCTACTATAGCTAGTGTTGAAGGCCTTATGAACTTCTTGCCTATCAATCAGACATATTGAAATTCACTGAAATTAATCATCTATTTTGAAAATAATTTGTTTTCAACAGTTTATATTCACTAGGTTTAATCTACACTCTGGAAACCTCTTGGCCTATACATCTTTTCCATTGTGCCACGGGGTCTCTTTCACTTAGCTGACTGGCTAATTGAGGTGCGATAATGAGCAGCAAGAGAGTTGAATTGAAGGATACCTCCTAATGGGACTGTCCCACACCCCCACTGTCTCAAGACATTAAGGATGGAGAGCTATGGATAGAGCTTCTCTGGGGGGAGGCCACTAACCAGATTTACTCTTTTGGTTATTCTATGTTAACTGACCATATCATTGGCAGCCTACTGTCTTTACATGATCCGTTTGTTACTGTTCTAATTATGAGGTCTTTCCTGTTCACCTGGAAAAGTAGTAGTGTGATAGCAGGAGTTCTCCATGCAGCACTGGAAACCATGTAGAGAATTTCAAAAACACGCACTAGGAACACAATGTGCTAGATACAAAAATATTATCCTATAGATTTACAAAGAGAAAAATCGTGATTCAAATTGAATGTAAGAAAACCTCAACGAGCAGTGGAATTGATTGGAATCTGATGTACAGGCCATTTTTTGCACACAAAAGAACAACTTGAGGGATAATGTTTAAAAAAAAAACAGCAGGCACTCATAAATCAAGGCAGAGGCAGAGAGTCAATGGCTACGGTTAATCAATAGGAAAAATTCCAGCTTTACCACAGCATAGAGACACTCCATATGGTCCTCATCTCATGCTGCTTCCCAAAGAAAACCATTCATCTCCATTTTTTTCCATTTGTATTTTTCTATATGATTTGAACACAGCAGCTACCTGTTGTATTTTGTGAAAATTTTATGACGAACAGGCTCAAATGCAGTGCAAACACATTTAACCTGTAAAGCAAAATCAGAGTTGAAAAACAAGGTTCAAGCCACACATAGAATTCCAATCAGTACATAAACCATAACAATTTTTTGCAGAGTTTAAGTTCAGATTTCCTATTTATGTAATCAGTATACAGATGGGGCTGATCTGCTGAATGGGTGTTGCCTCTGATTGGATATGGAGATCTGGAGTTGAATCCAGATTCTGTGAACTCACAATTCTGTTCATTATTTTTGTATTTATTCATTATACTTTAATAATCCTTATGACCAAACAGATCAAAGTAAACTAACCTGTATTCACAGCTTAAATTTTGTCCATATTTGTCATTTTTTGTCATTTTTCAGAATCAGAATCAGAATAACTTTATTGTCCCTGAGGGAAATTGCTTATGTAATGACTGAGACATAGAGACAATGACATAAAAATAACATGCATCCTATACTAATGAAAATACAAAGGTAATAAATATAAAAGGTAATAAAAATACAAGTTAAAGAGAAAAACACAGTAACTACAAATACAAGGTAGAAGATAAAAAGGTCCTATAAATACAAAGGTAAGCAAAACTACAATTTTTAATGGAAAAGCAGTAAAAATAATATGATAAATTATGGTAAAATTAAATTAAAATTAAATTATGGTAACAGCAGTGATTGCAGTTACATTGAACATTGCACCTTGAGGTTAGTGAGGATGGTCATACAGCAGATAAACAAGTCTGTTTGAGAGATAAATAAATCTACAGGGTTAAAGATAGGCTGTGATTTACACATGCACATTCATTTTTGAAGTTCCAATAGCTTCCATTATTTGTAGAACAACAAGCAATGCATGTTTGGTGTCCAACAGTGTTAGAGTTAGGGTTAGAGTACAGTACCTACTGCAGGACAGTGAGAGTTTGGGCTGAGGGTTAGTGAATGTTAGGTTTAGGGTTGAGAAACGTTCAGCATAACATAAAACATATGTTTTACAGTTAAATGCAGCATAAACATAAGGTAATCATAAGGGGGTAGTAACATAGTTCACTGTCTGGGGCAGCAGAAGGTGCTGGGGCCAATCCCACTGCTCATGGGGCGAAAGGACATTGAAAACTCTGCAATCTCCACAAAGAACAGACCAGGCCTCCCTGCCCTGAACCCAGGACCTGCTTGCTGTGAGGGGACAGCACTAAACACTGGTCTGCTGTGAACAGGTACATTATTAAACTTTTATTTCCTTTTTTTTATTGTCTGGTACTTATGGGCGTCTTGGCTGGAAAGCCCTAATGACTTCTTCATCTTGTAATGCGAGAACTTCAGAGTACAAACAAATTAAGATAAGATAAGATAAGATAATCCTTTGTTATAGCAGCAAACACAGTATTAAGAAGAAACAATAAGTAAAACAGTTACGGGTGAGATAAAGTAAGGCTAAAAATAAACAAATATACTAATACAAAAAAAGATATAAAAAGTATTTACACACAATAAATAAGGCAAATGTTAAGAGTAAAACATTGTAGACAAAAAGTGTAGACACTGCAGGGAGACAGGAAACAGGAAGTTTTTTTGCACAGGAAAATTTTTGCACATTATTATGACATGATCTGTTTATCATAATCTGGATAAAAAGATTTACAGCAACGCATCATCATAGATTCTGTTTTTGCCACGATGGTCATATTAAAAACTGGAAAAAAAAGTGAGGAACATCCCTAAAAGTAACTAGTGTTGCTGGGTTTAACTTTATTAAACTTTATTGCAGATGTTTATCCTCTAGGGAACAAAGAAAATAATGAATTTGAGAAATGAATAGCACACTAGAATACAAATAAACAGACATTATGAGTTGGATAAGTCAATGAAAGTATTTGAAAAAGGTTTCTCCACAAAAGTCTGTAATATTGAGGTCTAATTGACGTTATACTAAGGTATGGAATTGAATTTTCGCCACTGCCATGCATCACCAGCTTGTTTAGCGGCTAATGTCGTTGATGCCATCTGATCAAACAATCCAAGCCACCTCATATTTTTGCTCTGACTAAAATTGCAATTACACATTGCTCGTTTTAGCTTAATGGAAAACCCAGATAAACAAGTGTGACAAAGCAAATCCAATTAGCTCATTAAACCAGCTACAGCTTAATGCTAATTTGCACACAAAGGGATATTAGAAGTCCTGTACTTTAAAGAACACTGTACCCCACAGAAGGACAGCTGTAAAAGATGGAGCACTGAATTAAACCCGGCAGGTGACCTCTTCTCCCCCTGTCTGACCTTCTGGACCATTAGTGGCATTACCCATTTCACACCGGCCACTCGCACAGCAGTGACTGTGGTCACACTAGGGGCCGTCGCAGGCTGAAATTGGGCCAGGGAAGCGGGCAGCAGCTACAGCCATTAATCCCCCACACCTCTGCCACTTTGTGCAGCGGGGGCACTGATGGCAGGGCGCATGGTAATTGGACGCGAACACCTTCGAGTTGTTCTCTTTACATAAATCTCTCTCTCTTTCTCTAGTCATGGTCATCATTACCCCTTTTAGAGCAAGAACTGGAAGGAAGCACAAGGATGGTACAAATTTTCACTTGCATTTTTTTTATATCTCGCTCAATAATGAGATTTAGTTACAATCTCTGAAATAAACAGAGGCATGTTTGTTTATTTCAATTTTTTTATGAAAGAAAAAAAAAGATTCTCTTTCTAGTTCTGTTTTATTCAGACAGTTTTGGCAAACAGCATGGCGGTCTGGTTGCCTTGCAGTGTCCGGGCAGTTTTGCTTTACAGGAGGCGGAGTCTGAGAGTCCTCTTCAGCTACAGAGAATATTGGACGTTCCCAATTTTGCTTTTTTTGCAATTTTGAGTTTACTTTAATATTTCTTATTTATCTCATACAACAGAGTGGACAGACAGAGACAAATAAACCAAACAGAGACAAACAGACAACAGAAAAGAAGAAGAAAAAAAGGAGTGGAGAACAAGGAGAACAGCATGTAGCAAGAATTAACAAGAGCAATGTTGAAAATATACTGTGATGCATCACAGATCTACTGTAACACAATCATAAGTTTAAAGAAAAGAGTATTACCCACACCAGTAAACTAATAAGCTTTGGTTTCCTAAATTCATTAATCTGTTTGCTTGCTTTCGTGAGTGTGCAGATACATGCTCTTACCACTGGAGGTGGTTTGTACCTAAAGAGTGAAGAGAGTATAATTTTATTCTAGTTTTTATTGCTTTATTATATATACACTACTGAATATTCTAAAAACAATGATAAATGTTTATTGGTACTTATTGATATGAACTTATATAGTCTCACATTCTATTTTTTATTGGTGAATATGCTATGAATTGGAGAAATACAATTTCCAAAATAAAGATATATATATTCATCATTCATCAGTGATCATTAGGGAGTTGTATGTATATGAATCTACCATTGACTCTTGAGGTATGTGTCAAGATTTTGGAGAGACATATGTTGCCATCAAGGCGTGGTCTCTTACCAAGGCATTCATGCCTACCGCAGCAGAACAATTCCAGACCAGGTTCTGCAACCTTATGGCTCTATAGACAAAGAATACATGTACTTTTCTGGCCTGGTCTTTAATTGAATATGTATATGTCACAAGTTGGTCAGTAAATCTATTAAAATTTTTGTACTTTTGTCAGTTATATAAAGCTTCACGTGTAAATTTTACATCGATTTTTCAATTGCTTTAAACGTTACAGTCTACAAGGGCTGTGCTTTTTATACTCTGTAGGAATCCCCCTTTCAGAAACGCATCTTTTCAGACTGCCACTTACCCAATAACATTGAACAGATCAACACGCTTGGAGGAGAACACTAATTACTAACAGACACTAACGATAGTCCTTAGGAAAAAGTTATAGCACAGCTATTTTCTACTTTTTCTTTGTGTGCTTCCATATATAGCTTGTCTATTAAAGCCTCTAGTGCTTCCCATAATGTACAGTATACTTCATAGTTAAATCGATATTTGTGCAACAGACCCTCACACACAGCAATGTCCCAATCATTAGCTATCACACTAACCCTATTACTTCTCATAAACGAATATTCAGGCAGGAAAAAATAAAGTGTATTTAGCATGGCGTGAGCCTGAGCTCAGGCTAATGATTTGGCTCTAGAAAGTGGATAAGAATGGGGGGCTTCACTGATGGAGTGGGGGGTGGGGGTGAGATCGATAATGGTGACACGTTTCCCTGTACAGCGGACAGGAGAGCTATTATGGAGGAATCATGATATATGTCAGCAGATGATGGAGTGGCAGTCGGGGCCAGAGAAAGGGACAGTGAATGATGTGCAAAGGGCAAATGCATCAGCCTTCTGCAATGACCAAATCTCTCCAAATATTGTCATTAGTGAGTCCTTATTCAGGTGAGCTGGTGAATCTTTGACTAAAACCACCTGAAGGTGAGTATGGATATGTTTTCCTGCACAATAAATGCATTTCTGGACTTGAAGTGTCCTTGAAGAAAGTCATGTCAGTAGTAACCTGGAGATTTCCATTCTTTACTAATTGATATCTGATTTTTGTTTGTTTTCCCGTCTCTGAATTCTAATGGGCCTTATGTTTTCATTCGCATATGCTCATATTTGGAATTCCAGGTCTAAACAGTTTTTTCAGAAAAATGTATGATATTTTTTTAATTGCCCCCAAGTCCCATGATACATATTAGTATTACATGATTGGGATAGGGCAACAAAGATGTGGAAATTGAGTGGCACTAATGATGGTAACTACGGTAATTAGTAGCATGACTCATTAAAATAGGTTCACCAAACATACTCCTTAATGTAAAATTAATGTAAAGACTTTGAATATCTCATTATCTACAGAACATAAAACCATCAAACAATTCTTAGAATCTGGAGAATTCTGTGAAAAGGAACAAGGCCGAAAATCAATATTGGATGCCAGTGATCTTTGGGCTCTCAGGTGGCAATGCATTTTCAGAAACGATTGTGTGTGAAGTCAGCTTGCCTCGCCATTGACAAACGCAAAGACTAAACCATTTGTTAAAATGTTAATGTTAAATGGATTGAGGCTAAGTGGAAAACTGTTCTGTGGTCATTTGGAAAAAAAATTAGAAATTCTTTTTGGAAAACATGGAAGCTGGATCTCAATTAAAGAGGAGACGGATCACCTGGCTGTTTATCAGTGCTCAGTTGAAATTCTTCTCAGGTGGTATGGGGTGCATTAGTGTCTATAGAACTGGCAGCTTGCACAAAAGGCTCCATCTTGCTGAAAAATGTATACAGGTTTTAGAGCAACACATGCTCCCATCCAGACCACACCTTTTTCAAGCAAGGCCTCGCATGTTTCAGAAAGACAATGCTAAACAAAGAACTGCAGCTATTACAACATCATAGCTTCATAATAAAACAGTCCAGGTGCTTACTGTCCAGACCTTTCAGTATCTGAAAGCATTTGAAATAGTAAAACAAAAAAATAAATAAAAAACAACAACAAAGACAAAAACCCAGGACTCTCGAGCAGCTAGAATCATACCAGACAAAACTGGGACAACATTCTTCTCCCCAAAGTCCAGCAACTGGTCTCCTCCATTCCCAGACTGTTGTTAAAAGAAGAAGGGATGCTACGTGGTGGTAAACATGGCCCTCTTTCAACTTTTTTTTTTTTACATTTACTTTACATTCAAACATTTGAAGTGTGAATAAAATATAGGTTTATGAGATTTGCAATTTTGTTTCTGTTTTTTAAACCGGGGTTGTAATTATATCTCAGTCATGATAATAACTCTATCACCAACAGAAGTAAGAGCAATAGTGGCTGAAATGATTGAAGTTGTTGCTAAATGAAATAACTACACTGATTGACCCCTTAATTGCAATGGGAAATATGCAGTGGAGTCAGATCGGCTTTGATTTTTTATCTTATTATTATTATAATGTAAGACCTGTTACTGAGCTGACCTGTACTTAATCAGGATCATCATTTATACATCTGCTTGCATAAAACATCTAATGCAACTTTTGGCAGTAGGCTGCATTAAATTAATTTAGGACAATATTTCAATAAACAAAACATGACCTTCAACATTTAAAGTGTGACAGTGAAGATCCACATTAACCACTTACAAACAAGAAGAGCAATAATTCCTGTTTTTCCAGCCACTTTAGACTTATTTTAACTGTGACCTTAAGACTGGTATATGCAAATTGCTTTGTTCTGATTGGCTGTCCTCTATTCCTCATTCACTGTCCTTAGAGCTTCACTGTGGAAGAGCTGCAGGCTTAATAGGCAGGTATAGGTAAACACAAGGGGAAGTTTGATCCGCTTAAGTGCACCTCTGAAATGTCATTTAAACATTTAACTTAATCTTTTTCATGCAAATAGCCACTTGCCTCACCGGATTCAGCTCTGCTGTGCCGACCCATGAGCCGTATGATATTCTCAGAGTCTCTGTTATGATTATCGACAATGTCTGTCATTGATTTTTCAAACACTCGCGGCCACACTGCTCCTGCAGTCCCATCCGCTCCTGTTCATAGCACAAAATTTTGTTCCGTTTGTTGGGTTGTAATATACCTGATGTGGGGATCGAACCCAGGACCTTCTTGCTGCTCATGTATATACAGTCATGTAAAAAAATAAAAAAAATTTGTAATATTCTTGGACGTATGGATATTTAATCTGAATTTTAACAATACCAGGAGATTCAAGTAATACAAATAAACAGACTTTTCAAAATCTTCTCTAAGAACATACAATTTCTGGTGAGGAATAAATTAGGACACTTTATTCCCAATTAAAATGGAACAATTTACACACGTGTGTATTCCATCAGGTGCACATGATTAGAACACTGTTACTCAGCATTTTAAGGAGGTTTGCCCTATTTAAACCACAGACATTTAATTTGGTGCGCTCCTGACTGTTGAGGTGAAAGCGACTATTATGTCATCGTGAACACATTACAGCACACAGAATGAACGAAATGTGACCTCTGATTTGAACCCATTACACATGCACACATGGAGCAGCTGGCACCCTCAACCGTGCCAGGGGAGCAGTGAAGTGGGAATGGTACTTTGTTCAGTAGGTACCTCAGTGGGGCCTGGGCTGGGACTTGAACCTGTGACTTTCTGATCCCAGGGTACTAACCACTAGGCCACCACCGGCCAAAAGAATGATTAGACCAACATTAGAGCTGTCAGGGATTTAAAAAGATCTCAGAAGAATTTGCAATCAGCCATTCCACTGTCAGGAAAATAGTCTACAAGTGGATTTCCAAAACAACTGCCAATGTGCTCAGGTCTGGCCATCCAAGCAAGGTCACCCCAAGACCAGAGCACAAGATGCTAAAAGAAGTCTCCAAAAATGCTAAAATGTTATGACGGGACATACAGTACATAAGGCTCATGCTACTGTTGATGTAAAAGTGTATACCCCTACAATCAGAAAACTTTAACATCCATGGGAGGTGTGCAAAGGAGGAAACATTTGCTCTAAAAAAAAACATCAATGCCAGAGTGAAGTTTCCCAGAGAGAATGTAGAAAAGACCAGGACTTCTGGAATAATGTTCTTTGGACAGATGAGTCTAAAATGGAATTATTTGGACACAGATAACATGTTTGGAGTAAACCAAACACAGCATTCCAGGAAAATTAACCTCATACCAACTGTGAAGCATGGTGGTGGAAGTGTCATGGTTTGGGGATGCTTTACTGCAGCAGGACCTGACCAACTCACCATCATAGAATCCACTGTTGTGCTTGAGGAACATGTGAGACCATCTGTAAAAAAAAAAAACATGCAAGAAACCTCTCAAATATTTTAAAGCTTAAAAAATTCTGAGGATTGGGGTCAATTTTCCTCAGAACGATGTCAGAGATGCTTCAAGAAGTGTCTCACTGAGGTTATTTCAGCCAGAAAGGGGTAACAGCGGCTATTAGGGAGTGTCCTAATGTTTTCCTCAGTTAGAAAAGACATTTTTGTTGATATCTTTTGTTAAATGAATACATCTATATGCATTTTTGTTTTTTACTTGCACTGTCTGTTCCAGAGGTAAATGGAAACAAGATTAGACATCAATAAGTTAACGTTTCTTAATGAAGTACTGAATATTTAATGGAGTGTCCTGATTTTTCAAGTGACTGTATGTGTGTGTGGTATTTTTACAAATATTTTAAAGTTTATCATCACACTGAGCCACATATCCATTTCGTTGTGTATGTACAACGACAATAAAAATACTTAATAATCATGAGGTTCTAAAAGAGGTTCTAAAAGAGGCACGACGTAGCTTTTAGAGCGGCAAGTCTGAAGGCACTGGTCTGAAAGTGTTAGATGGAGGTGGACCCAGAGCGAGCGCATGATCTAAATACTAATCAAACATCATTTACAGCGCGTGCCGTCCGCCTCTGGAGGGGCTGTCCCCTTCTGGCTCTTTGCCATGGCAACCACAGTCTCATTTCAGAGGTGTCATGCTGCATTACCGTCAACCATCTCACACACACACACACACACACACACACACACTGTTCAATGCTTTGTGTTTTCCATGCTTGAAAAACTTTGAATATAACAGAGGCTGAATTTCAGAGCAGCCATAATGAACAGGATGTCTGATGTCCCTGCACATACTGCTCTAACGCCGTATACTGTATACTCTGTATACTCCACTCCATCCACAATTACAGATGTGTGATCTCAGCAAAATAAATTCATATTTCACAATCTTCCCCAGACCTGCCAACACACACCTCAGCAGATCCACATAACGTGTAGTTTGTGCTTACCCATGACTCTCCTTCAAAGTGCATCTTCACAGAACCATAAATCACCCTTTACTTTTGAACTGGAGCGAACTGAGCTAGTCCATACCCACCGAAATCATTACACACCCGCCTCAAACCGTGCTGAGGTCAGTGCTCTTGCTTACAGTCCGTGGCTTTGTTTCTGGACTCTCGCCAATGTTCTTTCCAATGTAGACATGTCCAATTCCACCTGATTCTCCCTGAATCACAGAAAACCATCAGTGTTGTGAGCGTGAAGACTTGCAAGATGGGGGCAGCCGTAGCGTAATGGTTGGAAGAGTTGTCTTTTGATTGGAAAGTCGGCGCTTCAATCCCCAGCACTGACAGGAAGATTTCATGGGGAGTAAGGCTTTGTCCAGGCGTCTGAATCAAGTTTGTGTTTCTGGACGTTGGAGTGAAACCGAGCGTCCACACAGGTTTTCAGGGCTAGCGTTTGGTCTGGTGCGTGTTTAGACGGCGTTAAAAAACACTGCGATGAGCACAAAGAAAACGCCTGTGTTGCATTTACATGTTGTTAATCTACCATTCTGGAGGACCGAAGATATCCCATGATTCTTCACACCTTGTGCAGTCAGAGGGTGAATATCAAAAATAGGAAAGCTCGATCAAAAGTACAATTTTGTACCAAGTTATGTAAGCATCTTCACTGACTACTACTACTATGGGGAAAACGTGTGCAATTTTTGGGATGAAAAATAGCTTTTCTGCTGAGTGGATAATCCTGTAAAAAACGACATGACATGGTGAAACATTAACTAATCTTCAGCACTGGCCCGTACGGTGGGAAAGCACCATGGCAGCTGTAGGCAGCAGTTATATGGCCAGACCCCTTGGCATGGCAGCCATCCAGACAGTATTTGTTTACAAGTGTTTCAGTAATTTGGCACATTAGGGAAGCCTTCACCTCCTGCGGGTGCAGAAAGCAGAGGATGAGCGACAGAGAGATAGAGCGAGAGAAAGAGGGAGAGAGGGGAGGGCAAATGACTGCCAATGGTTTCTTTGTTTTGTGCCAAATGGTTTCCCCCGGATTGCAGCTCCCGGTGACAGCACACAAATAACACTCGCAAGACTGTGAGCGCCGGCAAGTCATAGGTTTGTAATGTTACCTACAGGAATATTCCAGTGTTCAAATACGAAATTGGCCAGAAAAAGGTCTCTTGAACCCCACTGGTTTTAGCACAGCAGTCATTCTAACAGCCCACATGCTCCTGGCCTTCAAAAACTCATTTTTGAACTGCAATTGCAATTTTTTCAGCATTTTTTTTTTAAAGCTGGAAATTTCTCATCAGCATTCAAGATTCATGCAGTTTGTCATATACACAGTTACACAATGTGCAGTGAAATGTACTCCTGAATTGCAAATTAGACAGACTAATTTATATAAAACTATTATAACTAATTATATAATGGAGAAAAAAATACGCTAAATAGAGTGAATCAATATATACATACAAAATTTAAAAACATATGCAGAGGTATATGCTGATACAGGGAAGTTCATTTATATAGAACATTATCATACACAAAGGTTATTCAATGTGCTTTAGAAAGGAAATAGAAGCATTAATAAAATTAAGGCTAAAATAAAGTTATTAAAAAGCAGAGAAAAAGCTGTAGAATTAAAAATAAAATAAAATATGTAAATAAATAAACCTACAAAATGTGTCTACACTGCTCCGAGTTGTGGTTGGAGCCCATTTTTGTTCCCCTTACTTATGTGGGACGTCAATTCTTTTTACACATGGTCATCACCATCGAGTCCAGGTTATATTCTCACCCTATGTCAACACAGTAAATTATTGCTAAAATATGCATACGTAATTACATTCATACAGAAGCATGTAAACATAACAGTAGCAGGCATAAATGTAGATAACAGACATATGAATCAGGGACCATGAATGGATGAAAGTGAAATGTTGCACCAAATACTATATACAATTTGGGCACCCCTTGATAAAGAAATGATTTTTGTGATTTTGGTAATTGAAAAGATGTTAATTAATGTTATTTTCAGCAAACATTGATGCATAGCTACTTTTTATGCCATACATTGAACAAAAATAATTAAATAAATAAAATTATGGCATTGTGCAAAAGTTTGGGTGACCTAAGAGTTATAAAGTCTCAGAAGATTTCAGATCTTAATCAGCTGTTAGTTGCCATTAGTTGTCATTAGTAAATATCAGCTGGTGCATATTTCAAAGCTTTACAAATACTCTGATGCTTCAAACCTTGTGCATACACTTGTGGACACTCTTTGTGTAAGACTCTGAAAATGAGTCATTGATGCCCACAATGCTGGAGAATAACAGATTTTGCTCATTTTTTAATTAAAACGATGTTAACACAGTCTCTCTAGAACATGAAAAAATGCACAATATTTTCAGCAAAAATTGATGCATAGTTACTTTTTAGGTCATAAATTGAACATGCCATAATAATGTTTTTATTTATTTTCAATTTATGGCATAAAAAGTAACTGTGCATAATTGTTTGCTGAAAATATTGTTTATTTTTTCCATGTTCTAGAGAGACTGTGTTAACATCTTTTCAATTACAAAATCAGTAAAATCTGTTATTTATCAAGGGGTGGCCAAACTTTTGCATAAGACTGTAGATGTCCAAATATTAAGTTATTTGTAATAAAATGGAATGACACAGAAAAAAAGTATTGAACACACAAAGAAAGGAAGGAGCAAAAAGTCTGGAGAGTCATGACACTAGCTGAAATCCATCAGTAATTAGAAAGCAATTCTGCTACTTCTGCAAATTAATATCAGCTGGTTCAGTCCCAACTGATGGCCTATAAAATTTGTCTCATTACCAAGAAACATCTCATGATGAGTAAAACCAAAGAGCTCTCTCAAGACATGCAAAACATACTGATGGCACTGGTTGCAGAGGAATTTCTAAACTACTGAAGGTTCCAACGAGCGATGTTGGGGCCATAATCTGGAATGGGAAAAAACACACTTTCACCATAAACCGACCATGACCAGGTGCAAGATTTCAGACAGAGGAGTGAAAAAAACGAGAAGAGTTGTCCAAGAGTCAAGCACCTCTTGTGGTGAGCTTCAGAAAGACTGAATTATCAGGTACAATTGCTTTAAAGAAAAGCAATGCACTTTAAACCGCCATGGCCCGTATGCACACTCACCACACAGGACTCATGTTGAAGCATTTTTAAAGTTTGCCGACCAACATTTAGACAAGCCTGTGAAACACTGGAAGAAAATAGTCTTGTCATATTGAACTCTTTGGATGCCATTATACACACAATGTTTGGAGATGAAAAGGCTCTGCATATCATCCCCAAAACACCAAACCAACAGTGAAGTTTGGATGTGGGAACATCATGGTGTGGGGCTGTTTTTTAGCATACAGCATTGGCACGCTTCATATAATTGAAGGAAGGACGAATGGAAAAACGTCTGAGACATTCTTGATAAAAATCTGCTGCCATCTACCAGGATGATGAAATGACGGAGGACATTTTAGAAAGACAATGGTTCAAAACACAAAACCAGGGAAAATAAAGCTGCTAGAACAGCCCAGTCAATCACCTGACCTGAATCTTAGAGAAAATCTATGGCAAGAACTATAGCTCAGAGTTCATAGAAGGGGCCCATGAAACCTCCTGGATCTGAAAAGAATGGGACAAAAATCACACCTGAGTAATGCATGAGGCTAGTTTCTCCCTACAGGAGGCATCTAGAAGCCGTCATAACCAGCAAAGACTTTTTCTTACAAAGTATTAAATACATTTCATGGCTCTAGGCCGGGGGAATCATTTCAAATTTGCAGACACTATGTAAGTTCCCCTTATTGTATCTTACCCCACTATAGAAGGGGTGCTTCTATGAAAATAACTTTAAACAAAGCTTGACTCTGGTTGCATCCACTGACGAAGCTTTGCCCATTGCTGCTAGAGATCAATAAAAGGTTACATGATTGTCTTCTGTGGTCTCAGTGATGTTCTCTGCTTTTATTTTAAAGAATTTTCCTGACAGTAAGCATCTTCAATACTTTTTCCCTGTCTCATTCCATTTTATTGGACATGACTTAGTGTATGGGCAGCTATGGTTTGATTTCTTGCGTGTGTGGATTGGATGAGTTGTTACCGACGTTGGGTGAGAATTTCATGTCAATAGCACCTTTAGAAATATATTTACTTAGAAAATGTGTTCAATACGTCTTCTTATTTTACCCGCTGTATATAGAGTCATAGTGCATGACTGTGTTTGGCTCAGTCACAGCAGCCCAGCTCTATCAATGCTTGCAGGAACTTTTACTGAGCAAATTAACTCATAACTCACCATCTGTAATGAACTAAAGCACTGTCATATAAAATGTATGAAGAATTTTCATTTGTGTGAGGGATGTGCCTCATTTAGCTCTCAGGGGTCAAAGAAGGGGGGTGTGAATGTATGGGTGAGTATGGGAGAGAGAGAGAGAGCTAAATAACACAGGTAATTTGTTATTTAAATGTGTGCACTACTCAATGCATATCCTTGACTTTCACAAAAGCAAGTCAGAAGAATCAGGATTTTCTTTATCCATATTTGATGCATTTTTCATGAAATACATAAGACATTGTGTAGCAGCACTGCACGGACTTCAATATGTTACATTTGTGCAAATTTGCCTCTGTTGAACACCAACGTGGAACCCAGACTGCAATGTTGTGTGTTCACCTGTGGGGGCAGTAATGAGTCAGTCCAGACTGTAATGTTGTGTATTTAACTGTGGGGGCAGTAATGAGTCAGTCC
>JBBIGC010000082.1:16002206-16023187 GCA_037576955.1 Lepidarchus adonis | reverse complement strand
AAGGAGGTGGCAGTGTGTGTGTGTGTGTGTGTGTGTGTGTGTGTGTGTGTGTGTGTGTGCGCACACACACACAAAGGGGGTGTCTGGTACTGTGTCGTCAAAAAAAAGGATTAAAACAGCTCGTAGGCCGACTGCCAAGAAAAGAAACACAGCCTCTGGCCTTGAGCTCTTAAGTAATGTCAGTCTGTTGTGTTAGTTTAAAGGAATAGTATAGAGAAAATTGCAGTTTACACATTTCCCCACTTAGCCCAACAACTCAGACGTGCTGGAAGTGAGCTTTGTTTGTTTTTAGCACAGGCGCTAAGAGGGTAGCGTCGCTAACCGCTAACTGAACCATGACGAAATATTAAGTCGGTTTAATCTCAAACCGATTTGCTTATAGATTTTTTTTTGCACATTTACCATATTTTAATGAATGATAATATGGAATAATTTATTTAAACTTATTTTAACTTTATTCAAACTTTTTGATGCTAACAAAAGTTGACAGTCACACATCAGAAGGAAAATGGAAAATCACTTTGGCAATATGTGTTTAAGAGCCCCACCTCCCAAACATGCCTCATGTTCCCACCAATCACATTGGTGATGTATATTTGGGAGGTGGGCTATTGAGTATTTAACTCTATATACATTTACCACACTTTATTTGGCTTGACATAAAGCTGTATAGACCTTTATAAATAATTATTACAACAATCCGATTGGTCAAAGTCAATGTCTGACATTAAATGCTTCTTAGAATAAGTTGTCATAAAGGTCAATATAGGTTAATGTCCTTTAGTAATCAAGGCTTTTGTAATTGCGTGGTCTTCAATACCCTCAAAAAATGTTCTTTAGGTTTTTTCTTTTCAATGGAGCTACACAAGACCTACACAGACACTATAAAGCCTTAATCTAACAAATTTTACTTGTTAAAATACTCTTGCTTAGGTCAAATGACATTGAGATGGACAACAGCACTCAGCTTTTCCAGGTCCAACAACTGCAGTCAGTGATGTTAAAATTTTGAGATGTTTGTGAAGCCAAGTTAAGTGCAATGGAATCATTCTTTGCCTCATTCTGCATAACTTCAGATCACCGCCATATGATTTAGCAATTGACGGATGGATAAAACATTGACGCAATGGCAGAAGAATTCAAGGGAGAGTGTAAAAAGCAGTGAAGTATGGAACCCTGGCGGTGACCTTGGACTCCTGCATCCTCCCTTCTGAAAAATACCTCTTAGAATTGTTGGATTTTTTTTTCAGTCCAGCAACTGTCTAGCAACATGTGGTATGAGGAGAGAGGATCGAGCAGGGAACTCCATCTTTAGTGGCAACTGGACATGCTGAGAGGATCGGCTTATGGGCAGTAGTGGTGCCAAGAAAGGCAAAATCACGTCCCTTTCTTACACCTTCCAAGGGCTTTCAAGCACGTCTCGTCCTCTCGCTCTCCTGCCAAAACCTCTCCTCTAGCAGGTATTGCTTTCAGCGAGATGCTGGATGGGTTGCGGAGAAGGAGATCATCTCTATGAAATATGAATTTTTCTGCTGGTTCAGATTTCGCATATCTGGAGCGTCTCCATAGGGCTGCTCTTGTCCCGTGTCTGGGTGAGGTCACGACAAATGTGTTCCCCCACATGGGATCCAAACCTACATGGCCATGGAATGAAGGCTTAATGTAGAAAGGACTGAGGGACACTGATATGTGGGTTGACCACTCAATTAGCTTACTTTATGTGTCACTTTTTTCTTAATACTTTTAATTTCATTAGGACATATTTCACTGAACATGTCCTATTAATGCAAGTATAAACTTTTCCTGTTTTACATTTTATAAAACTATCAAACAACAAACAAATATAAACCATAGGGGGAGAAAAACCTACCCACCAACATATCCTCACCCCCAACATTGGCCCAATGTTATAAATAAAAATGCTACATATATAAAAGAGTATGAAGAATGTTATTAGCATTTATCATACACTTTACTGGTTTATAATTTTCTACTGAAAATCAAATTGTAAGAGCTGTAGATGCTTTATCAAAATAAGAGCGGAAACGCTGCCAAGAAATATAAAAACTTTTCAACGGACCATCTAAGAAAAAATTATTATGATATTTTCTAGTCTCAGGAACAACATTACATTATCCAGGCATATGATTTCCAATGTGAGCCTATGTCTATGTGCAATCAGATTTCAATTTGTGGCTGCGTATTCATGTTTTTCTATAGACGGTGGAATATAGTATACTTACAATTAAATAAATACTATAATTTTTATATAGCTACAATACTAATAAAGTATTGTGCAGTCAAACCTTGTTAGCTCGTCCCTATTGGTCCGGGCTCTACATTTGTCAAAAGGCGGGACGGGCTGTCATAATGGGGGTAAATACATGGAAGGAAATCTGTCCTGCAGCCTTTCATGGCGAGAGGCGGGGCTGGTAAGCTAATGAGGGCAAACTAACGGGGTTTGACTGTAGTTCAATCAAAGAATTACAGGGTGGGCAGACATACAAGACCTTGAATTTAGGGGGTTAATGCAGAAAGAAGAATACAAACAATACTTGAAATGAATTTTAATTGAATTAACTGATTGTCTAAGCAAACATTTCTGCAGTTTTCACACAGAATGCTCTGGATATGTTTGAATGGGTTTATTTTCAGAAGAAAGACCTAATGAAGAATGGCGGTATCTTGGTTTTGCATCTTTCAATTCCAAATGTGTCGTTAATTTGATTTAGTGGAGTGTAAAATCGACAGATACAGAACAAATACACAAGGCTATGTTCGTCTCAAAAAGCAATTAACTTTGTTTGCTCAGTTCATGAAAATGAAGACTTGAATGCACTCGAAGTGAGACTGTGTAAAACAACAACCAAGCAAACTTCGTTCTCCGGTTTCCCAGTGATATCAAATGGCTAAGGCGTCCAAACATCTGATTTAATATGTCCCCCTTCCCCGTCCCCGTCCCCGTCCCCCCCCGTCCCATAACAGGTCTCTCAGTTGTGATAGCCAGCTGGCTGGACAGATTGCTGAGAATACCCATGTGTCTCCTGGAATGCCGTGCTGTGGTTAGCTGTGTCTGCTTTAGCTTACTCAGCAAAGAGTGTGTGTGAGTGGTTATGAGCATGTGTGAGTCCCTATCAAATCATTCCATCTGACTACCACCAGACCCTGCTTCCCCCCGAGAGCGACAACCATCACATACACTGGCTGTAGATTCCAGGCTTATCTCTCAGGGAACATAGGGGCAATCAAAACTCTTTCTGGTGGTATGACACCTCAAAATGAAATTAAGACTTTCCTAAAATTACAAAATTAATCAGATAATACATTCAGTATGCAGATGCATGAAGAATTTAATAGCAAGCATATCTGCACTGCGACTCAGGTCGTGCTGAGTGTTGTACCATCATTGACCACTGCTTGTCTGGTTAAACTGTGGTTTTTCCTCATTTCCAGAACGTTTTTCTCTCCAGCTCATGCCTTTTGGAAATCCTCCCAAAAATCAAGCCGACTTGTCCAACATCTCCCCCACACACAAGCAAGAGGTTGGTCTATGTGAGGCATGAGTACTGAGACATCCTGAATTTTAGCTTCGTTTAAGGCAACATGGCGATCGGTCCCATTATTCAGAACATTATTTTTATAATTGGTGTAAAATTTGCACACAATTTCCATGTAAGGATTACATGTAATCAATAAGTAGATCAACTGTTTATAATCAAGGTAATAAAAGATATCTGGCTAAATGAAATCTAGTCAATCATATCCCATTTAATGAGAACCTACACATAGAGAAAATGCTGGCAAACTCAAGCAGCCATATCAGCTACAGTTGTCTCTTTCTCAATTGATATGTTGCTGTCAGTGTGTGACCATAGGTCTATTGCACCAACAGAGCTTAATTATGGTCATAAGCTGAGTTAATCCTGTCACAGCATTAAGTTGTGTGTTAGCTGTGTAAAACATACAGAATTCATAGCTCAATCATTGACTGCATGCATCCCAGTCCCAAACCATAGCAGTTCCACCACCATGCTTCACAGCTGGCATGATTTTCTTTTCCTAAATAACTGACCTTCAAGGACCACATCACAGCTACATCAAGATCCAACAGATTCACCCTGTACAACATCTGCAAGATCAGGCTTTACTTTTGAGAATACTCCACTCAGCTCCTACTCTCTTCTCTCTCATCTGGACTACTGCAACTCACTGCTGACCGGTCTACCATCAACCACAATCAAGCCACTGCGGAGAAGTGCTCAGACACATCAGAACTACAGAACCTCTCTATACCTTCAAGAAACATCTCAACTGTTCTGCGACTACCTCAGCATCTAAGCCCAACAATAAAGTTTGCTTTAATCTTGACTTTGATCAAATACATTATATCAATCTACAGTTCTGACCATTTTCCACTTATGTTCATACTATTGGCAACAATAAAAAAAATTTTTAAATTGCATCTTGGTTCATCAATAGTGAAGAATCACTTAAAGCACTTGATGTCAGCTGAAGCTGAAGCACTTAATGACAAAGAAGAATGTCCTGGACTCTTTTAGCACCACTAGATATGTATAGACCCTGTTGTTTATGCTGTAGCACTTACCGTCTGTTTAGACTTACGTATTCATAAGCACTTAATAATAATGTAGAATGTGTTTCTCTTTCAGATAGCAATGATGTAGCACCTCACATCTGCACTGTTGTAGCACCTGTACGGTTTTCTATGGCTAAGAAGAATGTGTTGAACTCCTTGTAACTCTCACATTAGTGCTGTCATGTCTGAATTTATTATACAAAAGCATCTGCCAAATTAATAAATGTAAATGTATGGTTTTGGAACTGGGCTTGATATGCTGACATGCATTTACTGGTTCATCTCAAATCCAAATTAGCCAACCAGTGGCAGTTACACAAGAAGCCATTTTGTGTAGTTGTGAATGTTAAATAGCATGTGTAGGTGTTACTCGTTTTTCGTATGGATTCACACTACCAACACTGGTCTTAGCTACTTCTTGTTTTAGCATTTGTTTTAGCATTGGCATATTTGTTTATTTCAAATCATTTGCACATTTGTTATATTGTTTATATTGAATAATGTTTATACTGGATAGATTTGGTAGGGTTTTATATAGGTTTTATATAGGTTTGTTAAGGTTTTATATTCCTTATATTCTTTATATTTCTTTAGAAGGCTTTAAATATTTGTGCTCTATTTATTGTTGTTATTGTTGCATGCCCTTATATTGCTTTTTAAATTGCTCTTAAATTGCTTTAGATTGTTTTTAACTTGTGTTTATGTTTCTGGGGGTCACGGGTGGTCGCAAAAAGCATTTCACTACACATCATACTGTGTATGACTGTGTATGTGACAAATAAAGTTTGAATTTGAATTTCTAGGCATAACCTTGTTTGGTGCAATGGACATCTAATCTTATCTGAAAAGTATCTTTAGACTTTTTTTGCTCTTATTGTGATCTTAGATTGTCAGTTTGACTTTTTTGAAAACAGCAACAGCTGACTGTCTGCCATGCGTGTGTGCGAATGGGGAGGGTAATGACAGGGAAACAAGCAAGATATGGCATCCCGTGCTCTTAATCCAGCCCAGGGTTTCCCGCTGACAGATGGGTTAACAGGAAAATGCAGGCCCAGGGCTCTGGCGCCAACCCATTTTATGGCCCACTGGGTACACTCGTAAGCTCCCCCTAGATTGGAGGGCTAGGGAGGGGGGTGGTCTGTGGTAGAGCTACAGGACTGTAGCAACCAGAACAAACCACTTGACCAGCCAGAATCTGGGGACCCCTCACACATGTTGGCTTATCATAAACACTTAAGCATACGGAGCCTTCCCAAACATTGTGCTCTGTGGTGGGTGAGGTTAATAGGCAACATGTAAACCTGATACGCTCACGTCAAAGCAATGATTTACCACAAAATTGTCCCAACAGCTTTACCTGCAAGGTCAGTCTCCTTGTTTATGTTTGCACCAGAGCTACGAGGCTAATGTAGCTCACAGCTAATAAAGGTTAATGTAATGCAAATGGATGGAAACAATTACAGCTTAAATACAAAGTATTAGCCTCACTGCTAAACTAAGAAAACAAGTCTCATCTGGTTACATTTGTGAATAAGGGAAAAGTTCCAACATTTTATTTTTCACCGAACCAGAAGTTTGCAAATTTATCTGCAGATATTAAAGATCAAATCTAGTTTATTATAGCTCAACTAATGACTAATACGCCCTTGTTACTGATATTTGCCCTCAAACTTGAATGCTGGCTTCCTGTGCAACCTCCGCTGTCAATCCCAGCACCGGCCCTTAATAATTTGGCTCTGGTTTCAGCGTTCATTTGTGCAGCATGCCAGCGCCCACACAGCTCACGCAGACACGCACTTCACATCATCACATGTCTAATAATCACCTTGAGTAAGGAAAACAGGCCACACTATTTCTGGATCGCACGGATGGGGCTATTGTTTGCAAAGGGTGGCATGCAGTAACAAAGACTTCACCACTTTCCAGGGCAGAGTGAAGAGTGATGTTTTGTGTGGATCACACTGGTGATGGACATTGCCTCAACTGTTGCCCCATCAACTCGTCTGAAAGCTGTTAGAAGATGTTCCTGGCAACAGCAGGTGGGCTTTTAGTTGAATAAATAATGTTGATGTAATATATCATTTTTACCATCGACTTCTTCTGATCAGTTAAGGGTTTTTTGACATCTAGAAACTGGTGTTCACTTTGCTATGGAACTGTGTGGCGTCATTATGCCAAGAGCTATAAAATCTCTAAGACCTTTAGGAAAAACAGTGTATAATACGCAAGTCTGTCAAGAAACTTAAAGACAAGTACTTGGAAGTATAGCAGTATAAGGACAATCAAATACAAGTTGAGTAGATTGCAAACTGCCATTTTGTCTAGGAATACCGATGCCTTGTTTCTTGGAAATTTAGACCCGTAGTCAGGAAAGAAGAAAGAGCATTTAAGCAAAGCCCAAGACTTTTGGAATAGTGTAAATGTTTTAGTCACAGTAGCACTACACGTGTATATAAAGAAAATCTAAGGAGAGCTTTTCAGGAGAAGAACGCCAAACCAACTGTGAAGCATGGTGGTGGAACTGTTATGTCTCAAGGACTGGACAGCTTGGAATCATTGACTCAGTCTTGAGTTCTGCATCGTATCAGAGTGCTTGAAAATAATGTGAGGCCATCTGTCCAAAAGCTGAAGTTGAACCTGAGGTATACCTTTCAAGAAGATAATGAACCTAAGCACATTAGCATTTCCAATAAGGAATGGCTCATAAAGGAAAGGTGGAAAGTTTTGAGTGTTGTGAGTGTCGATGTTCTTCAAGGAGAAGTCAGGTCACCAAATTAATTTTCAAAGGTTTTACTTAAAAGAGAGAGAGAGAGCAATTACAAAGTACAAGTAAAAGGTTATGGAAGAAGGACTGTCCTATATAGGGGGATCTCCAAAAGAGAAGTTTAGGCAGAAGTGTGGTGCACAGAGTGTCAATTTGCATTGAAGGTCTTTGAGCACAATGTTCATCAGGGGTTTTATACTATTTAGATCTAATGGGCATTCTGTCACCCAGCAAACCAGTTTCATGGGTTTGGAGAATGAGAATACAGTGTACAGTGTGTCAGCCTATAGTGTGGCCATACATGTTTTGTGACCCTAGATTAACCAAATCTTATTGAAATGGGATTTGAAAAGGGCAGTACATGCAAAAACCCTTCAATCATCAACTCTCCTGAAGAAATCTGCAAGAAGAATGGTCAAAACTTTGCATTCAGCTGAACTTGCAGCTCAGTGGTACAATACTACTTAAAGAGGAAAAACATTCTCACCATAATCAAAACAACAGCCAGAGAACAGCCTCCAGTGAGCTGCAGTTTGCAGTAATAATGTTATTTCCAGGAGATATTTGCTAAGTAATGCGCTTGGCAGTAGCACAGGTCCTAACTTTTTAAGCCATGCTGCAATGGTTTTATTTTGATTGACTCTGTGGGCATTGCACACACAGTGAGTCTCAGTCATGAATGGCTCCCTCAGAGTTCTGAGAATACTACATCACTTTTCCAACTCTAGGAGGCCAAACTTACTGCTTAGTAAAACTCTTAGTTTTTACCTTAAACGATTACTCTGTTTTTTATGTAATCTTGATGATTATCTCTAACTGCACCATCTCTACCAGGGGTATAATAAAAATGCTGGAAAAGAAATGGCCATACTCCAAAGATGACTTAAACTGAATGCAATCAGCCAGAGTTGCATAGTCGGAACATAGTCTGTCACCTTTCTCTCAGCTCACTTTCGGTGGGTTGTCAATGTTGCACTTTTTAATGAACAGTTCGATTTTGGTTTCTTACTTGGTCCAGCTCCCCCACTCATTTTAGACCCTTTCTTTAGGAGGAATAAATTGGAAGCCGCTAATTAAGTGACTTGTTGGCTGGAGTTTAGCAGTAGCTCGCGCGGTGACCTAGCATGTTCGGTAATGCTTGTTACAAAAGAAGAGGTCTTAGGTTGGCTGTACTGTATGACAATCAACTGCCAAACGCCACAGTGGCTGACACCATTTTTTAAATAATACGCAATCTACCCCACACTTCCTGTACTGTAGTGTATTCAGTGACTCACGGTTCACGTACATGGTAGAATTCATTTTGAAAGGCAGGGCTTTCGGTAGATTATGATCTATTTATTGGGCACCCCTGGTCTATAGTGTCGGGTCAGTTGCCAAGGACAATAATTATAATCAGTTTCCATTAACTTCGAAAGTAACAGAAAGCCTGCTGACTCAAAACACAGTTACAATAGAGGCCAATGGACAGTGGCAAAATCAGAAAACATTTATGCAAAGTATTTTTATAACTATTAAAGATATTTTAGCAGAATCTTAAATTCTTCAAACTTATGAATGAAATTGTAATTGTGATTCTTTCTGAGCTTTTTGATGTGTAAATTAATTCTAGCATAATAATTCTGGCATAGTTCTCATAGGTTCCTGACAAATAATGCACCTTAACTCATCCTAAAACCCGTACTCTAACATCACAAAATACATTTTATGCAGAAATGTGTTCAAACATTTACTCATGAAATTCAGCAACAGGCATTTAGAGTCTACAGGTTTTATTGTTATTTTATAAATACAGGAAAGCATGTTCACCATTTTGGTCCATGGTATTCAGCTGTATGATTTTAGATATGATGCACCATGAATGCATTCTCAGTCATTATGATATTCAAAGTAACTGCATTGTTTATAGTGATCAGCCAGTGTGAATAATTATCTCTTTCTCACTTCAAGCTCTAGTCTTCTAAGTAAATTGTGCTTAATCCATGTTTTATTCCAAATATTTTGTTAATATCTGATTGTTTTTCTGCAATGGGTTGACCTTCTGTCCAAGGAGTACGATGTCTTGGCCAATAGTCATGTGGGATTGGCTCCAGCCTCCCCAAGTTCGACTAAATTTGGAAAATGAATGAACAAATGAATCATTTCTAGTCTGTTAGCCCTGAATTATGAGTTTTGTATTTTGGAGATATATTACTTTGAAAAAGCCTGAAATATTTATTTAAATTAATTAATTGTATTTTGACACATATTCAGAGTGTAATTTAGTCAATTAGACCCCAAAAACACTACAAATAGATGACAAATTATCAAATTGCACAGATTGTATCCATTCTGTAGTATTTGAAGAACTAAACATCAGTAATTACATTTAAACCCCATTAGCTTGCAACCCTTCCTCTTGCCAAATTTAGAGCCTGGACCAATAGTGGCGAACTAACGAGGTTTGACTGTAGTATATTCTCATTTCATGTAACAGATGACAAATACAATGCCATGTAAATTTCACAGAGACACAACAACAGCTCTTTATAGCTTGTGGTATTTTGATGTGTAGATATAATTGACCCATTTAACTGAACGTATTTGTTTCATTATAAAACTGGTTTTCTTTGATTTGCCACAATCTCTCATCCATACTTTTGCTAACATGCAGAATCATGAAGTTCAACAATCGGCTCTGTTAGGAACTGGCTCTGATATAATAACAGTAATCGCACGCTAAAGTCGGATATGAAGGCGCACTCACTTCTGCACAAATTGCTGATGCTGTGTAGAGAGATTACGGCCACATGTGCTTGATTTAGCTTAGCCAAACACAAATATTGCTGGCCTCACCGGTCCAGCCCGTCTTTCTTCCCCCCGGCTTCACTTTTCCCAATTAGTCAGCAGTGTTCCTGGAGCCGGGTGTGGTGGAACCCAGAGAAACCACATCCTGTTGATGCCGGAGACTGCAAGAGCCTGAGTGCTATCACCTTCATCATCGTCTTCCTCCTCCCCTGTGTTCCCACTCGTCTGAGCAACTGCATCCAATCTTCTGCTCCCATTCCTCCACCATTGTTCTGATTGTTCAGACTGGTACACAACATCAGGAGTGCACCAACACGTTAATCCTCTCAGAAAAAAGAAGCGGTAAAGTCAGGGGAGTGTTGGCGGTACCTTTGGGGCCCTGCACTTGGTAGGACGGACTTATACCATGTATTTTTTTTTCTAATAGTAAGTTAAACTAACAATATGTGTTTTTGCAGTTTATAGTTTAAGAAATAACAACAATGGCAATAGCCTCAGGCCCTGTAGTAGCATTTTCTGAGCATTTTTGGCCTTCTGTCATTTTTGAAAATGGTTTCAAAGGGGAATACATTTGAAAATACATATTTTTGTGTTAAGGTATGATTAATTGAGTGATAAAATTAAGATTTTTGCCCAAACTGTGCAACTTCATCTCCTTTGACATCACATTGTGCAGTGTGTTCGATTACAAGAGCGAGGCGATTTTCTGCAGACAAAATACTTTTGCTCATATCTTTGCTGTTAGGACTTTTACATGCTTCTACATGTTCATACACACACAGTTACTTTCCCTCCATTATGAAGGACAAAGGCATCAGAGTGAGCTTCAAATGTCGCTACTATATTCAACAAAGCCACTGTTGAAATAGTAATGACCCCCCAACATCACTATACAATTTATCACCACCTGTTGCGTTGGTGTGCTCTTGACAGCATTTTACATCTTATTTTTTTTTTGCTTTTCCTGTTGGACAGGAATAAAAACCAAAAACTGAATGGAAAACCACTACATGTGGACAGGGTCTTATATTCTTACATGGAAGTACTATATATTTTAAAAAAAAAAATTTAAAGTAGATATGTGGCTCGTGGTGTGAGCATGAGGAGGTAGCCTTGAACAAGCTTGTACCAGTAAGGGACTTTTTTCTAGATGTGTCTTATAACCAGGGTTTGATATTGGTACCAAAATCTTCAAACCAGTAACGACTCCATAGTGAGACCATTGAGTGAGTGGCACCTCATTAGTCTACTAATATGCTACATATGGGAAGGTAAGCGAATCTGTTGGTGTCGGCCAGCGGCAGTAGGGACACCACAGCACTTGGCAGTCTCCCCAGACATGGGTTCTTAGGTGTCACTGGCGCCGTTCTCCAGGAGTGGAACGTTTTCCAAACTGTCTGTTTGGTCTAGACAGGTAAAGTCCCTGAACAGAGGGTCTGGAAATTTCTAAGGGCAACACTGTGCTGAAATGTTCATTTCAGTCCCACAATCAACATGAACAGCAATTATAACATGTAAACTGACTTTGAAGAGCACCATGAAACATCAATCATCTGTTTGGGTTGAGCAAGTGAACAGTCAGTTCTTCAAGTTGATGTATTTTAAGCAGAAACTGCCAAATTGCCAACCAATCTTCCCAACAGGTAACCAGTTCCAGGTATCCAGTAATTAGAACCTATCACATGTGGCCCAGGATAAAGATCTGTTGAACTGATTGCAAAGAGAAGCTACTGTAGATCAGCATTTCTATGACAGAAAGGTTTCATAACACAAAATGCACCACAACTTGCTCTGTGTGGAACTGCATAGACAAATACTGTCCATGTTGAGCCCCATCCACTGCTGTTTGTGGTTTGAATGGACAGATGAACATCCGAACTTGACGTTTATGCTGCTTATCTGCAGAAGAGATGGTACCAGGATGCTGGCATTGGCAGAAAGATGCTCTGGGCAATGTTCTGCTGGGAAGCCATGGGCTCCTGACATTAATGTGAATGATACATACCAACCATCTAACATTGTTGAAGATCAAGTATTTCCCAATGTCAGTGACCTTCTTCAGTAGGATGTATCCTGCCACACTGCAAAAATATTCCAAAATGGTTTGAGGAACATAACGAAGAGTTCCAAACTTCTCAGATCTCAATCTGAATGTGTTGGAGAAACGTGTCCATTCCATGGAGGCCTCACCTATCAATGCAGATACCTTTCAATGGTCTCAACAGCGCCCTACACAATATAAGGGAAGTGGTTTGAATGTAATGACTGATCTGAAATAGTAGGAGCCTCATTATTTCTGTATTTTTGCTCATATTGATAAATAAGTGTAAGAAATCTAATGTAAAGTCTTTATCCTTATCTGCTTAACAATTTAATATTTAGGCAAGTGTGCAATGATGTGAATATTTACTCAGTTTATGCAGAAGCAAACTTTGGATGTATAAAAGATTGCAAATTTAGATTTGTTCACAATGGTGGAGTAAGGAACCAGATGTCAGTAGGGAGTTACGTTTTTCGTGAATTGGGTACAGATACGCTGCTGAATGCCTGTTTTATAATGAACCAATGAATCATTTCCCATTTAATCACTCTGAATTACTTTGTTTACATGTCAACTATTGAGTTATACTAAAAAAAAAGTGGAATTCCCCTCAGTATCATTGTTACTCATGGAAGCAAAGTAATGAAAGAACAGTCACCAATCATTTACTGTATGTCATACATTGAACATGAGTGGGAGCCTGGTTCTCCTCTGGCTTGTTTTGAAGGTGTATGAATCAGCAGCCACAGCTGCTAAGAGAGTTTGGGTTCTGGGAGAAGTTCCTGGGTTGTGTCTTTACCGAGCAGTGCTAGCTCCAACACACTCCACTGAGCTGCGGGGGCTGGGAAAGGAGTGCAGGAACAATGTACACTTCTTTTAAATGGAGCTGTTCCAGATGGAAGAGCAAGAAATGAAAAGGTCAAGTGGGGCAGCTGTAGCACCAACCTGGGTCATTAGATCCAGTCCAGAATCAAAGCTTCAGGTCAACGTTGCTTTTTATTAGTTCCACCAAATCAAATCCTGAGGCACTGCCATACGCTCTTAAAAATAGAGGTTCCAAAAGGGTTTTTTAGATTAATATCATAAAAGAACCACTTTTGGTTCCCCAAAGAACCTTACAGTGAAGCATCATTGCGGTTCAGTTTCTGTAAATGAGATAAGTGTGAAATATTACGCTCCATATAATGAAAAAGTAATAACTGGATAACTTTATATTCAAGAAGTTTGTCTTCATTTTGGAGGATATAGCAAAAAAACTATCTAAATTCTGCAGGCAGCTCTCATGAATGTCTACTTCACTTTTCATTAAAATCAGATAAGAATAACAGTTTGGACTCAGGGTGCTACTATCCCACCCTGAAACAGGAGCCATGTGGCCCTCGGCATAAGATAAATATTCAGCAGTTGGCTTTCAAGAACAGTAATCCACCTTTTCCTTCCCTGCACAGTTAGAGTGTCTCAGCAAATGCATGGATGGTATGATTCGGTCACAGAGGAATTCCCGCACTATTCCTTAAAAAAGTAAGCAGCTGAGGTACCAAGGTACCCATAGGATCTGTGGCCTACACTATGAAAACTAAAGGTGCATTAAATATTCAGTTGGGTACACCATGAACTGCAAAAAAAAGCCTCGATAGTCTAGAACCGTATGGGTTTCTTCAAGCACTATGCCCTCAGGCATGTGTGAGGCTTCCTAGAAGAATGTATGTTCTCCCAATATGTTAAATTTAACAAATAAACAGTGAGCGTCTATGTCTAGAAATGTCTAGAAATTTGTTCTTGTAGAAGAAGTAAACTCTCTGTAGAAGATGTAGACTCTCTAGACCAGGTGTGTCAATCTCTATCCAGCACAAACGTAAAGTTTCCCTCCTCAGAACCACACACTCAGCCTGGTGTTTAACAGGTGAGCTGAACCAGGTGTGTCTGAGCATGGAATCCTCAGACTGTGCAGGATGTCTGCTCTCCAAGATCAGAGTTTGACATCCCCGCTCTAGACTTGGACAATATGGACTCTCTGTAGAAGATGTAAACTCTCTGTAGAAGATGTGGACTCTCTGTAGATGTGGACTCTCTGTAGAGGATGTGGACTCTCTGTAGATGTGGACTCTCTGTAAAGGATGTGGACTCTCTGTAGAGGATGTGGACTCTCTGTAAAGGATGTGGACTCTCTGTAAAGGATGTGGACTCTCTGTAGATGTGGATTTCTGTAGAGGATGTAAATGCTCTGTAAAGGATGTAAACTCTGTGGATGATGTAAACTCTCTGTAGAGGATGTAAATGCTCTGTAGAAGATGTAAACTCTCGGTAGAAGATGTAAACTCTGTGGATGATGTAAACTCTCGGTAGAAGATGTAAACTCTGTGGATGATGTAAACTCTCTGTAGAAGATGTAAACTCTGTGGATGATGTAAACTCTCTGTAGAAGATGTAAACTCTATAGAAGATGTAAACTCCCTGTAGAAGATGTGGATTTCTGTAGAGGATGTAAATTCTCTGTAGAAGATGTAAACTCTCTGTAGAAGATGTAAACTCTATGGATGATGTAAACTCTCTGTAGAAGATGTAAACTCTGTGGATGATGTAAACTCTCTGTAGAAGATGTAAACTCTATAGAAGATGTGGACTCTCTGTAGAAGATGGAAAGATGTAAATTCTGTAGAGGATGTAAACTCTGTAGAAGATGTGGACTCTCTGTAGAAGATGGAAAGATGTAAATTCTGTAGAGGATGTAAACTCTGTAGAAGATGTGGACTCTCTGTAGAAGAAGGAAAGATGGAAACTCCGTAGAAGATGTGGACTCTGTAGAAGATGTAAATTATCTGTATAAGATGTAAACTCTCTGTAGAAGATGTTAACTCTCTGTATAAGATGTAAACTCTGTAGAAGATGTAAATTATCTGTATAAGATGTAAACTCTGTAGAAGATGTGGACTCTCTGTAGAGGATGTGGACTCTATAGAAACTGTGGACTCTGTAGAAGATGGAAAGATATAAACTCTGCAGAGGATGTAAACTCTGTAGAAGATGTGGACTCTCTGTAGAAGAAGGAAAGATGGAAACTCTGTAGAAGATGTAGACACTGTAGAAAATGTAAACTCTGTAGAAAATGTAAATTCTCTGTATAAGATGTAAACTCTCTGTGGATGATGTAAACTCTCTGTATAAGATGTAAACTCTGTATAAGATGTAAACTCTCTGTGGATGATGTAAACTCTCTGTATAAGATGTAAACTCTCTGTGGATGATGTAAACTCTCTGTATAAGATGTAAACTCTGTATAAGATGTAAACTCTCTGTGGATGATGTAAACTCTCTATAGAAACTGTGGACTCTGTAGAAGATGTAAACTCTCTGTAGAGCATCTGAACTCTGTAGATGTGAACTTAATAATATAAGGTTCTTTATATGTCAAAGGGAAGGCATAGAAAGAGACTCTACACTCCCTAACCCACTGTTTGAATCCTCAGACCAACATACTGTACATGACATATAAAATTTTACTTCTCACATAAAACTAATCATCTAGCAGATGTTAAATTCCTCGTATTCATTAATTCCTGATGAAATGATCATGGAAAATGTAATTACAGTTGACTGCCAAATGACGCCAAGAGAACAATCCTTCACAGGCCTCTTGGCTGCCATTAAACTGACCGGCTTGCTCATTTTGAGACACCTTAATTACCTTTATGAGCTTCCTTATGCAAGCAAGCGAAGCCTGCAGTCTCGCCAAGTTGGCAAAGAAGACACTGCTAGCAAGTTTAGCATGCTTGCCACATAGGTTAGGCTAGGTGACGCCAGCCAGTCCCAAGTCCTCTGAGGGGGGAGGGATGGTGGGTACCTGGGGAACTAGCCTTCTAGCATGGCTAGCGTGAGGGGGTCTAACTAGCAGCACATGGCTCAGCTGGGGGCCTTGTGCTTTAATAGACCTGAGCGTCTCATCTCGCTAATAACAGAAGGACTGACATGATTGCAGTGGGACGGGCGTTTTATGAGGCTAATGTTTGGCTGTAAACAAATTTTGATATAAAAACACAGTAGGCTATCGTTTATGCTACTAATGAGCCCCCTTTACTTTCCCATGGGCTGACTCTGTTTTAGGAGGAGCATGCTACCCAGTTGTCTGACTTTACCAAAGAAAAGACAGCATATTGAAAAATGCTGTTTGTCCAAAAGTATCCAGACATAATTTCCAATTAGTAAATTAGCCTAATAACAGCACAGCTATTGTTATTCAATTATTAATTTCCTGAAAAAAGTGCTGTTCAATAGACAGGGGCACTCAGGGTTACCATGGTCACCATGTCCAATTTGACGTTTTGAGAATAAGCCCCCCAACAACAAATGTTCATGCTAACTCACCAAGGTCCCCCAGGTCATATAATGGATTTTTTTCCCATGACATGAAAAAATATGTAAAAACTTGCATTATTAAAATATGGGCCTCTATTATTGCTAAAATTCTTTGTAAGCCTTTGTGCATCCAAGAAACCCATTCATTGGTTGTCCAAACTACTCATGCACTTTGGGTCATGGGGAAGCTGGGGCTGATCCTTGCTGACTATGGACATAAGACAGATTTCACCCTGGACAGGACTGCAACACAACCCCAAAGCATGATAGATTCACCCCCATGCTTAATGGTTGGCAAGGTGTTCTTTTCATGAAATGCTGCTGCTTTTTTCTCCAAACATGTCTTTGCAGATTGTGGGCAAAGAATCTATTTTAACTTCATCAGTACACACATTTGTTTCCAAAATATTTCAGGCTTCTTGATTTGTCTTTCTGACCAACATACAAGCAGTTCTCTCAGAGTTTTCTTAGTCTTCCAGATCTCATCTTAACCTCCACAGTTCCCCTGAACTGCCATCTCTTAATAACATTTCTCACTGTGGAAACTGAAAGCTGACAACGCTTTGCTATCACCTTGAAGCCTTCTCGTGCATTGGGGGCATCAATCACTTTCATTTTCAGAGTCTTACACAGCTGCTTAGAGGAACCTGTGGTTGTTGAGTGTCCACAAGTGTGTGCACAAGGTCTTAAGAGTCTTATTTGTAAAGCTTTGAAACTGGCACCAACTGACATTTACTAACGACAGCTATTGCCATGCATCAGATCTAATGAGCTGATTAAGCTTCTGAAACCTTCAAATCTGAGACTTTGAAACCCTTAGGGTGCCCAAACCTTTGCACAGCTCCAAATTAATGTTTTAATTTTTTATTTTTGTTCAATTTATGGCATAAAAAGTAACTAGGCATCAATGTTTACTGAAAATATTATGTATTTTTTTCATGTCTTAGAGAGACAAGTTAACATCTTTTCAATTACAAAATCACCTAAATCTGTTATTTGTAAAGGGATTGCCAAACTTTTGCATAAGACTGTAAGTTCATAGCACAGCAGTTTTTTCTCTACCCATTATTGAATGAACAAAGAATCTGGCTTTTAAAAAATCTATGTCAGATTTCACTTTCTGGAAATGAAATTTTGGTGTAGAGTCAGTGTCGTATTATCATTCTATCACCATTTAATCTAATTCTGTCATTTGATCCTAAATTAACAAAAAAAAGAGTCACAAATCTGGCTCAGTATAGCTTTAGAGCTGAAAACCCCCTGGTTAAAATATTTTGACAGTATAATTTCCTAAGAAGGATTATTTTAATTTCCTTGAAAGAGAGCAAGTCTGGGCTGAAACACATTGGGAGGGGAGGGTTATTGCAAAAGTGCCAGAAAAAATGACAAGAAGTCTATAAAAGTGCAATTATAATTAATTTAATCATTAAGCTGTTTGTTGTAATAGTGAGATCATGTTCCCAACTCAGCCAAACTCAGTTTTTCCATTAACTTAGGCATTCTTGCGACAGTTGGTTTCTTCTTCAAAAATTCCTTTCAATAGAGCAGAGCTCAGTGATCTCACTATCACATCAAATCTCTTATTGGTGAAATGAATTATGATTGGCTATTAGCTATTTATTAGCTATTTTAAAAATGTCAAATGAAAAAGGAACAACACATCAAGGGAATTAAAATGATCTTTTTTGAGAAAATATACAATCAGAATATCTACAAAGGTGTCTTTAAAAATGACATCATGTACTGGAACATCTGTCATTACAATTACCAGTAAAGGTCACATGACACTATTATATTAATGGGCATAATCGGTCACAGCTCATGACAATATTTGACATCTTCAATGACGTATAGCGCGGGCATGTCAATGTTAAGTAGCAAGGTTTAATTAAAGTGCAAGAATTCTTTATCAACAACATTGATACTGTTGCCTCGCAGTAAGAAGGTCCTGGGTTCAAGCCCCAGGTCGCCACAGATGTTTCCTCCAGATTCACTGTCCAAAGGCTCACTGTCCTTAGGTTGACTAGCTACTCTTAAGAGTGTGGGAATGGCTGTGTGTTTCTGTACTGCCCTGTGATTGGTTGGCCTCCTGTCCACGATGAACCCTGCCATGAGCCTGTAGTCAGCTGGGATCAGCTCCAGCTTCCCCCGACCCAAACTGGATAAGCAGTTCGGAAAATGTATGAATGAATAAAGGCTGAAACTGGGTGGAAAATTTCTGTTAACTGTGTTCACTGAATGATTTGCTAATTGAAATACACACGCAGATATCAATAACACACCAGCATCGGCAAACAGAACACCATTAAGGGGGTGGAGCTGGGGTCTAGGGGGTTTCAATGGCCAAGCATAAGGACCTCCAGAGAACTCTGGATATTACTATGTAATATTGGGGTCTAACATCATATTCTTGATATTTCTATCAATGCCGTAGTCTAGAAATATATTTTTTTAAATATTAGCATTGGACAGACGTTTTCTCATGACCAATGTTTCAAACTGATATTTAATGCATGCATATCTCTGGAATACAATTTTTCTTGAAGCCTCAAATTTGTCTTATTTCAACAATTTTTTATACTTCAAGACATAAATATAAGTTTTTATAAAAGTTTTCTTTTAGGTAGAGGTCATCTCACTAAAAAAATGAGTACTTTCCGCATCAGCAACAGTATAACAATTGGCACATAAATTAAATATTTAGCATATTTCAAATCCCAGACTGGTGAAAACACAATGCTGTTCTGCTAACTTTTTGAAGACCGGCAATGTAAAAAATAAACCGTAATGTGTGTAATTGCTGTGTTGTAGCATCATTAATTCATTCATTCGTTCGAGTGGTTTTCACATGGCTCACCATAGTGGCTGCACCATTCAGATCCAATGTGACAGGCTTGGAAAACCGGCTGATTTAAAAAGGTGGTGTGCGGAGGCCAGAGGGACCTGACAGTTTGGAGAGCAACCCTGCGCAGTGTGTCTCCGAGGCTCAAGCGCAGCACAAAGCCATCTCTGTGCTGCCGATGCCCAAAGCCAAGGCCCAGCAATGGTTCTTTTGTCAGGTGGAACTGTCTGGAGGTTTGAGGACTGCCTGAATCAGACAGTGGGGCTGCTCTCAACTGTCCACCAAACAAGCAAGGCCTGAGAAGTCGAGGGCCTAATTCAAGAGAACGTTACAAAAATACAAAATGATTTTCCTGGAACACGCTCCCCAGAGACTAATCTAGACAGTTGGACAATTCCCAGAGCTAGTATAATCATAGTATGAACTCAAAATGGGTTTGCATGGAGGAGCTTAGAATTCAAGCTGGCTAGTTATTCATTGACTAGATAACATGCTCAGAAATCCGACTTGTTTTCTTTTGAGATGACAGTGAAAGAGGCAAATAAGAGCTCATGAAGTCCATAAACTTTTATTTTTTGTGGTTTGTTTGTTTTCGTTCTGCAAGTAAAATGACCATAGCCCCAAAGTACCACTGGTGGTAGTAATACAATCCGACCTAAAATACAAATCTAGTTAAGAATCTCTTCTTAACTTGATCTATTAAATATGATCTATATATGACCTATTAAACCCAGACTTTCATGAGTGATCTCTTCAGCATGTAGATTTGTTTTCTGCAGGTGACTGATGTCACATGAAAGGGTCATATGTGACCAGACTTCTCCCTAGTTCCCCAAACTCTGTTATCACACAATGCTACCAAAAATGGTAAGAAACATCTTTTATAGTCCTTCGAGCACTATAAGTACTGACATACATAGATTTCATGCATATGTTTAATATGAGGTACGTATAATTTTGGTATTACTCAGGACAATTATTTGTATATCCCCATGATATGTGAAACATTACAGTAGTGGGCTGGAACTTGAACCTAAACTTGGCCATAATCCTAAACTTGGCCTCCTACATAGTGGTTAGGCCTGGAATATAAACCTAAACTTGGCCATAAACCTAAACTTGGTCTCCTACATAGTGGTTATGCCTGGAATATAAACATAAACTTGGCCATAAACCTAAACTTGGTCTCCTACATAGTGGTTATGCCTGGAACATGAACCTAAACTTGGCCATAAACCTAAACTTGGTCTCCTAAATAGTGGTTATGCCGAGAATATAAACCTAAACTTTGCCATAAATCTTAAGTAGGCCTCCTAAATAGTGGTTAGGCCTAGAATATAAACCTAAACTTGGCCATAAACCTAAACTTGGTCTCCTAAATAGTGGTTATGCCTGGAACATGAACCTAAACTTAGCCATAATCCTAAACTTGGCCTCCTACATAGTGGTTAGGCCTAGAATATAAACCTAAACTTGGCCATAAACCTAAACTTGGTCTCCTACATAGTGGTTAGGCCTGAAATATAAACCTAAACTTGGCCATAAACCTAAACTTGGTCTCCTAAATAGTGGTTATGCCTGGAACATGAACCTAAAC
>JBBIGC010000082.1:15958271-15971940 GCA_037576955.1 Lepidarchus adonis | reverse complement strand
CTGCACTCTCCTCTTCAGCTCACTCCACAGGTTTTCAATGGGGTTGAGGTCTGGGGACTGAGATGATCATGGGAGGATCTTGATTCTGTGTCTGGTGATCTGTTTCTGTGTAGATTCTGCCACATGTTTAAGATCATTATTTTGCTGAAAGACCCAGTGACGACTCATCTTCAGCTTTCGGGCAGAGGAACCATATTTTGATTTAAAATGTCCTGGTATTTTAGAGCATTCATGATGCCTTCACCCTAACAAGGTTCCCAGAGCGTCTGGAAGTGAAACAGCCCCACAGCATCACAGATCCTCCCCCATACTTGATGCATGATGTTCCTCCAGATCTACTTACAGTGTTTGTTGCCAAAAAGCTCCATCTTGGTCTCATCTGACCAAAGCTCACGCTCCCAGCTGAAGCCCCAGTGCCGTTTAGTGAACTCCACACTTTTGCGTTTATGATTGTGAGTGACAAAAGTTTTTTCCGTGCTGCCTCCCAAACACCCTGTTGGCATGGAGACATCACCTGATGGTTGTTTTGGAGACTTTGTGACCAAGATGCTTCATTTGTTGCAATTCTTTAACAGTGAACTTTGGAGAACTTTTTATTTCTCTTACCATCCTCCTCACTGTGTGTGGTGGTAAAATAACCTGCGTCCTCATCCAGACTTGTTCACCACTGTTCCAGTTGTTTTAAACTCTTAAATGATTCTGACAGTAGATATGAGCAGCTGCAGACGATGGGATATTTTCTTGTAGCCATTGCCTGACTTGTGAAGGTCGACACAATGTATCTTTCCCATGTTGAAGAGTGGATAAGAGAAGTGGCCTCTGTGTCACGTCATATTTATACCCCAGGGAAACAGGAAGTGATAAATTACAAATTAAAATGTCCCTAGATACTCTGATCCGCTTTGTAAACTACTGTAGAAATTTCAATTACATTTTTTTCCTAGGAATTGTTAGGAGCAAACAGGTGATTTTATGAAAAATAATGATTTCTTAAAATTCACTTGAGTTGAAGGTTACTTTTTTCAGTGTGAGATTATGTTTCCGCAATAAAAATGGAATTTTAACACATCTTAACCAGGGGTGCCAATAATTATGGAGGGCAGTGTACATACAGTAAGGCCTATATTAACAGCCCACACCTGACCTGCTCAGCTAGTCATTAACAGAACTACACCAACACGCCTTGAGCACGGAAATGTGTCCATCAGCGTGAACCTCTCACAACAGAGCAGCGCATCAGGTAACATCACAATCACTGTCCCTCAAACTAAAGAAACCGCTGAGCTGCTACTCGCCACCTTTAGTTTACTTTCCATTCCACCTTAAGCAGTGCTGCTTCAACATTACTGCACTTCACTGAACACCACCCACCTGCTACAGCATTTAAGGTGGAAATATGTAAATATTTAAGAAATAATGTCTCTGACTATATTTACATGTTATTTGTAGTTTGTACACCACCCAAGTGCTACAGCATTTAAGGTGGAAGTATGTAAATATTAAAAGCTAATGTTTCTGACCATATTTACACAATATTTGTAGTTTGTACACCACCCAAGTGCTAGAGCATTTAAGGTGGAAGTATGTAAATATTTAAGAAATAATGTTTCTGACTATATGTACATGTTTTTTGTAGTTTGTACACCACCAAAGTGCTACAGCATTTAAGGTGGAAATATGTAAATATTAAAAGCTAATGTTTCTGACTATATTTACACAATATTTGTAGTTTGTACACCACCCAAGTGCTACAGCATTTAAGGTGGAACTATGTAAATATTAAAATATAATGTTTCTGACTATATTTACAAAATATTTGTAGTTTGTACACCACCCAAGTGCAACAGCATTTAAGTTGGAAGTATGTAAATATTAAAAAGTAAAGTTTCATTGTCTGTCCGCCGATGAAAACGGTGTGTTGTGGCTCAGGCGTCTGTGGAGCATTGTAAACACTGTAAACAGAGGAAACAGAGACTGAACGAGGCTACTTACTTCTCCAAGGTTTTGGTGACGGCGTTCCCCATGACTGTAGCTACATGGCGTACGAGACAGACAGCTATGGTTTATTCCCTCTTTGCTTCATTTCCTTGTTGTGAGGTAACTGGAGCTGGGCAGGTGCGCAGGCTTATCTGTGCTACCTTTGTCCCTTTCCTGAAACGCCTCCAACGCTGTGGTTTCCCTTGGCTGACCTTCAGGAAGCGCTAGTTAACGTGTAACCGCCTATACTTTTCCCATGTTTAGCTTCTCTACGATACACAGTGATTTCAAAATCAAAGTTCATATTAAAGCCCTGTTTTCTCCAACAGACACAGATAAATAGGCTCTTATGTGATGCTAGTTATGTGAAATTGTTTTTTGCATATACTAGTATTTTTATTTTATTTTATTTTATTTTAAATATTTTTTGTAAAGCACATGTAATTGTACTTTTTAATTGTATTTATTTTATTAGCATATTTTGTCATTTTGTTGTTTCCAGAATGATGAATGCTTGTTTCTTGTCAGATGTAACTGTTCATGTTTATTATAAAAAATGTATCATTTAACATTAAGACCACCTGCCTATATTGAGTAGGCCTAAGTGACTGAGTGCACCTAGGCCTTGTCCTCACCCGTTTTTTCTGCTTCCAGCACATCAACTTTATGAACTGACTGTTCACTTGTTGCCTTATACATCCCATATAGCAGTAAATAACAGATAATCAATGTTATTCACTATACCTTTCTGTGGTTTTAATGTTCTGCTCACCCTGTTCATTGCTCTGGATAAGAGCATCTGGTAAAAGTTCTGAATCTTTTCTACATCAGTGATAAAGTTAAGCCTCCGCTTCCACAGAAACTGCTCAGTTCCATGTAGAACTAAGTGATGTAGCACATTTGTTTATCAGTCTACTTAGGCTAATAAATAAAGGCTTAAATAAAGCAATTTGTTGAGTTTAATCGAACACGTTGGCGACGTTTCTTCCTGATTTTAAAATAGTTTCTGTTAGAGGTTCTTTTTACAGGTATAGTATAGTAGATAAGACTTTTAAAGCAATATGAATTATTTAATAATAAATGCATTTGCTCTGTAATAGTCCATATTTCCACAATTAGAACACAAATGATTTTATCTATTTTATTTTTCATGTATTATTTCATAATTTCATGTATTGTTTGTTATTTTATCTAATGTGTATTACATTTTTAAAATTTTTTTACTATATGTGTTGATTTTGTGCACAAAATATTAGCCTGTACATGAAAAAAAGCTGGAACAATTGCAGCTTCAGATACCTGAGATAATTAGTTATAAATACATTTACTCTGTTATAGTCCATATTTGCACAGAAAAAAATAAAAACAATCATATTTTATTTTGCTGTTTTTTCATGTATTCTTTCGTTAGTTTATTTTATGCAATGTATATTATTTTCTCAAATTGTCTTTTTATATATATTATTTTGTACATAAAATATTAGCCTTTATTTGAAATGAAGATTATTATGAAATATTATTACATTATTTAATATATTTTTATTATTTTATCTCATGTACATTACTTTCTCTATTCATGTTACTATATTTATTGTTTTTGTGCATGGAATATTAGCCTTTATTTAAAATAAATATTATTATGTAATATTGTTTCATTATTTTTTTATTTTTTTATCTAATGTATATTATCTATATTTATATTACTTTATTTATTGTTTTGGGCATTAAATATTTGCCTTTATTGGAAATGAAGGTTATTATGAATGATTGTTTCATTATTTAATGTTGTTTTTTCATCTAATGTACATTACTTTCTCTATTTATGCTAATATATTGTTTTTGTGCAGAGAATATGAACTTTTATTTGAAATAAAGATTATTATGAAATATTTTAACATTATTTAATGTGTACATGAGGAGAGTCGTGTTTTTTTTATTCATGGAACACAGATGAACTGAAAAGAATATGGATTTTAAAGGTTTATTCATGTCTGGATGTATTGGTAATATCAAAATATGCCAAAAGTACTGAAAAACAGTGTGTATCGATGTCAGGCACGTGCTTTCTCAGTGTTCAGGAGAGTAAATACCATAGTATCACCATCCGCCCACTGATGTTCACATTCTGCAATCAAGCCTACGCTCTACGGATCATTATTAGCAGCATTTATAGTTGGAATAACTTTAGAAGACATTAGTGCGAGAGATCCTGCCCTCCACATGCTATAAGTATTATGCTAAAAGCTAATGCTAAATGCTAATGCTAAATCTCTGGCAGTCCACCTCAGCTGCTCTTCCCTTCCTTTTCCTTCTTGTCTACTTTGATCTTGAGCTTGTTGATCTTAGGCTCCAGATCCTGGACCTTCCTCGGTGCCTGGATGCTCAGTATTCCATCATGTGAGAGGGAGACCTGAAGCAACAGTGGGTCCACGCCCATGGGAAGGACGTAGGTGCGGGTGAACTCTCGGCTCACGAAGCCGTGCTGGTCCATTCTCTGCGCGTGGCGTCCCGTCACCTCCAGCAGGTTGTCCACCGTACGTACGCTCAGCTCGTCTGGGGTGAACTGGCAGACGTCCAGCTGAATGCGATACCAGTCGTCTTCACTGTCCACCTGGGAGAAGCCCCTCTCCAGCTGCTTGTTGATCCGGGGCCGGATGTAGTACCCGTGGTACAAGACTGGGGCCATCAGGTCCTGAGGACTCAGCGCTGTTTGGAGAAGGAATGGGGAGGAAATTGTGAAGTTTGCTAGATGTTCTACCAAAATACAACCATCAGCCATAACCTGAAAACCACTGACAGGTGAAGTGAAGTGAAGAACATCTACTTATTTCATTACAAGGAGGTGAGATATGTTAGACAGGAAGTGAACCATCAGGTCACATGGTGACTGCTGCCAGAACATCTCCAGAACGGCAGGTGTTGTGAGTGTTCCAGGTCTGCAGTAGTTAGAACCAAAAGTGAACTGACAACATGGGCACCCAAGAGTCATTGATGCATCCCAACGAGGAGCTCCTGTTGTAGCTCTGATAGAATATGGTCCAAACCACAGTCAGGAGGCCTACACAAAACTAAGCAGGTGGTGTTAATGTTATGGCTGATCGGTATACCGTAAATTTACCGAAGTTTATTGTAGAGAACTTCATTCATTTTTTCGTATTTTTCCTGAATGTTTGCTGCAAAATTTAAAAAAAAAGAACAAATTCTGTTCATTGTCACACTGCTAGCCTTTCATTTAGGCCATTTTAATTTTTCAATTACGTTTTTTTTAATTAAAAATCCCTTCCACTTGAGCACATTTTTGAAACTATTTCCATCCACACATCCCTCATCATCTAAATAATTAAATTCGTAAGTAACGTTTTGCAGTCATGCGGTGGAAGCAGGTCACAAGGAGACAGCAGTGTAGTCACATGAAAATTCTCTCACCATTCTTATAAAAGCACAAACTCGTTTTCAAATTCGTCCCACAAACCATCGTTCCAAACGGGTCTCGTCCAGAACCAGCGACAACGTTGGGTGTGACTGTCTGTTTAATACGGTAACGACATCCTAACCCGTGTTCTTCATAATGGAGGGAAAGTAGCTGTGCGTGTATGTTTAAAATGTAAAAAACCCTAAAAGCAAAGTTACGAACAAGAGGATTTTGTTCGTCTGCCATTGCATATTAAAAAACTAAACTAATGCCACAGAGAGGGACATTCAAGGGGAAGAAGCCACACAGTTTTGACGGAAATCCCATTTTCCCTCGTCTACATGTAAACGCAAAAATCCTCAGTATTCAGGGATCAAAAATGCCATTAACATGTGGATGTAAAAATCACAGTTTTTAAAGTTACCTGGTTACATGTGGACAGTGTATCAAATCAAATATTCTACAAGAAAAGTGGAAACACAGTGCAGTGAAGTATTCAGTATCAGGTCCTGAAGTTCAGAACTAGGATGTTTATGAAGAATTCCTTCCATTCACTGTTTTACTACATGTTGTGTAGGTAGTTGGTGTAAAAAGTTCTTTGGATGATGTTGGTAGTGGCCTGGTCACATTTCGTTGTGCACTTTGTGTGATTGAGTGTGTTCACAATGACAAACGGTCACTAGGGAAGTGCATAAGGAGATCACAGAAAGTCTGGTCAGCGTAGTTCATTGGAAGCATGAGATGAACAGAAGAAGCTACACTAGTTGGCATTCAGCCAAAACATGAACCACAAACAGGTGACGCGAACACTGACTATACTGTTGCCTTGTTATAATGGCAGCGATCAGGGGAAGTTAGAAAGCAAGTGAACAGTAATGATTTTTGGTCGTGAACGGCTCTTAGAGTCGACTCCTTGAAGTGAACGATTGGAGACGGAGCCGGTTTGTTTAGTTTTTCCTCATTTTTTTGTTCAAGCCTTGGTTGATTGGTCAATGACACTACCAGTCAAAAGTTTGGACACACTTTTCCATTCAATTGACTAGCAGTCAAAAGTTTTCACACACTTTCCCCATTCAATTCACTACCAGTCAAAAGTTTGGACACACTTTCCCATTCGATTGACTAGCAGTCAAAAGTCTGGACACACTTTCCCATTCGATTGACTAACAGTCAAAAGTTTGGACACACTTCACCATTCGATTGACTAGCAGTCAAAGGTTTGGACACACTTTCCCATTCAATTTACTATCAGTTAAATGTGTGGACACATTTTCCCATTCAATTGACTACCAGTCGAAGGTTTGGACACATTTTCCCATTCCATTTACTATCAGTTAAATGTGTGGACACATTTTCCCATTCAATTGACTACCAGTCAAAGGTTTGGACACATTTTCCCATTCAATTGACTACCAGTCAAAGGTTTCGACACACTTTACCATTTAATTGAATAAGAAGGTTTCTCTAAACTTTTGACTAGTAATGTACAGGATGTGAGGTGGTTTGTTGTGAGCTTCCTGACAGCAGAACATACATACAGTAGTTAAAGTCTGCTTACAAACACATGGATTTTCTGCGACTTGTGTAGTGATGAATTTTCTACGTTTCTGTTCAACTGTTAGAAACATAACTTTCGCACAGCAGCAACATGGGAGTTTGGTGATAAGCTAGTCTAATATGACACAGATTATGGGTGGAGCTACTAAACCGGAAATTCAGAACCTCAGCATTGAAAGAAGAGATTCTACACTACAAACATCAGCACCTCATGTTGAGTATAATCATATAAATAATAAACATAATTAGTATTTCATTTTTGGTAATAAATCCAAAGGTGATTCAAGTGAGGACAACCAGTGACAAGGTCAAGGGTGCACTTGGCTCACTGATGCATGTGAAGGCTAGCCTGTCCGGTTCCATCCCATTGTAGCACAAAAGCTTCATACTGGTTATCGATGAAAGGTGTTTGGTCACCATTGTTGGAGCTGTTTCAGCAGCATGAGGAGGATCTACTCAATATTAGGTAAGTGGTTTTAGTGTTGGTGGCTGTTGGATCGTGTTGATATTCTAATACTGTTTGGCTAAGAGTGAGATAAAAATAGAAAGTCCTGCCCTCTCCAGGACACCGGAAACTGCATCGTCATGTCGAATTACAAGTAGTATCAGATCGAAATTCTGTTTACATCACTACTGCTTCATCTTTATCACAGGCTTTTAGCTGTGATTTACCCAGGAAACTGGTTCACAAAGTGAATGACTTCTGCGAGATAGCCCTGGACTCTGGTGGTCTAAATATAATCATAGCCTAGGCCTTATATTTCACTCCAGTGTGAAGTGCTGTCATGAGGAGTAGTGGATCAGTGTTGCCCCATGTTTTACAGGTTCATTGGTGAGTAAAGAGCTTATATACCGTTATTTGGCTTTCTAGTTGGTGGAATTACAGCTGCTCCTATAAGAAAGGCTTTTCATTTAGCCTTTGAGTAAGTTCACTGCTTGTTTAAAGTCATTGCCGTGTGCCAATGAAAGAACAAGCAATATTTATATGCTAGATGGTACTTTTGCAAGACTTCACAGTATATACACATACACAGTAGCCAAAGGTGGAAATTCAGGTCCAGGTCCGACTGCCTGAACACACGTGTTGCTGGCCTGAGCTCTTTAGAGAAGTCAAGCAGTTGCAACAACATTGTGGCGAGGAATTTTTAATTTCTTGACCTGAATTTCCCACCTCGGACAGTAACATACCCTCAACCTTCAACGGTCCACATACGTACCTTCTGCGAAGTTCTGGTCATAGATCCGAGCAGGAGTGCCCATCTCGTAGTTAATGCTCATGGGGTATGCGTGGGGAATGGTGCGGTCAGTCATGTTGAGGAATGAAGTAGGTATCAGGCACCAAAGGAAGAGGAAGTAGTCCCTTCTGGCTTGACGGATTTCAGCAGCAAAAGAATCAGTCAAGAGCAAAAGTGAAAGAGAGAGCGAGAGAGAGAGAGAGAGAGAGAGAGAGAGAGAGAGAGAGAGAGAGGGAACAGAAGGGTGTGGGGAAAAGAGACTGTGCACTTGCGCCTTGACCTGGGCAATAAATGGGTCTCAAAATAGCCTGTTGCATAGACGCTGGTGTGGCACGGCCTAAAGGGTGATGCACGCTGAGTGATACAATACTAGGCACTCAGACAAATTCTGGGCCACTGTTGAGAATGGCTAGACTAGCACCTGTTCTATGGCTCGTTAGATGAACAGTGAGTTCCAGAGAAGATGTATGTGTAGATGCATGTTAAGAGTGGCTGGTGAAGGATGAAAAGGTCAAGTAGCCAGTCATTGTGCTGTTAACGCTTAGCAAACATTATGCAACAAGTCTGAAAATGTAAAGGTCAGAATTCCCAAGCATGTTTCTCATAAGCCAAGTCCACACTACTAGTGTAGAGACTTGTGTTCCTGTTATTATGAGTCTCATGCACAACCATATGACTGATCTGCAGCCTAATTGTAGCTCTCTCACTAGCAAGGATGAGTACTGGTTTAACCTCTAAATACCAGAGTTATTCCACCACAAACGGCCCCAGGCATAGCTCTGCAGCCGCGACACCCAACCCGCCCCCAAACTATGGGCTAGACAGAGCTCATGCCCACCTTCTAAAGGAGCCCTCACATATACGTATATGTATATATATATATGATATGCAGGTCGTAATGACCATTTATAGCATCTCAGGGTAGTTCATACATAATGACCCATTATCGCAGAATTACTGCTGAGTCATCTCACCAAACCGGGCAAGAGGCGCTGTGCCAGTTTGACTAGGCCATCCGAAGCTGATGGGCACCAGCAGGAAGCGGATTGACTTTGTATGGTGCTCAGCCCAGCAGAATAATCCCAGCGGCATTCACCAGCGGCCTCTAAACAAACTGGCCGTCCACCCAGCTCTGCCAAAGACAAAAGGCCTTCAGAGAGGGTTCAGACCTCAAACCCAATAACCACATCAGGACATCGACATCCTAATCTGCCCTGGCACGCAGCTGGTCCACTGGGTCCACGGTTTTTGTGCCAAAAAACCAAAAGACTAAAGGCTACCCTCCACACTGGCAGCTCCCATAAGACGGGTGGGGGTCATGGGTAGTATTCAGAGCCCGTGCTGTAATCCAGACGGTATCTGCCTGAATGAAATCACACCACCGGTTTAGATAAATACAGAGAGTGGCGTCTGTAAGAGACTGACTGGGCAGCTAGCGGAGGAGAGAGGGAGGGATGGAACGGAGGGGGGCGGGGGGCTGGCAAACAGTTTACATCATTGTTCCAGAAAGATCCACAGCTGGCTTGGCCTGGCCACTGGTGGTCTATATAAGTGGGCAGGCAGGGCAGACAGCAGGTTTTTCTCTCAGTCTCAAGACGACATGGACATCGCCATCCAGCATCCCTGGTTCCGCCGTTCCTTCTGGCCATCCTTGTTCCCCAGCCGGATCTTTGACCAGCATTTTGGGGAACATATCCCAGAGAGTGAGATGTTGAGCCCCTACCCCTCACCCTACTTCACTCGACCTTCCTTCTTTCGCTTCCCCAGCTGGGTGGACAGTGGTCTCTCAGAGGTAAGCTCTACTTTTAGCACAGTGATCGAACCCTTCAGCCATTCTCCAAGTCTGATGTTCCCCATGAATGACAGAAGGACTAATAAGGAAATGCTATTCGGGACTCCCAGCTCCTTGCCATTGGTTCCAGAGGTAGCATCTGTAATTTTCCAGCACATTGTAGATATGAGTGGACTTCTGTCTTCCATATCATCTCATCTCCAAGATTAGCACTTGGCATGGCCTACACTATTGTACAAATATGCTTTTAGACTGAACAACTTTTAACAAGTGTACCCTATCAAATGCATAGTCTTATAGTAAGCATCATGTATGGTCATCTACCTTTATGTTCCCCAACCCTTCCTTTACACACGAGTTTCCAAACACAATCACCTTATATTGATAGTTTGGATATGGTAAAAATCAGCCTAGCTGAGTCCATTTAAAGCTTAATAACATCAGATCAGAAGGTCATAGAAACATTCATATTGTACATTGATCAAGACAGGTGTACCACAAAGAAAATGCAATGTAATTTTGAAAAACAGAGCCTTTCCATACATTAAAAATTTCAATTCCCCTTATTAAAAGTTTTATTTTTTTTAACAATTTCAAAAGTCCTGTGGGAATTTCTTCCAAAATTGAATTGAAATGTGTATACATTTTTATACTGATAGAAGCAAGATTTCAAGATTTTAAGAAAATGTATAATAAGGGAAATTTGAAGTGGGCGTCAGAGCAGGAAATGACTAAAAATCTTATATTGTGCCGGGCATGGCTTTTCCAGGAATATGGTTGGGAATGCTTGGGGCAGTGGTGGTCTAGTGTTTAGAACCTTGTTCCTGGGATCAAATGGCTGCATGTTCAAGTCCCAGCCCGTGCACCACTGACGTACCCTTGAGCAAGGTACCGTCCCCACTGCACTGCTCTCCAGGTGCTGTTCACAGCTGTTCGCTGTGTGGTGGGTTAAATGCAGAGGTCACATTTCACTGTGGTGAACTTTTTGTGATTGAGTTCATTCAGTGTATTCACGTCATATTGATTTAATCAGATCATGCAACCAACCACTGTTTACCTTCATGTTTCACTTTTTCTCATAGATGAAGATGGAAAAGGATCGTTTTACCATCAATTTGGATGTAAAACACTTTGCCCCTGAAGAGCTGGCTGTTAAGATCAATGGCGATTACATCGAAGTTCATGCTAAACATGAGGACCGTCAGGTAATTCCTACACCAGGGGTTTTCAATCTTGGTCTTCAAGCTTTTGCAGATTTTAGTGCTATTATTTCATAAAACTCATCAGGAGGACTTGTTAGTTAGCTTGTTAAAATATTTCTTCACAGGTTCTTCAGGAAAGATTAGGATTATGTCCAGACTCTTAACTAGAACTGGTTGAGCATTTAAATGGTGGTTTATTCCGTTAAATGGTCTGAATGAGAAAATGTGTAACGTAAAAATCTTTACAGGACCTTTTTATCATTACTATTTGTCAGTATTTTAACAAATTTTATTTAGTTGTGTGTATCTGATCTTGGACTATGTGCAAATGCATCAATCTCCAACAAGCCAAAATGCTATGGACCAGATTTAAATCCTTTTCACTTGGGTTTCCCTAAGTCAAACAAATCTCATTAATTTTTCATAAAAATTTTGAAAACGAACTTTTTCCTAACTGTAATGTGCCTCCTGCCCTCCAGGACGACCATGGCTTCGTCTCACGAGAGTTCCTACGAAAATACCGACTTCCTTCTGGGGCCGACCCAGCCAGCATCACCTCCTCACTCTCCTCAGATGGCGTCTTGATGGTGATGGCCCCTCGCAAGCTCTCAGATGCTCCAGAGCGCTCCATTCCCATCACTCGAGAGGATAAGCCTGCTTTGTCAGGCCCACAGAAAAAATAAAGCTGCTATATCTTCTTCTACATGTCTGTCAACCCCCCCAATTTCCCCTTCACCTCCCCTACTTGTAGCCTCCACCTTCACATCCCTGATCAGGCCTTTGTTGGAACAACAGACTCAGCCCTTACTAACAGAGAGGTCTGGCCTTTCCAGAGCTAAATTACAATCGGAAGAAATATCCTTGTGTTGGCACGACTTACTGTGATAATTGTCTAATTCGGATGGAATATCTACCACCTTTCTTCACTGTTCAAGTCCCTGGGCCACTGATCATAAAGACACTTCTCCACCAGACAAAATAGCACCAAACAAATGAGCTCTTTGTTTTTCATGGTTGTGCAACGCCAAACAATGACTGCACAGAGTCGAGAACTGTGAGGGTTTGAGTGTAGGAAGACTGGACAATTTGGCGATTTGTTGTTATGAAATAGTGTGAAAGAAAAGCATGATGACATTTCTAAAACCATAATCTTGTATCTTAAGGAAGTGAGAAGTGTGCTGTTGGTAGTTTCAAAGTTCTGGTAATTCAACTAAATGAAAGGAGGTGGTGTTGTACAGTCGTTCGTTCATGATGGACTTGGGACCAGTTGATACACAGAGATCAGGTGCAAGTAGCTTGGGAAGATGAAACCTGACCTCTTTCTATTGATTACTCATATGTTTCTTGCTGTTTCGATATGGCACATGGCTGGAACGTACATTTGCTGGTGGCCGTGATGGCACTGTGACTAAATCATGTCAGGGTTTGGGTTTAGGTACGTTGTAACGGATGTAAATATGCTTCTAAAAGTGTACACATGAAAGATTGAGTTTCTGTGGGTTTATCTACTAATTAGAGATATAAAGTTGTGTAGTTTACCATCTGTTTTCATAGCACCTCATAAAAAACACTATTGGCAAAGCTGCTAAAATGTCGTTTTTTGACAAGTAACACTAACATACCCTTTGTAAAATCTGCTCTCGTTTTACATTCTGAAGAAAATGCCTGTGCAGACCATTGCAACTTAACCACTAGGCGGCGCAAGTGAGGGGCGCGTACAAGTGGGCCTTTCATGGGCTGAGGTTGCGTTTTTACCCTCCTGATTTGGCCGCAGTAGTTGGGATGGCCCAATCCGAGCGACACTATTACACAAAGTTGGCTGGACATTTGGCTAATAAGGGGTGTGGCATCCTCTTCATTCCTCCTCAGCTTGCCAACTGGAGACCATGTCTTTCTTTCCAGGCTCTCTTTTTAAAACCCAATATAAACAGACAAAAGAACAGACCTCAGATCACTGAAAAGGCCCAAGTCTTCCAAAGCTCTGCTCTTTGTGTTCACGGCTTCATCATTCCTCGTGATTGACAGCACCGAGAGATGTGTAAACATCACGGCACCATGTGTGGGTTACAATCTCTTAATAAATTCTGTGGTCATCCAAAAAAGTGGCTCAGTCTCTTTATTAGCTGTATAATTCAATTATGGATTTTGGGTAATGGTCTTGGGTGGTCAAAATGGCAAAGTGACGTCAGTGCATACACTCTATATCTGGACTGTCCTGTTTACAGTGCTGACCGAGCCTCTTTCTTCTGTCCGAACCCGACCCGGGTCTGACAGAGCAGTGACCGAACCCGACCTGCATTTATATGTTTCTGTCCAAACCCGACCCAAACCCGACCTGCATTTATATGTTTCTGTCCAAACCCGACCCGATCCCAACCTGCATTTCAATGTATCTGTCCAAACCTGACCCGAACCCAACCTGCATTTATATGTCTCTGTCCAAACCCGACCTGCATTTATATGTTTCTGTCCAAACCCGACCCGAACCCGACCT
>JBBIGC010000082.1:15945638-15955777 GCA_037576955.1 Lepidarchus adonis | reverse complement strand
CATTGTTCCTCCACCCTCTGATGCAGTATTAGTACAGTACTGTAGAGCAGGAAGTAGTACTGTATATGGAGATTAAAGCATTATTAATATTACGCATCATGGTGTGTGAAGTTTCTCACAATTTTTGGCCCATGTTTGCTACTAAAGACCAGGGCTGAATGGTAGAATTCATCCATTTCAGGTCACGGGGGAAGCTGGAGCCGAACCCAGGAACAGGAGGTAAACCCATCGCAGTGAATGGCAGCAAAGTATATATATTTATTAATGAAACTGACCAAAAAATACATTAATATCTAAACAAAACATGAAATATCTTGGGATCATACTGTCTGTAATGAAATACATCTCAAGCTACATTTAGAAATCACTGTTTTTGTGACATAATGTCCATCTTTTTATGATTTGGGTCTAAGTGGAGGGTTTAAGGAAGTGTGATACAGCTGCAGTTGTGGAACTTACACTTCCTGCCCAAAAGAGGTTTCCCTGGTCCTTCAGCATGGCATACACATAGACGAGCTGGCCCTGGCGGATCGGAATGAAGCGACAATCCTGGGGATAATAATCCTGCAGCGCTCTGGCAATGAGGATAGGATCTGAAGAAAAATTAGTCGCGTTTAAATAAAGTTTATTTAAAAAAATCGAATTTACATTGATTTCAGAGCCACTTCTACCACACAATACTGCCAGGGTGGGTGGAGGCTGGCACACGCTTTACCTACGTGAAGACACCTCACTGGACATCACTCTACACCAGGGGTCTACACCTTTCTGAAACTGAGCTACTTCACCTGTACTGAGCCACACGATGGGCGAACAGTGTGATACACTTCTTGCCCCATTTACCTTTAGTTATACACTGTTTAAAAAAATAAAGGGAACACAAAAAAGATCCTAGATCTGAAGAGCTTCTCTTATTCACTGTGAAAATGATATTTCCCCTCTTTTTTCTGTTTTTTAATGTCATAATTTCTTTATTGAGTCTTTTACATATAAAACAATGAATTTTACAGAAATTTAGTTTACAGTTTTTTTCTGTACATTACTGTCACATCACAAAGCAAAGCAAAATACCACAAAACACAACACATTATATATATATATATATATATAATAATTGGAAGATGTCAGCCCAATATTTTTTGACAGAAAACAAAGCTGTGGCTTAACGTATCTTCAGCGATGGAGCACTTCTCGCAGACAGGAGAGACCTCATTGTGTATTTTATTTAACCTTCCTCTTGAATAATTAGTCTGTGTGGAACTTTGAATTGAATAAAGCAATGTCTTGCATTATAAGAGCATTTATGGATATTCTGCATTCCTCTCTTTCAGCTCCACACCTTCACTGCACCAGCGAGTTTACTCCCCACCAGCGTTTAGAACAGAGTTGACCGAAACATATCTAAACTTCACTAACATATCTAAAATACACGTTTAAACACAATTTAATAAAATGTTTTAAATTTATCTAAATTTCAAATCTATAGAAATGTAAATGTGATTAAAGAAGAATAGGATAAAGCTACATTTTAAATGCTTCTTACTTGTGAGTTTTCAGAACAGGTCCGCGGGCACCTCATAAGGTCCTTGGGGGCACCCTAGTGCCCGCGGGCACCATGTTGGTGACCCCTGCGCTACACTAAGTACTATTATACTATCTTGAGCTCCTGGCAGTGGATGGTCATTGCCATGGATTAAACTCACAACAATATGAATACACACACACACACACACACACTCCTGGATGACAAATATTAATGTAAACTTCATGCCCAATTTAGCCTACATGCTAAATATTTCAGTACCGATGCCACTGTTAGCTATAGCTATTAGTCCTAGAATCAGAAATCACATAAACATGTATAAATAAGCAAGTAGTTAAGTAGCCTTATTATTAGCAGTTATTATTTGTTAGCTATATTAGCCTTGTAGCCCCAGTGCAAATATGTGGAAAATTGGTTAATAATGAAACAAATAAATACATACAATCTCTTGATAATTACAAAAAAAGGTAATATATGTATTAAGAGTTACATTGTATGCAAGAGAGGTTATATATAAATAATATATTATTATTGTTATTATTTTCACTGAGCTTTAATACTGTACGATGGTGCCATTCTGCTTCGAGCAAGTATGATTCATTACTTTGTGAACTTTCCTTAGTAAACAGAGGCGCGTGCACGGATACTCACGGCTGCATTCTGCATCTGCGCACAGCTTCTTCTCAGAAAGTTTTGGCATCTGTCTGCCAGCCCGGGTGAGTAACGGCAGCAGGCCGCACAGCACCAGGAGCAGCGCCCAGGCAGCGGACCGTCTCTCCGTGGCCATGGTTATCAGCGCGCGCAGAGAGGATCCAGTTCGGCCCCGCGCTCCGCTCCGCTCTCTACGTGAGGGAAAGGGAGGAGGAAAAGTGGGTGGGGCCTAAAGTGGACACGCGCTGATTCTGAATCAGTGAGAAAAGTCAACAGTTTCCCACCCCGGAAGTTTGACCGGAAATTCGTTTTGAATAGTATAATGTTTAAAATGTTATTTTCTGCTTTAAAACGAAATGTAATGATTTAAATAGAAAAACACATGCTTAGTTACCAGTATTTTTGTTTAAAGGCATACTTAAAATATAGTTTGTGCACCATACTCATCTATTTAAAATACCGTTTCATCATAGCATTAAAATATAGCACCATTATTGGTAATATTAACTGTGTAAATTTCACAGTTAGTAGATGATAAGTTCTCTTTTTTGTGTGTACCTTTAAGGTTCTCTCTCTCTATGTTGTAGTGTTTTTTTTTATTTTTGAAACCGCTTTAAAAACAGTTTTAATTTCTGCATAGTTAAGTAGTTAAGCCTTAGGTCTAAATAATCGATTCTGGAGAAACTTTACTACATATTTGCCAAATTATTACCATCATCAACATTAACATTATATAAACTATTAGTATATATTAATATAAATTTAAATAATATTGTTGCGTTATTCATCCACAATCTTTTTTCTCCCTAAAAACCTTGGTTCTTTAGATCTTGTCATGATGACACCACACATTTCAATAGCAAGGGCAATATCAGACCCTGGATGTCTGATTTAAAAAAGATTGTTAGGTTGTAATCAGTGGCACAGTGCTACTAACTTTTTCTACGTGACTGGTCTGTTTTGTTTGTTTATTAATTTAAATTGTGAGAATTAATAGATAATGTCACTTTTATGTGTCATTACCTACATCTATACATAGTGTCAAATATTTGGCAAAAAAATCACCAGTTTGAATCTCCCGAACCTATTTTTCACCTGTATTTGAGCAGAAGTAGAAGTTGATTCAGAAGAGCATGGCTTTGATGGAGGAGTTCTGTGTACTTGGACACCTAGGCCGACCCAGGGACAGAACCCAGAACCTTCTGACTGTGAGGTGACATCACCATGTCGCCCTAATATATCATTTTTCTCATTTCTTCCTTTGTTAAAATGTTTCCATAGTGATATTTAAAAGCAACACATCCTCTAAACGCACTGAAGTTTCCTTTAGGTGTGTGAGGTTGAGCGCAGCACCCAAAAAAACATAACTAGCCTCATTCAGTTCATCTGAATCAAGGTGGAAAACAGGATGTGCCACGGTCTGTTCCACAGACTCCTGCTTCTGAAGACAGGCCTGACCCTTTCTGACCCCACACCAACACACACTCATGCTGCTGTTCACAGAGAGACGTACAGAGCTACATCTACGCCTAGTTACGGAGTCTGGAGGCCACGCCAAGAGCTGAACAAGCGTTCTTCTCACAGAGCAGCAAATAAACAGACTGAGGTCTTGAAGGAGGTTACTGTGGTTTTCTCTGGACACGTTTTAGTTTGGTCCACTCATGAATATCATCCATCAGAATGAACCGGGGTTACGACGGCTGCAACGATAGCATTTTAGTGTCTGTTTCCACTGTTTTATCTCAACATTCCACTCTCAAATCATTCATTTCCACTTTAAATGGCACAACAGTTACATTGTGACTCATGTTTCTACCATAAGAACCTGTTTTTCCATTCCACCATGTAAGGTAAGATTGAAAAGAAGATAAGGAATTACTTTCAGACAATCCCATTTAATTTTTCCTCTGATACAACATAGGTTGCCCTTTATGTTGATAGTTTTGGCAATAGACCATTAAATATCTTTATGTGAAGGAGTTTCGGCCATGGTCGCCATTGTCTTGGTCTTAAGAAGCAAAGATTGGTGTTATTTCCAAAAATAATGGCACCATTCATGGTTTAACAGGGTGGTTTCTCTACGTGACCTCATCTGAAAGGCTTTGTGTTACCTTCCTCACCTGTTTGAAGCACCTTCCTGCCATATTTGCGTCTTTTGATCCCTCCCATCTGGTGAGGTCATTCAGTGTTGGGTGTAGCAGAGTCATTAACTGAAGAGCATTGGCTCACTGGCTCCAAGGAAACCTGCAGTGCTTCCCTAATGCCATTCAAGCTGGGAATCAAGCAGGAACTTCCCAGGTAAGAAAAACAAGGCAGAGTTGGCAGTGGATTTGGTTTTCTCATATGAAACTATGGCATTTAATGGAGGTATGGAATCTGAATACAACTTTTATACCTGTGTAAATGTAAAGTATGTCTGTTTTGTGTTTAGCACTGTTAAGGCCAGTATCATTGTAGATAAAGTAAAATATTAAGCTGTTGTTTTGTTAATCTGGTGGGTTTTTATTCTTTATTTGATGGAACCACATTAAGCTACAAGAACCTGAACCAACTTTTGAGGCCACTTCAGCTAGCAGGTGCTAGTTTACACAAGGGCTAATGCTAACTCCTGATGTATGCTACTGTTTGTTTCTTTGATTTAAGAGGTCAGAGAGGGAGTATTCCAGTGTTTGGAAGTATTCAATAGTGAAATAGTTCAGCCTCACCCTAAAAAAGTTGATTAAATTTTACTTTAGCATTAGCAGGCCCAGCCTTGCATAGTCACAGGACGACAAAACCAGTCTGGCATGGAGGGAGGGTGTAGGTGGCCATTTAGGAGACTTAAATGACTCCTGGAATGTGGGGAAACACTGCAGCTCTTGTTATTTCGGTCACCTCCACAAAAGGAGCTCACGCAACAATAGAAATGCTCTGAGGCTGAAGTATATTATCTTTCTTACCATGTTTTCTGGCCTGGTTTCTTCAGGATAGCGTACGTTAGAAACCTGAACTGTTTCACTATGTGTAACATGAACTCGAGCAAACTACAGTTTATTCACAGTTAAGTGTAGCATTTCTTTTCACAGTATTAATTGATTAAACCTTAAGACAAATTCCTAACAAATATCAATGTCAGGAATGCACTCTGTTGTCAAGGAAATATTATTGCCTCCTTTAAAAAAGAATTTCAGCTTTATAAGGGGATTTTTTTGTGCAAGGTGTTTAAAATGGGATAATTATGCTCCCACGTTTTATATTTTTGGACATTTTTTAACATTATGGTCATTTCAGTCTGACCCTTGGCCCTTGGATAAGGGAAAATAATGTCAGTGTTTGGCAGTAATTGACAAAGTCTGTGTTTATCAGTATTGTACTGATAACTGCCATAAAATTTTTTGGTTATGGCCTTTTTATAATGGAGCCAGACACCTGCGGTGCATTCTGATCATTTTGAACAAACACTTCCTTCTTTGCAATTAAATAAATAAGTAGAAAAATTTAAATAAATAAATAAATACTACTGCAAACTAGTATTATATATAAAAACTACATATTAAAATTATATCAGCCAATGTTGATAATTATCAGAATTTTCAGCTTCAGAAAACTGAATGAATATTTATGACAAATCTTTTTATTTTTTGTGTGTGAGCATCGTCTTACTTCTGGCTCTTGCTCAGTTTCAGGTGTTTAGAGCTGATCCACTAATCCGGCTGCAGGATGAGGACCTTGCTCTCTGTCTTTGAAAGCTAAGGCTGGTATTATGCAAGTTCTGATAAGTGACCAACCTGAAACTAGCCTGAGGATACAAAAACCAGCTTTAAAAACCAAAAAGCACAAATGATCTCAACCAGAAAAGAGACCTTGCCCTCTCCCAGCCTAGAGGACTCCTTTTTCCCCTTCTCCTCGTCTACGCCTGTGTCCAGGCATCGCATCATGGGCCGAGGAGTTGGGCCGGATGACCTGCTGGCCTCCCCCAAAGGCGACAGCAGTTCCACCATGCTGGAGAAGGACCTGATCCTTGCAGCAGAAGTGGGCCAGGCCCTGCTGGAGAGGAACGAGGAACTGGAAGCTCAGCTGGAGCAGATGAGGAGAGAAATGGAGGTTGGGTATCCAGAATTAATTCTTGCTCTTGTTAAATCATCAGCCCTTCTAGAACATTCATACACATTATTTTAGCATTAGCATTAATTTAGCATTAGCATTAACATGAATGAAAATGCTAAAGCGTTAAAATATTTTCTTGTTTTACAAAAAGAGCATTTCTCATGCACTAATGTTTGGCTGTTGCATTTTGTCCAATTGAATGTAAAATATTGATATCTTGAATAGTGAATGTGTTTTAAAGTATCATTATTGTATTATTTTTCCTCGTTGCACACTCGTATCCAGGAGCATTTATAGCTTCGCTGGAAGTCATGGTCACTGCTGTTTTGCATTCGTATGAATTAGGTCTGAGTGGAAACTCAGCTTTGCAAACTGAAACGTAACATCTGTGATCATTAAAACAGCTGATTAGGAGAAAATGTCTGTGTGGTTATATTTATATATACACACTACTGTGCAAAAGTCTTATTTCAGCAGGGAGTGTCTTTCTGCAGCGAAACGAATAGTTATGAGTATAAAAATAGAATAAAACGCCACTCTGGAGTTGTGTGTGTAAAATGTAGTTGATATGTGTTGCATTGGATGTGTGTGTGACTCTGTTTAACCAATGACTGAGCCCAAACCAGGGATTGGGTGGTTACCAACATGTACTGTTCACGGGATTAATTTTATTTATATTGATTCTAATTAGTGATCTGAAAATAAATCATATCTAAACTATATGTACATTTCTCTTGGGGCTTTTGTACTGTATGTATGTGTGTATCAGTGGCAGCTAGTCCTTCAAACAGGGGAAGCGTATTTTAGGTCTGCATCATAAAATGTATGTTATTTGTCTGAAGTTTCATCAAGAGCTCAACAGTGTATATTTTTTGTCACAGCATTTCCGGTTCCAGTTCACCCTCAGAGATGAAAAGACTTATTTTCCCTGATTTATTGTAAAAGTTTATATATATATATATATATAATAATATATAAAAAATATTTAAGAGAGAGCGAGCGAGGGAGAGAGAGAGAGATCCATACAAAATATATATTTTATATTCTGCAGCCAGTTCTTGAAGTTAATTTATCAGAAGCAGGAAAAATAGGTGAGTGTAAAGATCTACGATCAATGCCAAACTAACTCGGAGCATCTCCAATTCAGAAGCACATTTGACAGGCAGTGTACTGAGGTCTGAGTGTCCGTGTGTCTGTGTTTTCAGGCTCTACAGCAGGAGAAACATGTGCTGCAGCGTCACCTGGACGTGCGGGAGCTGGAGGCAGGGCAGAGGGAAGCGGAGCTGCAGGCCGATATCGCATCCCTCCGCCAGCAGCTGGAACAAAATCACAATCAGGGTCGAGATCGGCGGCGCGAGGAGAGCGAGCAGTTGACCCAGCTGTCTTCTCACAACCAGAAACTGGTGGAGCAGCTGGCAGAGGTGACCAGAAGGCTTCAGAGTGTTTGTAGCCAGATGATGGTGCAAAATAGTGTTTTCCAGACAGACAGTCAATATCATGTCCCAACGTCTCAGAATCAGAAAAACTTTATTGTCCATAAGGAAATAATAAAAATACAAAGGTAATAAATATAAAAGTACTAAAGATACAAGGTAAAAATTACAAAATTCATAAAAAGTACAATGGTAACAAAAAAACTACAAATGTAAACTGATTTTAAATGAAAAGCAGTAAAATAAGATAAATAGCATAAATTATAGTAAAAAAGCAGTAAATTGCAGTAATTGCACTCAAATCGTCTCTGAACCAAGTAATTAAACCGACAGCCCAACTTTTGTCCCCGTAGCTAAAAAGTAGCTCCTAAAACATCACTTATTGTCCATGAACCAGAAATGTGCAAGACTTGTGTCTACATGTAATCTGCATTAACAGCGCCGTCATTTCTGAACTGTGTATAAGCAAAGCACATTTATTTTTATAGCACGTTATCGTCATTAAATGTGCTTTACAAAGATAAAGAAATGTGAGACCAAAATAAAGTCATAAATTAAAACGCATCTTAAAAAGTAGAAAAATATTGAGGGGAAAGAAATCATATCGAATTATAGATGAAGTTGGTAATAAAAAATGTAAAATAAATTATAACACTCTCAGGCCCATATACATTCTTATATGTATTTATTTATTTATTTATTTTTTGCAGCTTAGTTCCCCGTGTGCTCGTTTCCTCTACATGTGCAACCTTGATGTCACATTTGCACAAAAGCAGCATTACATAGATTTTCTGATCTTGTCCTAAACCAGGGATAAGATAAACCGAAGCTCTACAAAGAGTTGGTACTTTTTATAAATGACCCGTCCCATGTATTGAGGTGTTGGTTCCTGTGGACACTTAACCTTCTAATTCAGTTGGTAGATTCCCAGAAATCAGTGCATGTCTGAAAGGGGCATAAAACTTGCTTATGTGGTTTCGGACAGGATATGACACGGGCTTTGTTTACCTCAGGCAAAAGTGAAATTGGATTTTTATTTTCAGCCGTACTGGAATTTACGCCACTCTAGGCTAACTTTCGTCACAGTGCTACATCGGCAGACGTCGACTGGTAAATACAGACATGGCAGGAAATAATTAGTGACGTTAGACCTTCTGAACATTTCGGGCTGAAAGATGTGGTTAACAGCAGCCAAATTTAGAAAGAAATCCATTTTAGTGACGATACCACCACTCTTAGCTCTGACTCTGAATTAATATGCACCTCCATACAAAAATGGCCGCCATCACTGTATTGCGATAAGATAATCCTTTATTGTCCCACAAGTGGGAAATTCCACATGGTTACAGCAGCAGGACAGCAAACAGAGTATTAAGAAAAACAATAAGTAAGAAGTTGCTTAAAAAGTTAAAGATAAAGTAAGGCAAAAAATAGAATAAAGTAATATACTATTACAAAAAAATATAAGTATTTACACAAATAAATAAGGCAAATATAAGAGTTAAAAGTTTTAAAAAGTATTAAAAGTCCTAATAAATACAAAATAATTCTCTCTTCCTCCTCAAATATGTCGTCATTATTACAGTCCCTGCTCACAAATTCTTTGGCTTCACTCCACAGCAACTTCTAAATGAAACCGTAAACACTGATTTTACTTGCCTCCATGTTTTCCTCCTGCATGATAGCATCGCTGTTATTGTTTTTTGTGCATGTGGGTCAGTCTAGGAACATGATCAGTTCATATCTGAATATGATCGTCATTGGAATATGGTTGATTATTGGAATATGGCAAAATAAGCAAGTCTTAGCTAGTCAACAATGTTTAGGGCAATGTAAAAATGTACATTTATTTTATTCCTATATTTCACTAAGACCACTATCTAGTGGGGCTAGATTAGAGAGAATGTTTAGCGCATGCTAAGCCAGGTGGTTTCATGGAGAAACACTGGTCTAAGAAAAGAATTGATGATTTACACCCGAATAGAGAAGAACATTCCAGTGTAGTGACTGAGAGGCTGTAATGATTTTGTCACTTTGCTGCCGTAACACACGCAAGGCAGAAAAGCAGGTCTGACAGGAAGCAAACTTCCTTTATTTAGTCTCTCTCTCCTCTCTCTCTCTCTCGTCCTCAGGCAGTCTCTTTGGAGCACTCTTTGCGTCTCGAGCTGCGCTCCTTAAGAGAAGAGATGGAGGACACTAGTTTCAGCAGGTCCTTAAGCTCCGCTCGCCTGGACAGCCTTCAAGCAGAGGTACATGCATAAAGCCAGCAGATTCACATGTCAATCCTGGGCAATTCTGTATGAGTGTCCCCCAAAAAGTTTATCCTGAAAAATCGCGAGCTACCGGTCGATCGCGAAGGCATCGCTAGTCGATCGCGGAGCCCTGCCTTTCAAAATAAACTAACGCGCACGTGAGACCACGCAGTA
>JBBIGC010000082.1:15900826-15913582 GCA_037576955.1 Lepidarchus adonis | reverse complement strand
ATAATGAACTTTATCACAATATGCTAATTTTTTGAGAAGGACCTGTATATATATATATATATATATATATATATATACACACAATATTTTATTATTGTTTTAATATATATATAATATTGTATTATTATTTTAATTATATATATATTAAATAATTTGTTAATATATTAATACAAATATATATATATATATATTATTTTTTTTCCCTGCTGAAAAATATTTCCACACTTTTATTACTTTTTTCTCCCAAAATATTTCCCATTTTAAATTCTTTAAATTAAGTATGCAAGTATATATATATTTTTCCCTTTTTTAACCATCACATGCTAATAATTATATTATTCTGCTGTTTTTCTCGTCTTTTTCAGGGATTTTCTTGGCCAACAGTCATATCATCCTGTAAAAATTGTGCTGGAACGTTTGCTTAGAGAGCTGAAATCATCATGGCCTGTGTGCACGGTGAGTGGCAGCTTCCCAGAGTTGGTTAACTGCTGCCACAAAAAGCTCCAGTCCCACGGCCTGAACCTAACCCCTTCTGAAGTTTACTGGATCAAGCCCCTGGAAACCCAACCCCTGGACCAATGTGGAGATTCTATCAAAGAGAGTGAGCCTATGGATGATCAGCAGATCTCTGGAAGCTATGCTCTCCGTCCGTCTCTCCTTCTACATGTACAGGAGATCATGCAAAGCGAGGACTTCAGCCCTGGAACCCTTCATGCATTGAGTGGCCTGGTTTTCAAGAGAGTCCCCATATCTTCTAACAGGTACCCTGCCCACCACCAGCTCCTCCTTGTGGGTGTGTTGCCCTCCAAATCTCAGCCCCTCCAGTGCCTGAGAGACAGCATGGAAGCCCTACTCTCACCCTACAACGTTTCTTTCAAGGAGGAGCACCTCGGAGAGGAGGATCAAGTCTGGGTAAGCTCTCAGGACGTCCAGAAATTCGGCAAGATGACGTCCGTTCCTGTTCCAGCATCTGACTTCCAGGGGTGTCTCCAGCTTTGTGTATTATTACTCAACCTAGACCACCTGGCCACCTTGACCTTCTCCATCCATGACTGGCGTCTGCTGTGGAGCTACGACACCCGTTTCCTGGCGCATTTTAAGCCACAGCCCACTGTCCCGTTCCGCCCCTTCTCCCTGTACCCGCCCAGCTACTCGCATGACATCAGCTTCTGGATGGAACCAGACGGCTTTGACGAGCTGGACTTCCATGCCCTGGTGCGAATGGCCACGGGTGGAGCGGTCAAGGACGTGCAACTGGTAGAACGCTTCCGCCACCCACACATGGGCCATGCCAGTCTGTGCTACCGGCTGGTGTACCAGTCACCTGACCGCGCTTTATCCCACAGCCAGGTGCTGGGTTTGCAGAACCAGCTTCGCAGACTGCTGCCTCTTCGCCTGCAGGTTACGCTCAGGTAAAAATCGAGGAAGTTGTGGTGTTTTTTGACTGAAATACCATTTACACATTGGAGATCCAGTGCCCTGCACGATTTCAAGTGTTCTCTGGTATGTACGTTCAAACCGAGGCTAGTTACAACACGGCTACTGACTTTACTGAAGTTTACACATCACTTAATCAAACCAAACTGCACCACAAATACGTTTTTACATTGATTTTACATTAAAATGTTTTAGCTAAGAATGATTTACCTACTTCTCTACCTCTAAGCACATCAGTGACACCAATAAACTAATAGAAGAAGAAGTTATTCATTTTTACTAATTAACACTGGGGTTGTACATTAAAATCCAAAGATGATGCTAATATTCATGTCACAATCTATTCGATTTAAATCTGATTAATTAAAAAATTACTCTCCGCTTATGTGATCAATTTGTGGTTTGAATGATAGTCAGGGAAACTGAACAGGGCATTTGAATGGTTAAATTGACTTTTCTACATCACGTAATGGGTAATGACACAAATGTGCCTAAAATAATAAAACTAAAAATCTTTTATTAAGAACAACTATAAACTCATATTGGAAAATGTGAACCCTTGGAATTGAACATCCCTTGGCAGCAAAAAAGTTAACCAGTTGCTTCCTGTAGTTCGGATCAGACCTGCACATCTGATCCCATTCCTCCTGGAGAAGTGTCATATTCTTTGGACGTCTCATGTTTATGGCTCGGTTCAAGTCATTCCATAGTTTTTTGATTGGCAGATTTAGTTTTTCTGATGCCGTTCTGTTGCTCAGGTGTTTTGGGTCGTTGTCCTGTTGCATGACTCAGCTTCTGCAGAGTTTCAGTTGATGTACTGTAGAGTGCGAGTGCTGTTCAGGCCTCGTATTTCTTTCCCAAACCGACCCGCCTCCGACAGAGCAGTGATCGAACCCGACCCGAATTTATGTTTCTGTCTGAACCTGACTGGAATTTTAATGTTTGGCTAAAATAGCCGCTGCTAAGCGATTATAATGATACTCTCTTGGGTAAAAAGAGAAAAGAAAATAAAAACACGCTTGTGTATTATTAAACGATTTTTAAAAGAAAAGACTCTCAATGATGCAGAGGAGCCAGGTCATGGTTTATTGAAAATTAAATTCAGGACTTATCACGGACAAAACTTCTATTTTCATGAACATTTTAAATGACATTTATTTAAACGAGGCTATTTACATAATCCACACATGGAGATTTAACTGGAGTTGTGTAAAATGAGGAGCATCAACACTGGAGGCTTCAGGACACTTGGGTGATATCTTCAAATCTTTGTTTGTCACTCAAGGTTGTTTCGTAAACTCATTGATAAACACGTTGTGCTGTTGAGGTCATTTTGACTGGACGCCCACTTCTTGGTAGAGTAGCCACAGCCTCAAAGTGTCTCCATTAGTAGATCTGGTAAACGTGAATTTCTAAAGTCTTTAAAATCATTTTGTAACCCATTCCATGTAAATCACCAATTCTTAATTAAAGATCTGAAATTTCTTTTTATCAAAACATGGCTCATATAAGCATTTTTTTTAAATCAGTTTATCAGTTTATCAGTTTTATCAGTCAAAGTAGCTCTGGTCCACAACTCCAATCTCATTTTCTACACAACCCTCCAGCTATGCTAACACTTGACTCCAGTTCGCCTTTCTGAGGTCATTAAATGAAATTCACATTTTATTTGTCACATACACTGTCATACACAGTACGATATGCAGTGAAATGCTTTGACGACCACCCGTGACCTTAAGATATAAAACACAATTTAAAGGCAATTTTAAAGATGTAAAACACTTAACAAGAAATACACAGAGCAAAATATTAAAAAACTTCTAAAAAGAAATATATAAAACCTTATCTAATATAAAAACCTTATCTATAGATGGATTTATAGATGCATTTAAATGGTTCACATATTTTTTCTACTAGCAAAATTTGTTTATGATTGTTTTCAACAAAGACGTAAAAAGTTCAGAGTTCTTTGTGTTTTTAATTTATGCACATTATATTTGTCAATACCCTTGACTTGGATGAAGATCAGATCACATTTTATGACAAATTAACGCAGACCATGAAATTTCGACCAGTATATACATATTGCAATGACGTATAAGAACAAAAAAACAAACTGAATGAATGTAACGTGGTCACAGAGTTGCGCCTGTGTTCCGTTCCTCTGAGTGCGACATAAATCACATTTTGCCGTAAGTCTGAATTCGCAAATATATCTAACACCAGTCTCTCTCGCCGTATTACCGTAGAGCATGTAGTAGCCGTTCAACTGTGTTCTACTACCGTATGTGCTGCCAACTCGTGCTCTCGCCGCTTCTTCCAGACCGGACACTACACAGTCCACAATGCATTGCTCCCCAGGAAACACCTCAAAATCCCACAATACCTTGGAACACAAGTCGTTCATTATTTCCCTTTTTAAGACGCTAGTGACATAACCAGGAACTTGAGGACCCACTGTGTTCAGTCGTATTCAGTCGTCGTTTTTGTTCGACTGGATACTTTTTCCATAGAAAGCAAATGAAAGAGGGTTTATTTACTGCTTCTGAACTTGTTGCTGTCGTGTTAAAAAGCTATGGCTTATAGTTTTCACTGTGTGCTCATTAGGCTCGTACTCGTTAATGGGATCTTTCGGTCAAAACAGGTTAACGTTGCTATCACATAATCATGTCTTAAAGAAATAAGTACCTCAGTGGTACCTAAGATGGAACCATCCGATTTATAGGGCAGTGCATTGGTCAGGAATTGAAGTTACTTCGTTTTTAACCACCTTAACGAAGGGCTGGGTGTGGCCTGTGTGGGTTCGAATACGTTTTGGATAAGCGTTGTTATAGAAACAGGAAGACTATTGACTTATAATATAATCCTTTATTGAAATTTGCAATAATACGGCAGAAAGAGCAGCTAACGAGTACTAAAACATTACCGTATAAATTTAAACACTTACAAGTAAGATAAGAAGTAAATATTTGAAGTGTTTTATAGTGTCATTTTACCTTCCAGACAATTTTTTAAGACATAGTTTGCCAGTTGGTGGTGTAACGTATTTTATTAAAGGGATTTAGAACAACGTTCTTAACTAAGGAATAAAATCTTATGCAAACCAGTGTAACTCTGTTCTGATCCTCTTAGCTGATTGGCTCCTTCTCAGGCCTTTTATCAGCAGGACCAGCGTCGGGGCTCGGAGTATCTGAAATGCTGAGGGCAGTGGGACACCCTGCTATGAGAATCCCTGATGTAAACTGTGTTAGAGAAAAAGTATTTTGCCTTTTGAGTGCATCATAACATTTATTGTGATACTATCCTATACTTAAGTGTGCTGCGGCTTTTTTTCTGTGCAACTATCAAAACCTGTACTGCAGGACTGTAAACACATGCTATGGGCTGTATCATTAAATGCAGAGGAAAATGAAAATGTATTAAGTTTTTCTGAGTTATCTAGTTCTCTTCCTGTAAGCTTGTTCTATTTTATATTACATTTATTATTACGTGCAACTTACAGTTGTTAAAATGGGGAAAAAAACGTATTATCAATAAAAATGATGAATAAACGCATTCATTGCCTGTGAATGAGATAACTGTTCATAACTATTCCTCAAAAAGATTGAAATTTGATGTTGAAAGAAGTTAAAAATAATAAGTAGGAAGATGAAAATATTATCTTAATTTGGTCCTACTGGCGAAAAAACTACTCGTCTGTTTCATGACATCATTGTCATTTTTGAGAATTTTTGTGACTATAAGAACCTCTGTATATTGAGTTCAGTTTGATAAAAGAACAGAAATTAGTTTTACTGTATTCCTGTGGATGCTGACTTGACATGGCCATATGCAGTTACTTCACTAAATATTACATTTACTATGCAAAAGCCATCTAAAAAATAATCAGTTATTAACACAAACTCCATTGAGTCATGTGGCAAGTTTCGATTCACTGACTTATCTTTGTAATATCAGTCAACTAAAGCAGTGCCATCAGTAGGGGGAAAATACAGGTTAAATTTGTTATTTTTTCGTCCCATTAAAAAGATTGTTACACAAATTGTGCTTTTAAGATCAGTCTATATACCAGTAATAATTTATGTTTTTATGTTTATTTGCTGTTGTTTCTCACTAAAAAGCACTGCAGCCTGAAACACTTCGTCGGTGTGAGTGGGCGAAGCTAAACTGCTCCAATCTAATCTAGACAAATATATGTAAATACATTGGATTTTTTTTGGACATCAATTCAAAACACGCTTTTTTTCATTTTGGTTTCTATATTTTTGCAGGTGTGACTCATTACTGTACACTTAAGCCTAAAGTCTGACTTTTTCTTTTTTGGGTAAAAAAGGGCCTGGATAAAAAAAAATAAAATAAATGTAAAGTAAATTATTGCATTAAAATTTAAATACTATATGTTTTTAATAATATTAAAGCAATGGCATATTTTACCTAACTGGATAATTTGTAAACAGTTATTAGAGTTTCTAACACTTTTATCAAAAAGTGAATAAAAGAATAAAATTCAGTTTTCCATAACATGAGCCTTTTAATAAATACAAGCAAAAACCATGAGTATGAGTGTGATGGCTTTTAATTGACATATAACAAGTTCAGCTGCACTAAAGCCAGTTACCCAGGCCAAATTAAGCCATTTTTAAAACATGCTTTTTTTTCAGTAGTCAATGTCCATAATATTTTTAAAAATGTGACTTAATTTATCATAATAACAATAATCAAAAGTCATTTTTAAACATAGTTTGTCCCCGGTGCTGATATTCTTTACCATCATTCTCAAAAGTCATTAAAATGGCCGCCCAGACAAGAGGTCATGTGACTGAAACAGACGAATAGCGTTTTTGTTCTGGTGACATCACAACCCATGTGACCAACAGCAAACAGGAAATAAGTGATTTCTATGCACTTTAACAGATGTTAATGGTCTTTCCCTTTACGTTACTGTTAGTGACTTTTGAATGCTGCATGATTAGGCATGTTTATGCCAAAAACTTGTATTTTAAACCGAGAATAGCGCAGCAACAGGAATATGGTTTTATTAGTTCAAACAGAGGTCAAACACAGATCAGCCACAGCATTAAGACCACCTGCCTAACAGTGAGCAGGTCTCTCATGCTGCTGAAACAGCTCTGACTGTGGTGCACTGTGTGTTCTGACCCCAGAGCAGCATTAACATTAACCACAGTAGCGCTTCTGTGGAATTGGACTATTAGCCTTGTTAGCCGTGTTAGCCTTCACTCCATAAAACCTGCTGTCCTGGAGATGCTCTATCAATCACAATAACCTTATTGTCAGTGAGGCTTAGATCCTAACTCTCCTGCTTCCAGCTCATCAGCTTCAACAACTGACTGTTCACTTGCTGCCTAATATCCCCCACCCCTGTGCTTGAATAACTAGAGTAAATGATATTCACTTCACCTGTCAGTGGTGTTAATAATATGGCTGATCTGTGTTTATGCTGCTAAATACTCTGAACAATGAATGTTGCCTTTAGATTGGTCACTTTTGATGCAGATTTACTCTGTTCTTGCTGTGAATATGAATAATTATTGTTTCTGAGAGTGAGTAAATAAACTTATTAAGGTTTTGTACAGTTTTGTGTTCAAAAAGTGGTTCATTCTTGGAAAAATGTTTTCATTGTATTGCTTGGGCACGTCTGAGCCCACAAAATGGGACTTCTCTGAAATTCTGATTAAACTTTATGCTTTGTTCTTTTATGGGCTTTTCTCCTTTTCTTTTATATTTTCTATTTTTCTATTCACAATGTATACATGTAGAGATTTAAAAAAAAAAAGGAGATTTTTGTAGAAAAAGACCTTTAATAATGGAAAAACAGTTAAAAGCACATGGGGTGATGCATTGCAGCTATATTGGTCTTCAGGTCAAATGTTACATGTGTTCCTGCAGTTGAGAGGGAGGAAACTGACATCACAGTGTCACTGGGCCATAAAATATTGCCAGAAAAGTTACAATAGTATATCCAGTTTATTCTTTATCAAGTGGTGATAAAATAGCACAACTTTCTCCAAAAAATATTTTCTTGAATAAACATCAGATCTTTAGTTTAGTTTAGATTATTTCTGTATTTATTTTATTAAATTGTATGGATGAGTGTCCCTTTATACACATGTATATACACACATGTATATTCATACATATAATTATAATTATAAATAGTATATGTATATTATATGTACAAAAATACTTATATACACTTAAATATATTGTTAACACTTATATTTATAAATATAAATCCATATCACACATTTATATTGTATATTATTGTATATTATATTTGTTCTGTATTCTTTTCATTGTATATTTACATATTGTTGTTGTTTTTTTACTGTTGACACCATCGACCGGAATCAAATTCCTTGTATGTGTTTACTCACATACTTGGCCAATAAACACGATTCTGATTCTGATTTAACAAATGGGCAAAATAAAGGAAATACGACACTGCCATTTCTTAAAGCAAGAATTTGGGAAGAAATCAAATGTAGTTTTCTACACAAAGTGTGTGATAGCTTGGGTCTGCAGTTTGCATGATGCTATCTGATTTGGAAAGCCCTGCTGTTTCCTGTTTTTGTTGTTTTGATGAGTATGTGTCGTCTGATCCCTTGGCTTTAACTATTTTTTTAACAAAATTTTAGCTCAATTTAGTCTAGATTTAGACGAGGGATCTAGCACTGGTGAGAAAGAAGCTGGGAAGCAGCGCCTTCCTGCCTCGCTTTTGTGTCGTCGCCCTCCATTGCCTACCCATGGACAAAGTTGAGCCCATCTTAAGTCTGAGTAGTTTGTAGTGACCCTCAAGATTGTTCACCTTTAACACTGCACCACCCAGTTATCGCCAAGCGACTGTTCTAGTGGCTCTGGCAAGTTAAAGGAAGTTGCAGATTCCTAAGAAGCAGCCAGAAGATTACTTTGTGGAGATGGATGAAACGAAAACAGCTGGTGCAGAAAGTAAGATCTTCAATAACTTATGTTTCTGTGAACCATCACCATCTTCTGCACTGAATGTGACCTTAAACATCGGAGTAAATGAAGAAAACCTAGTTAAACAAAAGTATGTTTGTTTGTTTTTAAAAAACTATCTGTCTGGTAAAAGTATGTGAACCGTTCGGATTAATATGTAATTTAATCAAATGTGTTTTCAAATAATGAAATGAAAATCAAATCAGGTGTGAGTGGAAGTCTCATCTATGAAGCATGGTGGTGGATGTGTTCTGCTTTGGGCCTTGACAGCTTGCCATCACTGGTTCTGAACTATACAAGAGGATTGAAAGACAAATGTCAAGACATCTATCTGTGGTCCTGACCTTAATCTAATAGAAATGTTGCTGAGGGACCTAAAGTAAGTGGCTTTTAAGCTTCACTACTGAGTAAAGGAGACACATGCAGGAACTCAAATGTGCCATGGTAGTTAAATTGGCATATCCAGCAGCCATTCAGAAGAGAAATGGTTCATCCCCTCATGTCCCAGCCATCACAGTCTCTTCACACCCCAAAAGGAGGTGCAGGTGTATCCAGACTAGAATGCTGATCAGGCCCTTTTTTCTTTCCAACCCGAACACGACTTGCATTTATATGTTTCTGTCCGAACCCGACTGGAATTTTAATGTTGGGCTGAAACAGCCGCTGCTATGTGATTATAATGATCCTCTCTTTAAACAAACTAACAAGTAAACTTTCCTTCATATTCTGTTGTTCTGAATTCTCCCGGTAACTGTTTCTTTCGTACGTCTCCCATGATGCTTCGGCTTCGGCTACTAAATGAAGCGTCATGGCTACGTTGTCATGGTTACGCAAACAAATCCCTGTGTACAGAGAAAAAGCAGCGATCCAGCGTGACGTAGCGTACGCCATACTTTTAATTAACATTAAAAAGTATTGTATTTTTATTATCAAATACTTTTAGAATTGTGTCATATGAGACAGACCTTTTGGAGCTTCATTGTGTATTAGTCTTTACTATTTTAATGATCAAAAGGGTTCGGCTCCGGTAGCCATGCTCTAATCCAGACCCGCACCAGCAGGTTCCCGTAATATGTTGTGGCAATAATCTTGACTGCTGGTGAAGTTTGAATTTTGCTTTATTGTTCCAAAATTGAACATTGTAAAAATAAACTCAATCTCCAACCACCGTAAGAGCTTGTGTCCATTAACCTTTGGAGTTGCTCAGCATTAATCAGCCGTTTCTGTCTCTGAAAGGATCTGTGTTTTACTGTTCAGAAGCGCGAGCACATGAGCCCTGACCCAAACTGCCGTTTACCTTTTCAAAATAAGGGTCTGCTTTTCTAAATTAATGCCTAGAGTGAAATAGTGCATAAGGCTTCTTTTCTTAACAAAATTACATTTTTAAACAATTAACAGAAAATAGCAAACCATTTAGGGGTTATTTATTATCTATATATGACAATAAACTGGAAACTTTAGTGGGTACGGTGATAAGCAGGTGGATGGAACAGAAGCTCTAGATTTCAGCTTTTGGTCCAAGTGACACGTCTGCCCCAATAATAATGGCTAATGCTTGGGATGGGATTGTGACACGCCCACTCTGCTGTAGGACACACCCACTGGGAGAAGCTCCTGGACTCGAATGAGGATGATAACCCTACTCACTGCTAAGTGGGCGTGACGAGTTGAGGGCGTAACGAGTAGTGGGCGTGACGACAAGTGCCGCGCAGCCGCAGTTCGACCGCCATGACGCGCCAGGAGTAAACATGGCGACGAAGGGAGTCCGTCAGCGCAACAGACGGGGAAGCAAACAAGATGCCAACAACGTGAACAGCAGCTCAGGCGGCGAGAACCGAGCGTCGAAGGAAGAGAAGACTCTCGACGATGGAAAATGCGGCGAAACACGAAACGAGTGAGTTTTGTTGCTGAAACGTAGGTTTTGTGGCGAGTGAGTGAATGAGTGAATGAGTGAATGAATGAGTGACAGCTCTGTGACTGACCCTCACCCTCCACACACACACACACACACACACACCAGGCATCTTGCTCTTTCAAACCCTCTCACTGGCAAAAAAGTACACACACACACACTCCTCTGCTTTTTACACACTCAGCTGACTGTGCTATAGAGGTGTCATTCACTCACTCACTCAATCAATCACTCACTCATTTGGAACCCCTACATCTACTCACCCTTCAACCCCCAGTGCCCTTCACCCTGAACCTTTCTGAAAGTTGTTCCTCAGTTCTGTTCAACAGAAATCACTAGTGAACATGAACATTCATCCATTCTCCAAACCTCTTTTCCATTTTGTGTTGAGGGGAAGCTGGAGCCGATCCCAGCGGACTACGAACACGAGGCAGGGTTCACCCTGGTCAGAAGACACAGGACAGAGACAGAGAACCATTCACACACACACTAATGTAGAGTAGCCAGTCAACCTAAACAGTGGACAGTGGGAGGAAACCGGAGAACCCAGAGAAATCCATGGAAACACAGAAAGTCACCTGTGGAATCGATCCCAGGACCTTCTTGTGCCACTTCTGGGCATAATCAGGAATGCTTTAATGCAGACAGATGTTGCAGGAATTTCTAGAGTCATTGTATTGGTCAAATTAGGCAATATCCAGAGATATTGGGCATCACGATTATACCCTTAAATATTAGAATATTTTTTATAGGCCATATTGTCCAGCCTTGGTTTGAATAGTTTGTGCTTTTGAGGAACACAGGAAACGCAAACACCATTATAACACCACCTAAAACATCTCCGTGACAACAGAGAACCTCTCTTCTTCTGCTTCATATATTCTTCACATATAAGCCAAGGCCTAATTGCTCATCGGGTGTTTATATTTCTAGTAGATTGTTGCAAGTGTATGATCCAAGCACTTTTTAAAAAATTAAATTTAAATTAAATTTAAAAGAGCACAAATGATGTGTTCACATTAACTTTGACTTCATTCATAATCACTTCCTGGTCTAAATAGGCCACAGCTGCTGCTGGAGGAATATATCTTGGTGTGAAAGTGGTGCTACGTAAATGGACAATACAGAATATAAAGTTGTGCTCATAAGTTTAAATACCCTGATGGAATTTATGATTTCTTGGCCATTTATTCGAGAATATGAATTATAACATTTAACATAATTATTTCTTTCACTCATGGTTGGTGTTTGGCTGAAGCCATTTATTGTCAAACAACTGTTTATTCTTTAATTCATAATCACAACACAAACTACCTAAATGACCCTGATCAAAAGTTTACACACCCTGGTGGTTTGGCCTGAAATCATGCACAACTTGACACAAACAGGTTTGAATGGTTATTAAAGGAACCATCTTCACCTGTGATCTGTTTTATCACAAAAAGAAAGCAAAAGAATTATCAAAGGCTCTACAGGAAAAGATAACTAAGTAACTCTATAAAACAGGGAAGGGATATAAGAAAATATCAAAGGAATTGAGAATGCCAATCAAATTCAAAATTAGAATTGAAAAAGTTGGGGTTTCTTTCGAAACCAAACCAAGGTCAGGTAGACCAACTAACATTTCACTGTCAGGAAAATTGTTACAAATACAAAGAATAACCCACAAATAATTTCAGGTGAAATACAGAAGAAAATGTGGTGTGACTGTTTCAAGCTGCCCAATAAGGAGGCACTTGAAGAAAGATGAGCTGCATGGTCGAGTTGCCAGAAGAAAGACATTACTACACAAATGCCACAAAGTTTCCCTCTTACAATAGAGCAAACAGCACAGAGACAAACCCCAAACCTTCTGGCACAAAGTCATTTGCAAGATGAGACTAAAATTGAACTTTTTGTTCAAATTCATAAACGCTACATTTGGGGAGGAGTCAACAAGGCCTATGATGAAAGGTAAACCATTCCTACTGTGAAACACGGTGGTGGATCACTGATGCTTTGGGGATGGTGAGCTACACAGGAAATTTGGTCAGAATTGATGAATGCAGCAGGTTATCAAAAAATCTTGGAGGAAAATTGCTACTCATTAGGCTAAAGATAAAGAGTCTCATCCACAACCACAACAAAAGACTTCACGCTGTCATTGTTGTCAATGTTAAAAGGGTAAACAGTTGATTGATAATAAATAGTTATATACACTAAAGAAAAGTTTTTGTGTTATCAATTATATTCTCTGAAAAATGGCTAATAAATCAAAAATTCTGTCAGGGTATGTAAACTTATCAGCACAAATGTTAATACTAAAGAAATAAATTTAACACAGCCACCAAGCATGTGAAAGTTGTTCAAAATGTAGTACTGTATATGGAGATCACAATGTGGAGGAAAAGGTGGAGCTGGAACACATTGTTCCTCCACCCTCTGATGCA
>JBBIGC010000082.1:15862686-15893049 GCA_037576955.1 Lepidarchus adonis | reverse complement strand
CACAGTCTGATCTCCTCCATCACACCTCAGCAGAGCCACAGTCTGATCTCCTCCATCACACCTCAGCAGAGTCACAGTCTGATCTCCTCCATGACACGTCACATTGATACAGTAATTCATGCAGAAGGAGGAACAACCAAGTATTGAAGCATAGGAATGAACATATTTTTCAGAAACCTGAAATTTCTGTTAAAAAAATTAAAAAAATCTTATTTAGAATATTATCTTAGAATTTTGGGTTTTATTATCTGAAGGCTATAATCACCGAGATTCCAGGAAATAAAGACTTCTATATAATATACGAATTTAAACTTTTTTAAAAGAATGTCAAGAAATATTAATATTAATTAAACTTTTTCACGACATTTTAATTTTTAGATGTACCTGTACATCTTGAAGTGGTTACAGTTTTTCTGCGGTCCCGTTCCTTCACCTGAAGCGCCGTTATTAACCAATCAGCGCGCTCGGTTGCTCGTTTCCAGGCTGAGAGACTGCAGCCCCTCAGCGGAAACCCCGTAGCAGCAACAGCAGCGCGAGACAAGATGGCAGGAGCCGACGGTGATGATTCTCTTTACCCTATTGCGGTGCTTATTGACGAACTGCGGAATGAAGATGTCCAGGTAATTATTCAATACATGTGTTGAGATACAGCAGTTGTGGAATATTGAGCTGAATCATCGCTGTCCTACAGACGTAGCGACGTGTTATTCATTGAAGCAAAGTGCGGCCTGTCCTGACTTAGCTTAGCCTAGCTAACCGGTGTCGTTCGGAGATATGAATAAATATCTAAACACGAAGCAGTTATGACTGTGGAATTTCAATAATTATTAATAGAAACACCAGTTACTCCAGTTTACCGGTGCCGTTTGGCGCTAGTTGGTCGTGGACGTAAGAAATGAGGATTCAGGTCAGGTTTGTTTGCTAACATTCACTGACTAGCCGGTTGTATGTGGTATTTGGCCACAGTTAAGCTAAGCTTTATTAACACAATCGGTATGTAAATGGACAACGGTCAAAACGAAAACACAGATGTTTGACCATCACTTCTACTGTACACGAACACCTGCATCTCCTAACACGATTCCGGCAAGCTCCTGAAGTTTGTAGACATCTGACTTCTCTCTGGGTGGATGACTCCATCTACACAAGAGCAATAATTTGGTCACTTGGTGTAGCCAGAACAATCTACTGTTCAATGCTCTTCACACAGCAGATGGTAGTGGATTTCACACTCACGTTCTTCACTTTGTCTGACTCCTTGGTCAACATTATGGAGCACTTCAGCTTTCTGGTCATAGTCATCATCTCCCAGCCCCTCAGTAGGAGCTGAACATCCACATCCCTTGTTTAAAGAAAAGCCCAATAGCAGCTAAAGGAGTAAAAGTCACCAATGGCAGTGATCTGCACTCATCTTGGGTTCATAATTGCTTATTCCATCACACCATCTGTTATACTGCGACCACTCTCCAGAGAAGGTGGTTGGCAATCTGCTGTTCCTCCAAGATCTTCATATACTGAGGGTGGAGTTCTGAACGGTCCAGGACAGGAGAATCTTTCTTGTGCTTAGTGAGCTGCCTGACCCCCACGGACAGATTTTTATGCTGAATCTTCATACAAAAAAACTTAAGACACAACCTCTTTGCTGGAAATCTAAATTTTGATGTTGTTTTTACTTTATTACTTGTCCATGTCACATTTTTCCTTTGCTGCTGTAAGCTCTTATGTAGACGTATTGGAATGTTTTTCTAATCAGTGCTGTATGATCGCTCTAAATTGACGGTGGCATAGTTTGATTTTTATTAATTTAAAAATGTATTTATTTATTTTGGCTGTAGTTGTTAATCTTTACATTGTTTCTGTAACAGTTGCGGCTGAATAGCATCAAGAAACTGTCCACCATTGCCCTCGCACTGGGAGTGGAGAGGACACGCACAGAGCTTCTCCCTTTCCTTACAGGTAGGGCTAATGACCTAATGTTTCCTAAATCTATATATTTTTTTATTAAAACAGACACTTACTCCATCACACAGCATGCAAAATATTTTCTGCAGACGTTACCAAAATGTAGCATGTTGTTTTTTGTTTCCCCCTTAATTTTCCACAGTATTGTGCGTGCTGTGTGATGGAGGAATTGTCTTCTCGACTCTGATGTTACTATTATTGACAATAATATTAATAGTGTACTTGCATACAATGGAACTGTTTTTATCTTATTTTTTTTGACAGATTAAGTTTTAACTTTGAGTTGCCAAATTAAATCTGCTCATGTTACAATTTGTGTGTCTGCATTTCCTGCAGATACCATCTATGATGAGGATGAAGTGCTCCTCGCTCTTGCCGAACAACTGGGCAACTTCACCATGCTGGTTGGAGGACCTGAATTTGTACACTGCCTCCTTGTAAGTGTCAGACTTCACAGTTTAATCAGGACAAACTGTGGAACTTTTGAGTCTTTCTTCATGCTGTTGGTCACTCATCATTGCCATACTTTGTCATTTACATTTATTTATTTATTTGTCCCTAGCCCCCATTGGAGAGCCTTGCTACAGTGGAGGAGACAGTTGTACGGGACAAAGCAGTGGAGTCCTTACGCAAGATCTCCCATGAGCACTCACCTGTGGATCTGGAGGTGCACTTCGAGCCCCTGGTGAAGCGCTTGGCCAGCGGTGACTGGTTCACGTCCCGCACCTCAGCCTGCGGCCTCTTCAGTGTCTGCTATCCACGCGTCTCCAGTACCGTTAAGGCTGAGATTCGCCAGTTAGTAGCTCATTTGTTTTGTCATTATTGATGCAGTAATTTGGCCAAAGAAAATGTGCGCATATTGATATCGGAGCATCTATGACTGAATATAGGTGTAGTTTTAATTATAACCTGTAAGCTTTTATAATTTCTTAGCTACATTTATCTGCATGTTCCAGAGTAACAAATACAGCTCGGCTAATTTCTGACATTTGAGATTGTGGGGGTTAAATATTTAAATTATTAGTTAAATTTAAATTCAAATCAAATTCAAAATGTTTGTCACATACACAGTATGATGTGTAGTGAAATGCTTTGGCGACCGACCATGATCTAAGAATACAAAACAAGAAGCAGTTTTAAAGACATTAAAAAAACTTAACAGTAAATACAGCAAAAATATTAACTTCTAAAGAAATATGAAGAATATGAGAGCAATAACTAGGTGCTAAATGTACAGTATGACAAGTTGTTTTTCCCAAACACACTAATTGAGACATTGTGAAGATTTTTTAAAAATTCGTACTTGGCCTGAAAGTTTTGTTAAACAGGTCGTCATATCTTCAGTGTCCGTTACTAACTACATTTAATTGCTTAAAGAAGAAATAAATTTTTCAAAACTAAAAACTGCTGTGAAACCAAAAGCTTCACACACTTAATTTGCTTTATAAATTCTGTGACACTTTTGGCAGTGGCAACACCATTCAACCTTGACCCTGTGATCTAGATTTCTCTTGTCTTTCCTGATTAAGAAGCTGATTTAATTTGACCATATTTGGTAAAATGATTCCAGCTTTACCATATATCCAGAACTTAACTTGGTCTTGTGGGTCGACAAATAGCTGTATAAACTTTACCTGGATTTTGATGTGTTCAAGGTAAAAGAGGCTGTAGTAGTGAGGGGCAATATGACTCTCATTTTAAATTGAATTTAATTTTTTTTAACAATTTGTGATATGTGATTGTCAGAACTTAAAACACTCATGAAAAATAAAACAATTTAGTTTTGCTTTAATGAATTTTTCACTGCAGGGTCTGAGAAACACAGAATAAAAATGTGTTCGTTATACATTCTTTTTAAATATGGACCTGCTGGCCTTTTTTTGTTTGTTTTATCTTTAAAGATGATGGGAAAAATGCATATTGTGGCATATTGTGTATAAAAGAGATCTCAAAGTATCAGTATATGATTTTGCCTACACTAGTGATTTAGGTCTATTATATTTGAAATGGGGACTGTATGTATGGTGGCGTGAGCATACATTTTATGGCTTCAGTGCTTGTTTTTCCTTTATAATTGGAGAAAATGGAAAGATGGTGCAGGTTATAGCGCCATAATCACGATACTGATCATTTGTCCATATTGTACAGCCCTTATTCCAAAGAATAGTAAAGCAATGTTTGTCACAATTGGTTAAAAATGATAACGTCAGTTCTGTGGTAAGATAATATCATTTGTTTGCTCCCACAGGCATTTCCGTAACCTGTGCTCTGATGACACACCTATGGTGCGTCGTGCTGCTGCTTCCAAACTGGGCGAGTTTGCTAAAGTCCTGGAACTGGAATATGTGAAGAGTGACATTATCTCTCTCTTCACTGCACTGGCATCTGATGAACAGGTCAGTTTGTTATTCCATACCATACTACCATGTTAAAATGAGCAGTTTTCTATATCTTCAATAAATGTCAATTTGTGCATTTGAGTGCATGTACACGTTCCTCAAACACTAGATTAGTATTCTCCTTTCCCTGTTATTTTGCAACATACCTAAAAATAGAGCTGGGCCCTAAAACGATAATTATATCTATATATAATATACCATTATTGTCATTACGTCCGTGTTTTAACAGACAACACGTAACAGCCAATGATAATGAGAGTGGCGCTGTAATGAACCAATGAAGTGGCTGGATTTGTGTTACAGCCGCCAGACACAGCTGCACGCAAGCTAATGTTTGGGCTACTTTAGCCGCTAATGCTGCTAATGCTACTTAAGCTACACACACTGGTTCATCAGCAGTGGGAATGAGGGGGAAAATAAAATGTTAACAAAAACTTGCAATACATGCAAATGGACACAGGCCGAAGCTAAAAAAATTTGTGTTAAAAAGGAGGGTTAGATAAATTCTGTAGTGTGGAGATATTTTGTCTGTTTACAATCCGAAGCAGAGCTGTACCTCACTCCACATTTGCATCTCAAACATTTTCCCTCAAAGAGAAGTGTAACACAACTCTTTTACCACCTGAAGCTGGTTCATTGTTTAGAGCAGGGGTGTCCAACTCAAATACACAGTGGGCCAGAATTTAAACCTTGGACGTAGTCATGGGCCAACATCGATATTTATTGAAAAGATCTTTACGCAGATATAACAATGAACCTTTTTATATAAACCAAAACAAGTTTTGCTTAAATATTAAAAATGGAACAAGCAAAGCTTAATACTACGCAATATATAACTTAATATTGCACATATGCAAATTCGAATAAAAAATACATATCAATGGCATTCATTTCTTAAATAAAATTTCAGTTTAAATTGTATGCCTCTTTATTTGCAGCTTTCTGATTTATATTTCAACAGTAACATTCCACCGGCTAACAATACATTTTAAATAAAATAGCAAGCATCAATAAACTAATAATAATATCCTTTAATGACGGTGCCACCATTCAAGCCCATGCCTTGGAGCAGCAAGAAAACGCGCAGAAAGAAAACGTTAATTATAGCTCAGTTTGCTACACACTGATCTACTCTGTGTCCGAGTCAGATACCTGGCGTTTGTTCTTGGACGGTATTTTATTAATGTTTTAGATATTCTGCCTTCCATCTGTTCAGAAAACTCCTGTTTTTCTTTTTGCCATTTTTCTAGGAGAGTAACACTGCGCCAGTATTAGCATAAAGTTGCTATGACAACTGTCATACAGAGAAGAGGGGTTTATGGGTCCTGTTCTGATCGATGTGCCAAACTGACTGCACTCCGCAGTAGTATTCGCGATACATGTGCTGTAAAATACAGACGGGCCAACTCTAGTAGTCAGAGTTTGACTCCTATGCTTTAGAGCTGTAAACGTTCCATGACCATTAAACATATCTTTCAGATGGTGCTTCACAGTGAAATCTGAAAAACAAATGTAGTGTGTTCTTCACTCAGTAGAACCTAAAAGCCTTTTAACTGATCAGGATTTAAGGTTTTGTATGATTTCATTTTATGTTCTATTGCATAATTTATGTGGAATGGATCAAATAATGCAATTCTCCATTCTGTTTGTTCTCCTGTAACACTATTGACTGGTTAGAATTAAGATTTTGGTTTATGATATTGTACCTATTTTATCTATCTGAAATACAATTGTATAATGTTCTACAGTACAGTATCTTCTGACTGAAAATAAATAATTTATGCTAGAATGAACCTTACGATACCTTCACACCTCACTTGACGGATTCATATCCTGATTTATATCTACATTAGTTCATGTGAAAATTGTTTTTTCCACTTTGCTCTGTCTGAAAAGCTTCATTTTTTGAGCAGCTGACCACATGTGGTGTGTATTGCAGGACTCTGTGAGGCTCCTGGCTGTGGAGGCATGTGTTAGCATTGCCACACTGCTGCCTCAGGAAGATCTGGAGACCCTGGTCATGCCAACCCTGCGCCAGGCAGCTGAGGATAAGTCCTGGAGAGTGCGCTACATGGTGGCAGACAAGTTCTCTGAGGTAAGAGAAAAGCAGCATGTCTTATGACTTGATGTGGAGCTAATAGATGAGACTGTGCAGTACTTAAAATTTTTTTTTTTAGCTAAATCTAATAGTCATGTCTTTTGGATTTTAAAACTTGGCTTTCTCTGGATTTTTTTTTCTAGAACAGTGAGGTTAAAGATGACCATATTTGGTAAAATGATTCCAGCTTTACCATAAAGCCAGAACTTAACAAGGTCTTGTGGGTGGATAAATAGCTGTATAAACTTTACCTGGATTTTGATGTGTTCACAGTAAAAGAGGCTGTAGTAGTGAGGGGCAATATGACCCATTTTAAATTGTGGCCACAATTTAATTTTTTTTAGCAATTTGTGATGTGTCAGTATGTGATATTGGTGATTGTCAGTACTTAAAACGCTTTCATTAAAAAAAAATTAGTTTTGCTTTAATTTTTCACTGCAGGGTCTGAGAAACACAGGATAATGTGTTCATTTTATATATTTTTATATATATTTAAAAATGTATTTTTTAATATATATATATAAATATGATATATAAGCTTTGTTCACTTCAGGGAAATGTCCTCATATTCTTGCAGGCCTGATATAATCTCATAAGAATCCGTTCTCTGCAGTTGACCCAGAGAAAGTGTGGTTTAAATGAGTTTTTAGACTAAAATTTTGTCTGGTTGTCTATGTTGACTGCTTGACAACAATCCTGTCACTAAATTAAATTAAATTTTAAATTAATTAATTAATTAAATTAATTAAATTTAGTTTTAGAAGTTCAGATGTCATTATCTATATAGTAAAAGTTCACATTTGCTGTAGCTGTATATTGTCTGTAACGTTATATAGATGGATTAAGACTCAAGTAAATATGACTGGAAGCATCGCAGCTAGTTCTTTCCCAGACACTGTTTTGCTAGATAGACCAAATGTTATCTGTAAATTGCTTTTTTTTTTCCCCTACATTCTCCGTAAAAATTTAAGTAAATAATAATAAATATGAATGAATTTAAATTTAATTGAATTAAATATTTTTTACATTTATGCATTTATGATTTTAAAGTAGTAAATCTCAAATATTTGGGAACGAGTTTGCTGCAAATAAATATTATAGGTAATGTAATCAAGACCATTAGAGTCCAGACTGAAACTTGGACAAAAAAATCTTGTTGGTTGATTGAATCCTTCTTTAAAATGTTTTATTTTTTTTATGTTTAGATTTTATTCTAATGTGATGGTCATATTTTGGCAAACAGTGCAGTGCAGGGGTTATCACTGATTGTTATATCAGCACATTAAATTATCATCTTGTTTTCTAGCAGAAACCACACACCTCACAAATGTAGAAGTTTTCTGCTTTGGTTTTAACACATCAGTTGCATGTGAAATGTAGCATTAGATTTTGTAAATGCTTCTAGAGGCAAATGCAGTGCAAAATTAAATACAGAACGACATTCTTATGTGTTTATGCTAAAGAAACCGCTTTGAACTTGCTCCACTTTACATACACTTTACAGATATAATATATACATTCAGCAAAAATGATTTCTCTTTAGCCTGAGACCAAGAAAACAGTTAAAATATAGACTGTTCATTTCGTCTGGGCTGAAGTACTATAACCATAGTCTCCATCAGGCAGAGCATTAATAACTATTTAAAATATTAACTTTCTCAGAGGAAGATTTTGGAGATATTGTACTTTTCCCCACTGCTGCCTCAGTAACTTTCTCTAGAACAAAGCATTTCACCTCCGTCCTCTCAGCCACTCAATGACTTTTACATTTTAACTTTCAGGAAGCAAAAACTTGGGGAAAATGTAATGCAATTTTTTTATTAAAAGAGCACAGACCAAATCTGATTCCCAGGATCTGTATGAGCTGAAGTTATTTCTGAGTGAAATTTATTGTTGCAGTTTTTTTCCAAATGTTTGCGTCACAAGTCGTGCATGCAAAAAAACTGCTTATGAGTGAATTATTATTATTTTTCATGTGTGCAGAATGACCCCTTGTGCACAAATTCAATTGCAAATAAAACTGAGCTTGTATAAAGCAGCATTTACTGGAGAAGTGTGATGCACGAAGCGTTCATGAGTTGAGCGGATGCTAATCTGAGCTAACACCAAGTTTATGTATGAAACTGAAAAATCGATTTTTCAGCTGCAGAAGCTAGCTGTGGAAAACAGCCAATGCTAAGCTGTGTTCAGTAGCTTGTTCTGGTGTGAATGTAAACAAGGGGAAGCTGTCAATCAAGGCACAGTGACGTCCATGGAGGAGCAATCGAGGTGAAAAGGGGTCAATCATGAACGGGCCAATGCCGTCTTGGTTCCCGCCTCGTATTGTCAAAAGTCAGATCTGCACGAGCACATAATGCTTTTCTGCACAAGCAGAGTTCACTGAGGCTAGTGGATATGCTCAGTTTTATTTGTGCACATTATAAATTTTTGCTCTTTTTTTTTTTTTCTTTTCCACCCAACTTATTTTTCTACTCACAGTTCAATAATGAATCCGTTGTTGAATTTGTGCGCGAGGACTCATTCTGTGCATGTTGTATTTAATGTCTGCTCTTGTAAGAATGTAATTCGCTCATGAGCAGTAAATAACGCCATACAGTAGCTTTATTTATTTATTTATTTATTGAATAAAATTTGTAAATAAAAAAAATAAAATTACATATTAATTTTAATGATTAAAGTTGATGAGCTTTGGCCAAAACTGTGTATTTTGACTTTAGTAGCTGAAGTATTGAAGTTAAAAATGAAGTTTTACCAAACGGTACATTTGTAACACTTATGACTACAGTGGTTTGCCGCCTATGTATGTTTCTGTAGCTGTATTCCATTACATCTTGCTGCACCAAGGGTTTCTTCTGACTTAACCTCAATGAACCATTCCAAATGGTTTCTTTTGTTTGCTTATCATCAGTCTGCTGTGATTTAAAAAAAAGAATTTTTTTTTATTGTACTGGTACTTTTTGTGAATTTGGGAAAAGAATGTTTTTATTTATTTATTGTATTGAATTCTAGTTACAAAAAGCAGTTGGTCCAGAAATCACCAAGAATGACCTCGTACCAGCTTTCCAGAACCTTCTGAAAGACTGTGAGGCAGAGGTGCGCGCCGCGGCTGCTAATAAAGTTAAAGGTAAATATGAACAAATGTGGGCGATGTTAGTATTACTGTCAGGCTGTGCATATAAACTCATTTCAGAATCAAGTTTATTCCAGCTGGTAATGTATGCTAATGATGTGTGTTTGTCTCTTGCGCACCAGAATTCTGTGAGAATTTGCCGGAAGACAGCAGAGAGACGATCATCATGACTCACATTCTGCCCTGCGTCAAGGTACATTACTCATGCAGTCAGCAGCCAACTGGATCACTAGACTTGTTAAGCTTTTCTGTAGCCTTCATGCTGTCAGTTTCATCTTTTGAGGCTGTTCTATTTTTCTCTTTTCTTTTTTCACCATACTTTTGCCCTCCCACCCCAAGAACTTGTTCAACACTAAAAAGTTGACAGATTCTGTGCAATTTGCTCCAAAAAAGTTTGAGCATTCTGTTGGTGCTCACTCAGCAGCTCACGGTCTGACTCAGCATCTGTCCCTGGTGTAAACGGCTTAGACTTAAACAAATCAAATTAGCCAGACCCGCTGTGTCTGAGCCCTGACCTTCTGTTAACAAAGGAGTGTTACCTGGAGTCGTGTGCACATTTTTACTTTATTTTGCCACATCTGTTATTTTCCTGGTCTTTACTAGTATTGTTGGTAATGATGATCCCAGCGGCACATCTGCTTTGGGGGATATTAATCCTAAAAATATTAAGTAGAATCTTTTGTGGAATTCATTGAAGGTTAGGCAGTGTCTAGTGTAATTGACTGTTAATTGCAGAAATCAGATCTAGGAATAATTGGCAGATTAACGTGCATAAATAAAGTTTCACCAAACACACCACAGGAGAGATTTTCCCTGCTGACTCATAAGACCCCATGCGCTGTGCTGCAGTATGATGCATAATTACAATTAAACTGTATAAAGTCTGTAATTACAGGGTTTAGTGCAGGGGTAATATTTCATTTAGTCTTAATGACTCATGCAGTCTGATTTGTGGGGGTGTTAACATTTGATTTTACAGCTGTCAAATGTCTCATTAATGCTTGTGTTGATAGGAATTGGTTTCGGACACGAATCAGCATGTGAAATCAGCGCTGGCCTCTGTGATAATGGGTCTGTCGACAATTCTGGGCAAAGACAACACCATCGAGCACTTGCTGCCTCTCTTCCTGGCACAGCTGAAGGATGAGGTAAGGATGTTGGAGTAAACGGCTGCAGCCACTGTTTTTGGTGTGTTATCAGAAGTATGACCCAGATCAGACTTCAGTGAGATGATCTGCGTCATCCTAGAACTGGGCACTTTGATCCCGTAGGCCAGCAGGAAGCCTTGAAGTGGGGGATGAATGGATGAGTGCTATGCAGTTTTCTCCTGCTTCATCTTTACATAGCTCTCTTTATTGCTTCCTGCAGCCCCATGGGCGTGCATTATTCTCCTGCTTCTTAGTTGGGTCTTTGAACAGGTCTCGTTTCCACACATTGACTGAAAAGACAAACGGAATAAAGGCTGCTTCAACGCTCGTGGTGTTTACTGATCTGCTAATACAAGGAAAAGTCTAATTTATCGCATTTTAACAGTTTTTCTCTGAGTAGAGAACAACTGCATTAAGATTTGTGGAATGTTATACACTTAACATGTAGTTAACATGAGTTCTAACTGGGGTCCAGTGATTTTTATATCATACGTCCCTTGTCTATAACCTTAAGTCGATTGAGGAAGAGCCATGTTTATCTAGCTGTCAAGTGCAGCTTTAAGCTGATTTTTGACTGAAGTTAACTGGTGTTGCGTTCAAGATATTGAGTCTTTTGATATTTTTTTCTGTCTTTTGTGCATCCACAAATTTTTTTGGTTGTTAAATTGCTGAAAGGTAACCACACATCTGCTTTTTCTCCTTCTGAGCATCAACACGATTTGATTGACCAAAAAAAATAACATTACCCAATATGCTGTACATATCTTCCAGACTGACCAATTTCCAATTACGTGTTCTTGGACATTTTACGGTCTTGTTAATGATGAAGATAAAAAAAAAATTGTCACTGTTTATATTTTCGAGGGGCATTTTTACCCCCAGTTGTCATTGTTCCTTTTGTGGGACAAAAAAACTGCAAGCTGACAAAGCTTTGCTATCTTCTTGTAGCTTCTCCTGCATTGTGGGCATCAATAACGTTTATTTTCAGAGTCTTACACAGCTGCTTAGAGGGAACGCATGGTGGTTGAGTGCCCACAAGTGTATGCACAAAGTTTGAAGAGTCGAGTGTTTGTAAACCTTTAAAATTAGTATCAACTGATATTCACTAATGACAGCAATTGCCATGCATCAGATCTAATGAGCTGATTAAGGTGTGACATTTTGGAACTCTTAGGGTGCCCAAACTTTTGCACAGTACTGTAGTGGTGTTATTTTTGTTAGTTTTTTGTTTGGTTAAATTTTTGGCATAAAAAGTGCATCAATTTTTGCTGAAAATAGTGTTTTTCCATGTCCTAGAGCAGGGGTGTCAAACTCTGATCCTTCCTTCCTCAAACACACTCACTCAGCCTGGCAATTAACAGGCGAGTTGAACCAGGTGTGTCAGAGCAGGGAAATCATCAAACTGTTTAGGACACTGGCTTCCAGGACCAGAGTTCCTCTCCCCTGTCGTAGAGAGACTGTTAACATCTTTACAATTACAAAATCTGTTATTTATAAAGAGGTGCCCACACTTTAGCATAAGACTGTACGCTTTAAGATCAGTAACTGACCGATAAGCTCCATTTTAATGGGCTCACTCAGATTTTTATTAATTTTCTTCACTCTTCCAGTGTCCAGAGGTGCGTCTGAACATAATCTCTAATCTAGACTGTGTTAATGAGGTCATCGGGATCCGCCAGCTCTCCCAGTCTCTTCTCCCTGCTATTGTGGAGCTTGCAGAAGATGCCAAGTGGCGGGTGCGGCTTGCCATCATAGAGTACATGCCCCTGCTTGCGGGCCAACTGGTGAGTCTCCTTTCAGTCTGCTTTGTGTCAGTTACTTTTAGTGATGTGCTAAAAACAAAAATGAGTTAATCGTCCTTATTGTAGGCAAACATTTACTACTGATGTTATGCATAATGGTAATTTATGTTAATTTAGTGCAAAAAAACCCCCCACATCTGTCATTAAAATAGGTCATGGCCTGTGTGCAGTCTCTGACCTCCTGTAATTAATATTTCCCACGACTGTTTATTGTAGCATTATGTTTATGCATTTAATTTTTTTTCTGCTTTCTTTAAAGGGAGTGGAGTTCTTCGATGAGAAACTGAATTCTCTGTGCATGGCATGGCTCGTCGACCATGGTACGATAACACTCTGATGCTGATGAATATTCATAATGTTAAACCGTTGTGGAATTCCATAGACTAGTGATGCTTTGTTTATCTGTATGATCTGCAAAACACTCTTGTGTCTCTTAGGATTTGCTGCTACATCCTATATGTTTACAGTTACTTACACCACCTCCTGTGTGGGCGGTGCTCTGAAGAAATGTGGTGTTTTGCAGAGAAGCTCAAAATATTCAAAGAATAGCGATTTAATTCAAAATGTACATTTCGTTAATCAAGCTTTTAGGTTCTCTTAGCCAAGACTTGTACCAAATTAGTTACATTACACACTATACAAAATACAATACGTACAGTGGGGTTAGAATATGAATCAAATACAGGTCATATAGGTGGTACATACAGTACAATAGGAATTCTGGAAATAATATTAATACCAACGTGACTGGTGGCACATAATTGGTCAATAAGATGACTTTTAAACTGACACTAATCTATATATATAATATATATATAATACACACACACACACACACACACACACAAAGGGAAAGTTATACAGTGGTGACCGAGTAATGAGAGATTGTGTGTAGTGCATTTCTGTAACGTAAGAAGTCGACCTCCTGCCTCTGTTTGGAAGAGTGATTTGAACGGCTTTAGGAACAAAACCTGTCTCTCTCTGTCTTGGGATTGCATAACAGCAGCCGATCACTGAAAAACTGCTGAATTATGTCCATATTGTCCACAATACCAGCTTGCGTAGTTTCCTGATCTCCATACCTATGATTTAATGGTAAATTTGATATGTGGCAGCGTCTTTTACATTTTGAAAAGTCAAGTAAAATAGGATCTTTTGTGGAATGCAATTAAATCTATTTATTTTTCGCTTTTCTTTCAGTTTTTTTCTTTGTCTTGTTTTGGTTTGAGATATTGTGCTATGTTTGTAATTTTTAAAAATCATCATGTATCTGTAAGCTGCACCGTTATAGAATAATTCTGCTGGATGTTCACAGCTGTATATTTTTAAATGGGCAATGGGGAAAACAATTATAATTTAGCATTTTCAGCTTTTTTTCCCTAAAACAGTGGTTCTCAAACCAGTCATTAGTGACTTTTTACATGGCCCACAGTTTGCTTTGTCCCCGTGTTTTGAAAGTTTGGTTAGAGCAGACGTTTGGACCATCTGGGAGGCCTTCAGGCCCAAGCCATTACCATAAGCACACCAACAGGTCAGTAAATGTAAAATAGTCTGTTCTCTTTCCTGTTCGTTTTGCAGTATATGCCATCAGAGAGGCTGCCACATGCAACCTGACCAAGCTGGTGGAAAAATTTGGAGCTGAATGGGCTCAGAATACCATTGTGCCAAAAGTGCTGGGCATGGCTAATGACCCAAACTACCTGCACCGAATGACCACCCTCTTCTGTATCAACGTGAGTGTTCTTGTCTTCTGCTCACACACACTAACGTTCACTGACTCACCCTCACATCAGCCGGAGACCAGTGTGGTTCATATGGCAACAAAGTAAGACCTAGGCACCTACATCACCTTAGTAGAGCAAGAAACCAGGCTAGACGGCCATGTTTCTGTGACTAAATGGCCAAGGGAAGTGTTGAAAGGAAATGAGCCTCCATTTCCTCTGTTCTGTCAGTGACTCAGTGATATGTAGTCACTATCGCCACGCGCCCACTGACTAACACTTCACATGAGCATACGCAGCCCATTTACGTAAGCTCTCATGCATGCTTGTGTCTTTCAGGCTCTGTCAGAGGCATGCGGCCAGGAGATCACCACCAAACACATGCTCCCCGTTGTCCTGAAGATGTCCAATGACCAGGTGGCCAACGTGCGCTTCAATGTGGCCAAGTCTCTGCAGAAGATTGGCCCTGTTCTGGACAGCAAGTATGTTTCCAGTAGGTTAGGGATGTCTGACTCCAGAGCTTGAATTCTGCTTCAGTTAGAAAGACCTTCATGATGTTTAAAAGTGTTAGAAAGGGCAAAAAAACCCACTGACCTGTGTTCAGGTTGGGGAAAACCTCATGATTGCATTTTAGCCTTGTATGCTATTGCACATGCTATTATTTTGCGTTTCTAGACTTTTAAAATTAATTAAATAGGAATTGTGCAAGAAAATTATTTTTGAAAATGTAGAACTTTTTAAAAATTCTTTTGACGTGTTGAAAAACTGGGTATTAAAAATTGTTGTTCATTTTATTTATTTATTTGTTAATTTTTAAAATGACCACTTTTTTGCAGGCCTTGATGTCCTGAGTTTTTACACTTTTTTGTGGACTTGAAGTTATTTTATTTATTTAATTATTTTGTGTGTGTGTATGTATATATATATATATATATAATAATTTTATTGGGTAGTTTTCATTGTTTGGATGAAATTTAACACTGTTTACTCATCCGTGTTCTTTTTTTTACAGCTGTTTACAGACTGAGGTGAAACCAGTGCTGGAGAAATTAGCTGCAGATCAAGATATAGACGTCAAATATTTTGCCCAAGAGGCCATAACAGGTAAGCAGTCACAACGAAGATGTAATACACCTGCCAATGAGGTTTTAATGAAGGCACTGATCATGTTTTCTTTTTCTTCTTCCATAGTTCTTGCCTTGGCCTAATTGGGCGACACTTCCCCATCTCAAGCTGACCCACACCATAATGATTGTCATCCAGGATCATTCATTGGACTGTTCAAGAGGAAGCTCATGTAGTTTGCCTCTTCACTGTGTTGGAGACACACTTTCTTGCTCGATAAATTGATTGAATTGAATGATCCTGAACACCTCATCTCACCTTCTATCGAGCTGACCTCAGCTTTACCCACAGATACACACCGATATGCGAACAGCCTTCCCCGACCCCACATCTTCTACATTTTAGTAGCTCACGTCTCTTCGCTAGCTAACATCCATTATGAGCACTTTTAGATGTAGTCTTACTATTTAAAGAACCGTGGTGATAAATACATCCAAAGTTACAAAATATATTCCTATTCGGGGGCGATGATGTTGAAGCCCCACTCATAACTGCATACGTTCTAGTTTGTGTGCTATAAACAGAAGCTGGTGGGCAGCTGATACTGATTCAGAGCTTGCATGGCTTGGCCCCATGCATGTGGATATCCGGACTGATCAGAACTGACAGCAGAGCTGCTGCTAGGTCTTAGCATTTAGGTCACGTGTTCCATCCGTCTTAAATGCCTGTGAATATTGAAGCCCAGGTTTTTCAGAATCTTTGTTCTGCTCTGATGTTCTAAAGGGACCACTGCGAATGAGCTCAGCGGTCACAATCCAGAGGATGCGTCTACAGCTCCGTTTTTTTCACCCAGATGTTCTCCGCCATGAACTATACTGCAGATTATATATAGTTTCCTCCTTGTTCGTTTAGTTTGTTTTGAACAGGTCTGTGTGACACTTCTTTACTATAAAGCTTGTGCATGCTCAAAGCTGAACTCCACCGCTGGTAGAGCAGGTTGGTGTGACCCGTTTGCTACGGCCCGCGTCCGCTTCTCGGCGTCGGAAAGCCGCTCCCGCTCCCTCTTTGTTGTTGTTGTTCGTTGTCGGAATGTGCATTATTGGTTTTATATGAACGTGAACCCACACTACCCTCAGATGGAGGGGAGAATCAATAAAGAACCTGACACATCGTTTTCCTTTTCCACGTGAGCTTTCTTCAAGGCTCGTCACACTAACGGCAGCTTGAAGTTTTTCAAAAATATCCTGTGTTGCGTTGGGTTTATTTCGGTAATTCCTCCCAATCAGAACAGTTCGTTCAAGCTGTCAAACTAATAAAGCAGATGAGTGACGAGTTCACTGGCTCTTTCTCAGTCACCGCATGTGGCGTCGACGTGGAGACACTAATATGAGCTTTGTCACTTGCAGAAGTGAACTGTACTCGACTGCTGTTTGTCTTTGATAAATTTGTGAGTTTCAGAAAAGAAATTGCACGTCAGTGCGTTGCTGTAAATCCTGCAGAAATTTCTGAAAAAGTTGTTGGGTTTTATAAGCTTTTTTTATTTTTAGACTTCAATTGCAGCTGTTGTTTTTTGGACTCCTGTAGGTCTCGCGAAGCCTCGGTGAGCGCGTCATGACTGTAGGCAAAGCTTTTGTTCTAACAAGGATGTTGTGTGTCTGCTGTGGATTGTGTGACAGCTGCTGTCGAGTGTGTGTGTGTGTGTTTACCGCTGCTGCATCACGACTCACCTTTTGAGTGTCGGCAGCGCTTTACTCCTCATCAGGCTCAATCGCAGGGGAATTCAGCTGCCGCTATTTAGGGAAGTCTGCTGGCTCTGACTGCTCGCTTGACCATTATGGCTCTTGATTTATTCCCTCTGAAGGGTTTAAGATGCTTATTTTTCTAAGGGGTTGACACACACATTCAAATACTAGTCTAGAGGGACAGGATTTGGTTTGAGATTAAGGTTAGTGAGCAGGTTTATGGCAGATATCCTTCCATCAGTGTACTGTACAGTGAGCTGTAAGCCCAAGGAGAGGGCGTTGTAGTGTAATCTGATTTACGGATCAGAGCTGTCTGGCTGGTTCTGGTGGCTCAGTCTGGCCTTAATGATGGAGTCCAGTGAGTTCTCCTCGACACATCGCATGAGCAAGTTCTAACCTGAACCTTTTGAGGCATGTGTTTGAGGAATAATTTTTTAAAATGTCAATTTTAAGATATAAAACTACTGGTAATCTGGCTAGCTGTCATTCCCAACAAGCATCAATGAGTTTTGGGTGCCCAGGCCCCGTCACTAATTCAACAGTTGTTCCGTCATGGATTGCTTTTGGTAGGTATTAACGACTGTACACCTGGAACAGGTTTTTTTTTCAAAGTGGCTCTTTACACTTGCCCATTTTTCTTGCTTCCAGCACATCAATTTGAAGAATTTGAATGTAATAATATCCAAGCTCCCCTGATAGTTGAATGTATTTTTTCACTGAGAACTCTATATTGAAATTAGTACTGGTTCAGTTTTGGGGAAAATTAAACCCAACATTTTTGTAAAAGGGAAAAGATTTGGCTATGTATATGCTTCAAAATTGTCAGCAACAATCAACCACTTGATTTGTAGTAGTAACATTGTATTGCCAAAAGTATTCGCTCATCTGGCTTTACATGTATATGAACTTGAGCGACCTCTCATTCTTAATTCATAAGGTTTAATGATGTCGGCCCACCCTTTGCAGCTATAACAGCTTTAACTCTTCTGGGCAAAGCTTTCCACAAGGTTTAGGGGTGTGTTTATGGGATTGTTTGACCATTCTTACACAAGCACATTTGTGAGGTCAGATACTGATGTTGGTTGAGAAGGCCTGACTCACAGTCTCCGCTCTAATTTGTCCCAAAGGTGTTCTGTCGGTTGGAGGTCAGGATTTTGTGCAGGCCAGTCAAGTTCTTCCACAACAAACTTGCTCATCCATGTCTTTACTTACCTCGCTGTTAGAAAAGGAAGGGGTCGTCCCCAAACTGTTTCCACAAAGTTGGGAGCATGAAATCGTTCAAAATCTCTTGGTGCTCAATCATTGAGTTCCTCTTGACTGGAACTAAAGGGTCAATCCCTGCTCCTGAAAAACAACCCCACACCATAATCCCCCCTCCACCAAACTTTACACTTGGCACAATTCAGTCAGACAAGTCCCGTTCTCCTGTCAACCGAACAAACCCAGACTTGTCCATCATCTTGCCAGATGGAGAATTGTGATTGGTCACTCCAGAGTTCGTGTCTACTGCTGTAGAGTCCACTGACGGCGCTTTACACCACTGCATCCGCATTGCACTTGGTGATGGAAACTCATTCCGCTGTTCTTGAGCTGATCTGAAAGCCACGTTCAGTTTAGAGGTCTGTGGCAATTGACTTCAAGTCAATTCAAGTTGCTGATCTCTGCCTCAGCATTCGTTGACCCCGCTCGGCCCTTTTACGAGGCTGAACACTTCGTGGCTGAGTTGCTGTCATTCTCAATTGCTTCCACGTTGTTCTAACACCATTGACAGTCGACTGGAATATGTAGTAGTGGGGAAATTTCACCACTGGCATCCAATCACGGTACCACGTCGGAATTCACTGAACCCCTGAGAGAGACTCATTCTTTCACTAATGTGTGTAGAAGCGTCTGCTGCCCAGTTGCTTGAAGTTCTACTCCTGTGGCCATCATGGAAGTGAGTGGAACAGCTGGATTTAATCATTTAGATGGGTGAGTGAATACTTTTGGCAACATAGTGTATGTGCTTCTGTTGCACTTGAAGTGTAGTTATGGCTCATCACTGAATTATGCCTTACCCAGCTCTTCAGAAACATTTAACCTACAGTGAAATCCCATGTATTGACTACAGTCAATGGAAAGCGACAGTTTAAAAGATGCAGAGCTAGAGTCGTGTGGAAAAAGTTGACGCACTGTTTTTGTAACATTCTTGGACATGAATATTTAATCTAAATTTTAGCGATATTGGGAAATTCAATTAATACAACTAGATTAAAACTGAAGAAACTATTTTAAAATCTTTTAGTGAAAAATAAATTAGGACACCCTCACCTTTTATTCTCAATTAAAATGGCTCGTAGCACATCAGGTGCACGTGATTAGAACATTGTTACTCAACATTTTGAAGGAGGTTTACACCTCAAATATTTAGTTTGTTGTGCTCCTGACTTGAGGTAAGAGTGAACACCATGGTGAGATCGAAAGCTGTGTGTGAGGCCTTCAGAAAGAAGATTGTAGCAGCTTATTATTCTGGTAAGATGATTTCGAAAGAGTTCACAATCAGCAATTCCATTGTCTGGAAAATAGTCTATAAGTGGAGGACTTCCAAAACTACTGCCAACATGTCCAGGTCTGGCCGTCCAACCCTAAAATATCACTGTATCTACAGCAGGCTCTTAGTACTGTTCAGAAAGAGACTGTAAAACTTCGACCTGCATGGGAGGTGTGCAAGGAGGAAACCGTTGCTCTTGAAGAGAAACATCAAGGCCAGAGAGAACGAAGACCAGGAATTATATTCTGTGGACACATTAGTCTAAAACTGAATTGAACTGAACTGGATACCATAACGGAGGTCTGGAACCAAATACAGCATTTCCAGAAAAGTACCTCATACCAAATGTGAAGCATGGTGGTGGAAGTGTCATGGTTTGGAGATGCTTTGCTGCAGCAAACCATAATATAATCCACCATGGATTCTACCTTGTATCAGAGGGAGCTTGAGGAACATGAGACCATCTGTAAGAACATTAAAGCTGAAGCGGAATCCCTCAAAAATCTCACAGATTTAAATAATTCTGCATTGAGGAACGGAGCAAACTTTTCTCAGACCAGTGTCGGAGATGGTAGATGCTACAAGAAGCTTCTCACTGTGGTTATTTCAGCCGAAGGTGGGTAACGCCTATTGAGGGGTAGGGTGTCCTAACTTTTTAATCAGTTAGAAAATGTTCATCTTTTAATGAACGAATCAAGGTTAATTAGTTTGTCTGGGGTTTCCTGACGTTTTCCATATGACTATATGACGTATACCCTCTAACTGGACATGGAGCAGCATTCTCTCAAAAAACATACACGGGGGAAGTACTCTTTATTTATTCGTACAGTAATATAATGACCTGTTGTAGATCTGTATGTTTGGAGCCTGATGATTCATGTCCCATGGATGACATTTTTGTGGCACATCTTTACTCCTCCAAGAAATGCACCAAAATTATCCACATACAGTTGAAACCAGAAGTTTACATAATCTGTATATAAATCTCAATATCTGATATTAAATTAGACAAAACCGTTTCTGTTTTAGGTCAGTTGGGATTACCAAAATCATTTGTATTTGCCAAATATAGAATGATGTGTGAGGAAAAATGTGCCTACGCTCCTCGAAGTCAGAAGTTCACATACACAACGGTTACTATGCCTTTAAACTATTTGGAAAAGCTGATGATGTCATGGCTTTGGAAGCTCCTGATAGGTTAACTGACATTAATTGGAGGCACCTGTGGATGTATTTAAAGGCACCGCAAACACACTGCTTCCTTTTGTGACGTGGGAAAATCAAAATCAGCCAAGATCTCAGGAAGAGTGTGGAGCTCCACAAGACTGGCTCATCTTTGGTTACAGTTTCCAGAAGCCTGAAGGTGTCCCGTTCATCTGTTCAAACACTTATACACAAGTATAAAGACCATGGGAACGTTCAGCCATCACACCGCTCAGGAAGGAGGCGTGTTCTGTGTCCCAGAGATGAACGGGTTTTGATCAGAATGCGTGGATCAACCCCAGAACAAAAGCAAAAGACAATGTGACGATGCTGCTGAAGCTGGTAAGAGTGAATCATTATCTTTAATGGCAGACGGTGAAAACAGTGTATGTAGACTTGTAGTTTCAACTGGATACATGCAAACTGGGAATAATTCTCCATTGCTGGTTTGAACCTGAGGGGCTTTGCAGTGCATCATTTATCTTTTCAATAGTGTATTTGAGTCATAAGCAAACCTAGAATCCCCTAAAGGAATCAATAAGGTACAGCTGTCTGTTAGTTATGGTGTATTGTACTTACAGACTTTTTACTTTGGGGTTAGTGTTTGGGACCTTGCCCTTGTGATTGGAAGGGACCGACTCAATACACTGCTCCCTGTGTGGATATGTTAAATACAGAGGTCTCACAGGGCTGAACATTTAAACTTTTATATTAAAATTGCTGTTTTCACATTGACAGGACTATAACGATCCTGTTCTATCAAGGAGGGTTTTAATTGGCAAAGTTTAATCAATTGGTGGGACAAAAAACAGGTCTGAGTGAAAAAATTCCATTGAAATACAAAATGTTTTAATTGCAGTCGAAAACCTTTTTAATTTCAATCAAATCGTTCAGACCTATTTTACAGACATATTGCAGAACACAACAGCAAAAAAACTCCACCAACAGTCGTCTTTTACTGCAATCTCTCAGGTTTAATACCAACAACGTATCGCCAACAAAAGCTTGACTACAAACTCGAACAAGTCGTGATGGGATCATTTGTTTTTTCCTGAAATGGCACAGACAAACACATTCACTACCGACACCTATTCTAGGCGCCAGGACTATTACTGTAGCTTCAGATATTGCTATTATACTTATGGACGTTGTATAATATCGCTGGACCGCAACCGTGTCACGTAGCTTCATCTGACCCCAACCCCCCTAAAAGCCACATAGTGGAGTTGGAAGGAGGACCTCGGAGGGGCTTTGGTTCCATAAAGAGGTCACTTAACACTATTCCCCAACAGGAAATTGAGTAGGATTCCATTAAAACATACATTCTTCAAAAGAAAAAGGAATAGAAAGGCACGTCACTATAACGCTAGAAAAGGTTTCTGGAGAAATCTTTAGAAGAGTGCATCTAGCAGCCATTGTGCGAGAACATTTTACAGCTCTTTATTGCTCACCCAGTGAATTCAAGAGTGGCTTCAGTTCATAAGCATTGTACCAAAGAGGGAAACCGAAGGGCAGGACATTAACTGTTGCTTTACACTGCAGCCACGGTCGTCTTTACCATTTACCAACGTTTAGAAGTACAGTTACCACTTTAACCGTGAAAAAAAAGTAGAGAACCCGATCAATCACATTTGTAGGGGAGAACATATTGCTTTAATACTGACGGGGAAAACGATCTACTGTAACTGTACTGCAGTGTGCTTTCTGATTCCCTTTGTGCTTCTTGAAGGAATTCTATTAAATGAACAACCGACAAGGTTAAATCATATCTGCCCTGGGATCGGATTGGCAAGAGGGGAAGGTTGGCAGGGTCAATACAAAGTAGACATTAAACTCATTGCCATATTATTCGTCCCTGAGGGCTCTCCGACACTAGTGACCCCCTCCTAGTTAGTAATCCTGAGATCCAGCCCCAGTCTGAATCAGTACATCAGTGGTCACCAGGCCCGTCGCTGGAGATCCGTCAGGCTGCAAAGTTTAGCCCCAACGCTAACACACCTCACCTGATCCTGCAAATTATTTGCTGTGCTCCAATTATGTTCCAATCACTATTATAATACTAATATGGTGTGTAGTGAGAGTTTGGCAAGTTACTATGAAAACAGTTAAGAAACAGCACTGTTTTGTACTGAATGCTATGCTATGCTACGCTAAGACATAGCAGGCTACTTAGAAACTGCTAAGGACTTTTTCTAGAAAAAGCTCACATTTGCTAGATTATTTCTAATGATCATTGACTGACTTTTTTTTCTTTTACTTTTTTAATAGTTTGTTTTAGGATGGGCAGTGATGGAGTGTACTTATTTACAGTCCTGCATTTAAGTTCCACTTAGCTTAGCTGGTTAGCTATACAACTGTAGGCCAGGGAGCCTGATTCCTGTCCTGGAGGACCAGTGTCCAGCACAGGTTGGTAGTTCCCCTCCGCAAACACACTCCTTACATCTGGCAATGGACAGGTGAGTTGAACCAGGTGTGTTTGAGTCGGGAAAATCACCAAACTGAGCTGGAAACCATCTTCTATTAGCCATTTGCCTTATTTTTCAGTAAACAGCAATTAATATCTTAAAGGCGTTTACTTCCAATAGCCTCAAATATTCACCCATGCTGAGTACGCATTCTGAATTTTGGGTTCCTACATACTACGTATTCAAAAATCAGTTGGCATTAGTGTTTAGCATATAATTGCACAGCTACTGTGCTAAGCAGGTCCTGATTAGCGGAGTGAAGTGTGGTAGATTTGCATTGGAGATAAAACCAAGCAGGACAGCAGATGCCCAGTAGGATGGGTGGTGACCACTACAGTAGAGGTTTAGTTCACTAGCACGCAGCCTTGCTGGGCCTCCACCGTCTCCATCATCTCGCAGTCCGTGTAGGGAGGCGCCGGAGCAGTCTGGGCTGCTTTGGTCTCTCCCTGGCCGGGGGGAAGTGGGGACGGCTGAGCGGGGCTCCATGCGTACAGGGGCTCCGTGGGGGTGGATGGGGTGTATGCGGAGCGGCTGAATGCGGGGCAGTCCGAGGGAGAGGCGGTGGAGGGGAAGAGCAGGTCCGGGCTGTGGGGGAGTGCGGAGGTGCAAGGCTCCAGGAGCGGAGTGAGGGGCTGGGTCCGGGAAAATGGCGGACTGGAAAGCGGGGTGCCGTGCTGGGGGTCCAAGCATTCCTGCCCCGGCAGGTACTGGTCCTCAGCTAGCTGCATCTGGTGGAAGTAGGCCTGGAGCTGGGACTGCTTCTGGAGGTGTAGTCTCTTCTGCTGGAGCCTAGTGATGGAGTCACAAACTCTTATGACATGACAGACATTTCCACAAGACTGTTTTGTAATTCTGATTGGTTAAAAAGTCCGTATGGTGTAATCAATCGTTGATGGTAAATTTTTCTTAAGCAACAGTGGCATTAAGTGTGTTTGTGCTTGGGACAGGTGTAATCAGGTAGAAATCATTTTTGCTAATTGGTGTACGTAAGTTCCAGTGGTAAAACCGGACATAAAGCAGATTTTGATGCCAATCATATCTTGGCTGATTGGCTTCGTTGGGCCTGGGGAGGAAATTTGCGTAAAATCTAATTTTTTTTGGTCAGTTCACATCTGAACAGACCAACATTGCTACTGACCTGTGTTCTTGTAGTTGCTGCTCCAATGTACGAGGTGCAGGCTCCTTACAGAACATCTGCCCACTGCCAGGACCGCTGGCAACCAGACTGGCCCTCTGGCAAAACACACAAGTCCTCATTAACCCAACCCACTTGAATTAATCTCTCTGGTCTAATCTGCAGTTTAATTTGGACCGTCCAAAACCGCCTCAGATTAATGCTTACTCAATCCACCACCCCTGTTCTGCTTCACTGCAGACGACCTCCGCTAGTTTTACATTCACACTATTGTGACAAAGAAGCGTTTCAGAAACGTTCTGCAGGAAGCACATGACCTCCGGTGATTAATGCTGAAGTTCTGATTGAAACACTGCTGTTAAAACCTCATTCTTCCCCAAATTTACAAAACTAAAGTGTGTCGACTCTACCTGCAGTCTCTGAGTGAGGTACTGCGTTTCCAGAGACTGTCTTCTGGACAGCAGGTACGGGTGCATTTTAGTGGAGAACGCCGCCATGTCCTTTCCACTGTGAGACTGATGTCCATCTCCCTGCAGACAAACGCAACATTTATTCATTTGTAGAAGCTTTAGCTACGATATTGTCATCAAAGCACCATTCATTCACTCATTTTCCAAACAGCTTCATCCATTTTGGGTTGTGGGGAAGCTGGAGCCTATCCCAGCTGAGTATGGCAGGGTTCATACTGGACAGGAGGCCACAGAGCAAAGATTCACACCTGTGGGAAACGTAGAGCAGCCAGTCCAGCTCCACTACAAGTCTTTGGACAGTGGGAGGAAACCGGCAGCGAGAGCTTGTACACTCCGCACAGAACGACGCCTGTGACTGAACCCTTTTGCTGTGAGTTTACGTTCCAATAATCTGATCTTGCTATCTGGAACTCCAGAGCTCAATAAATGAAAAGAATGGAGAGTAGAAATGACCTTTATACATTCTTTAGCAGAAAGATTTGGGAAACCCTAGAGTTGATTTTTGTTGATTTTCTACTAGAAATTTAAACAAATATCCACACGAATCAATTCTACATCATTATTTTGGCCAATGATATGATCATTTTTAATACTTTCAAATCTGCAGCGATGTGATTTGGTTCAATACTGCAGTCAGCAGTGAAAATTAATGAAATTTCACACAATCTGCTCAATTTCCATGAATTTTCACAAGCAAACAGATAATTTAAGGTGCATTTAAGGTTAAACAATGGAGTCGTAAGCAAAAGCAACTTCTCAGAAAAAAAAACATTGCCCATAGGAAAAGGAAGTAAAATTAATTGTGGAATAACATTTGATACATTGATACATTGGTTGATGCCTAAATTAATTGTTGCAACCCTATTTTCTATACAAAGATGTGTAAGTATTACATTTATATTTGGTGTTTTTGTGAAAATTATAGTCTATTCATTTGTTTAATTTAAATTGGAAGAAAATACAATAAACATTTCTTTTGCCAATAAATTAATTAAATGGCAACAGTGCATAAAATTGGTAGAAAACCAACAAAACATGAGATTTTACCAGAGCTCCGTAAACTTTAGCAAAAGGCTGTCCACACCACACGACTATTTCTATACCACAAGTTCTTCTCCCTTGCTGAAGGAAGCCTGAGGAACCTTAAATTAAAAAACGCATCAGAGGTTTTATTTGTTAGGTAGAAGTGATTAGACTGTAGCTACACTAAACTAGTTTTCTGCTCTGATGTTTTACTGACCACACCTAACATCTAGCAATATCTTAAAGTACAGGAGGTCCTCGATTTACGATGGGCTTCTGTTCCTCATTGTGTGTCGTAAGTCAAATTTGTAAGCGTCTACTGTGTTTTGCCCCTGGGGTCATTTCTCTGTCAGTCCACCAGAGGGAGACATTCACCCACCTGAGGCTCTGTATTGCATTTTTTGAGCGTTTTATTAAAAGTACTTTCACTTTTCACACACAAAAAGAAGAAAAGGAGTTTTGTCATAATGTCATAACCACATTTTTGTAAGTCGAGGACCCCCTGTATGTTTTATGTGGTTGGTAGGAATAGCTGTAGAACCCCCCACCAGAAGAAGAGTACTCTTCAAAATGGCGGAGGGGAAATCTAGAAGTCAATTTAATTTCTGGCCTGGGAACTCTGGGTCTTGAGTGAGTGTCTTGACCTGGTGTTGAGTCTCCAGCAGCTCCATGGGATTAGACTGGAAGCTGGTGTCTCCAGCCCCAGATCCTAGCACCATTTGTGCCTTGTTGAGCTCCAGGATGCCCTTGGTCCTTGCCAGGTTCTGGAGGTGCTGCCGGAAAGCCACCAGACCTAGAAGGCATAACATAGCACTGTAACTGTTTCAATAGATAGTTTCAGTTTTGACTACTGCCATGATCACTGACTGAATCATCAAGAGCTTTTTTAAAGATTCAGACATTAATGGGAGGTCAGGAGTCATTCCGAAATAATGGCATTTGGCGTGGGCTGGGAAAGGAGCCACTACAGGGTTCTTCAAATAACTGAAAAATGGCTTCAAGTAGGGACTGGGACTAACTGACGTAAAGTGATTTTTATAACCAATGCAAGTGAATAACAGAGAAAAGAAAGAAACAAAAATAATAATGGACAGAAGAAGAGCCCGTGCAAAACTTGAAACCAAGAGGAATATAGAACCATTGATCTTCTGCTTATTTATCGACAGATCAGTCCATCTATCCATATACTTCTTTCATCCATCTAAATTTTCAAGAAAAAATGTTATCAATCTGTTCATTTAACCTAGTCTTCAACCTATTCCTTTCTTCCCCTTCATTCCACCCAACAACCAACCAATGCATCCATCATCCACCCATCCATCCTTAATTCCTTCCACCCACCATACACATCCGTCCTTGATTCCTTCCAACCATCAATCCATCCTTGATTCCTTCCATCCACAAGCTTTCATCCATCCTTAATACCTTCCCACCCACCCAACCACTAACCAATGCATCCATCTATCCTTGAGTCCTTCTACCAACCAAACAACCAAATCGTCCTTCCATCCTTAGTTCATTCTACCCACCCAACAACCAACCAATTCATCCATCCATCCTTAATTCCGATCACTCACCAACCAACGCATCCATCCATGATTCCTTCCACCCATCAAAACTTCCATCCATCCTTAGTTCATTCTACCCACCCAACAACCAACGCATCCATCCATCCATTCTTGATTCCTTCCACCCACCAACCAAATCATCCATTCATCCTTCATTCCATCAATCAACCAAAGCTTCCATTCAGCCATCATTGATTCCTCCCACCCCATCAATCCATCCCAACAGAGACAAATAAAATCTACCTTGTGTGAGGGAAGTGTCGGATGCCCTGCGCCCTTCGCGGAAGTTGATGGGAGAATGATTGTGAGTTTCCCGTCCCTCTGAGCTAACGGTCTGTAGAGCAGGGTTAACGGGCTTCATGCAGAGGAAGGTGGGGGCTGCTTGACTGACGGGTGTAACAGCCAGTGCGCCTGTTACAGGTGGAGTCTCTTCGGGCAGACTGAGGTCGCTGTGTGTGGAACCCATATCATACTCCGAGTCCATGCTGCCAAGAGATGGGTTCTGACCCATGGAGAGCAGCTTCCCTGTGTTGATGACATGTAGGTGAACCTATTACATCATCCATCAATCCATTCACTCATCAATCTATCCACCTTTCCATCCATCAGTGTACATATAAACCAGGCGCTTTTGAAACAAAGTTAGTGACCGACACACACACACCTGTGGTGGGCAGTCCTCCCTGCTGGTTGGTGACCTCCGACAGCGTGTGCCTGCGCTGGCTGAAGCGGGTGGTCTGGAAGGCAGTGGGCGGTGTGGTCTGTTCCTCCTCGGCCTCGATGCCTTCGTCGATGGAGGTCTCCAGGATGTTTCCCGGCAGCGAGCCGCTGGCTTTGCGCACCACAACTGGGGGCAGGGGGTCCAACAGACAACCATCCACCTGAAGACAGAACATCAGACGACCACTAGAACTGTAAAAAACGAAGCTTGATGCTTTGATATCCAGGGGTGCTCACCTCTGGTCGTGGAGATCTACCACCCTGCATACATCAGCTCCACCCCTAATAGAACACACCTGCTCCAGATACAGTCATTCAGGCCCTCAGGGGTATCGCGGTGTTGGAATCGAACTCTCCAGGGTGGAAGATCTCCAGGTCTGGAGTTGAGCACCCCTGGTCTACGCAATTTCATGCTTTATTCAAATCTCCTTCGTGTTTTGGGTTTATTTTTACAAGCAAATTGAAAGGTTGTGGTCAGAGAATCCAGCTTAAGTGTCAGACACACGCCGTTGATTCGCTGCTGCTATTTCTGTGCACACTATGCAAATAAGGTAAAGAGGAGAGCGAGTTTTATTTCATGAGCAGGCAGATGAGACACACAGCATCTGCATCACAATAGCATCACATGCAGAGCAAGAAAACCAAATGGAGGGGGAAAGAGGAATCAGCCTTGATGCCTAAGCCGTTGGGGAATCAGTGTCTGTGTTTCGCGAATACCAACAAGCAGAGAAATTCTGTTAACCATTCCGCCTCCTCACATCCTCGTCCGGTTAATCATCTTTTGTGCTCAGGGTTCTGATTACATGCCCCTGGTCCATTTGCTTTATCTAAATTATGTAACGCTAGTCGCTCTCAGATGCCTGCTGGCTTCTAGCAGCTGTGTAAATCAGGATAAACCCGCTGGTGATCCATTTGACAGGGTTGGGAATCCTAACGCATGCTGCATTTCTGCTCATCCTCCAAAACAACTGGATCCTTCAGTCCATGTTGCTTCTTTGAGGCCTTATTTAACACCCTGACTTATCTCCACGACGACAGCACATCGTAGAGCCCATACTTGAAGGATTACGGTACAAAGCGGCTGCGCTCTGCTTGCTGCCAAAGTTGTGGGACACTTTGTCTTCTAGGGGTCAAACCAGGGGTGTCCACACTCGCCACAGCTGTTGATCTGAATCCGGTGTGTCTGAGCAGGGAAATCTCCTGCTCTCCGGGACACACCAGAGGAGCTACTATCCCCCCCAAACTTTTTTAGGGAGCTATGTCTGATGGTGAAAAAACACCTGCTGTGATCGATGGTGGAGGATTAATAAAGGTGGTGTTCCAGCTTCTCTTCCTTTAAGAGCATAGGATCTGATGCTCATAAGAACCACGGTGCTGGGAATTAAATGTACAGTAACTATGGCGACCGCCTAGTGACAGCCAGGGTCCTGATTTAGCTGAAAAGGTGGTACACAGTCACACCTCCTAAGGGTGGAGGGAGAGAGAGAGAGATTGACGGACACTGGAAGAGCGAGACCGACACAGTGAGGGAGAGAGAGAGAGAGACAGAGTGACAGAAATATAGAGATTGAGAGAGAGAGAGAGTAGCATGGCTAGTGGACTGAGAGAGAGACAAAGTGACAGAGCCAGACAGGCAGAGAGAGAGAGAAAGGGAATAAAAGCATGGCTAGTGAACGGCCCAGTGTTGGTCAGTTAATGGCTGGAGGGAGAGAGAAGCCCAGCACCGGTCAGACAAGGCTGATACACTCCTCCTTCAGCTGCCCCTCACTCACTCTCCTGTCCACTCTCCTCCTTCAGCTGCCCCTCACTCACTCTCCTGTCCACTCTCCTCCTTCAGCTTCCACTCTCCTCCTTCAGCTGCCCCTCACTCACTCTCCTGTCCACACTCCTCCTTCAGCTGCCCCTCACTCACTCTGCCGTCCACTCTCCTCCTTCAGCTTCCACTCTCCTCTTTCAGCTGCCCCTCACTCACTCTCCCGTCCACACTCCTCCTTCAGCTGCCCCTCACTCACTCTCCCGTCCACTCTCCTCCTTCAGCTGCCCCTCACTCACTCTCCTGTCCACTCTCCTCCTTCAGCTGCCCTTCACTCACTCTCCTGTCCACTCTCCTCCTTCAGCTGCCCCTCACTCACTCTCCCGTCCACTCTCCTCCTTCAGCTGCCCCTCACTCACTCTCCTGTCC
>JBBIGC010000082.1:15832909-15845537 GCA_037576955.1 Lepidarchus adonis | reverse complement strand
CCCCCAGGTGTAAAGCAAAACTGCCTTAACACTACAGACCAGAAATTCCATGTTGTTTGCCAAACTGTCAGGACAGGGTGGGTAAAAAAAAGAAGAAAAAGGATTGCTTGGACATTACACTGTGCCACGTTTGTTTCCATCTGCCTACCGGATTATAGAATGGGACGACCTATAATGTGGGACAGTCTATCGTTGGGGAAATACAGTATCTCTACACTAAAATTTGTATTTGAGAATTTGTCTGCATTTGCCTCATCTTTACTTTCATTCTTTTCCTCTTTTTTAATCCCACAATGTCTTGGTTTCACTAAGGTCAAGGTACCTGAACCAACACAACCATGACTCAAAATGACAGTTTTTAATATTGGTGAAAGTACCACGACCTTGGCATTTCAACATGAAGGTCGACTGAAGTGCTCTTCATGATGAAGTACTTTACCTGCTCTTTGCAAAATGCATTTTAGAATAAAACACGTGAAGAAATCAGAATTCATGGTGGAATAAACGCAGTCGAATGAGTAGCTATTTTGTAGCATGTTATGACTTAATGGTTCAGGCCAAACTATTTCGTTTAGAATTTCATTTTGTAGACGTTTCCCTTTTGCTTCATTTGTGCCACATTTTTAAGCTTTTTGTATTCGTATTCGTCCAATAGAGGCAGAAACATTTTTGTGTATATGTGTGCATCTGTCTTAAATTATTTAACACACAAATATCAGACAAAAAATGCCGTATCACTCCATTAAAACTGCTTTTTCACAGTTTAGGAATATCCAAAATGTAGCATTGTAGGCTGTGCTTAAACCAAATAGTTATTTTTCTAGTTATAAACATAAAAATTACAATTGAATCTTAAAATCGTTGCCATTCTGTATTGCATAGACAATCATTCTGTACAATACGATAATTATAATTATATATAACTGCTTACAACTGTCATAACTTAAATTGTTCATATTCCATATCTCTGTATAGCTTTATATTTCATATTCTGTACAGCTTTGTATTTACTTATTTATATTCTTTTATATATATATAGCCAGTGTATATCTTGAACTCTCATTACAGCCTGTACATACTTATAGTTATAGCATATTCTCAACATACTCCACACTGTGTACATTGTAATATTACCATATCTATAATAGACCATGTTGTAATTTTTGTAATATATCTACATATTTATATTATTGCCAACATATATCTGTAATATATCTTTATTATGGCTAAAGCACTTCTGGATCGTTGCCTTGTACCTGTGACATGTGCAATGACAATAAAGCAATATTTGACAAATGGCGTCATTTTATATTTAATCCATCATATCCATTTGTTCTCACAAGGTGCGTTCCTGTGTTTTTAGTAATTACATTGCAGCAAGATAAACCTGGTGAGGAACTACGCGTACCTTTCATCCTATATAAAGATTTACAGACGTGGTTGAGGGCCAGACAGATTCTCAGACCGAGCAAAAAAGAAAACCATCATACATCACAGGCCACTTGAGCACGGAATCGAACCGTCTTTCATTGCAGAGGACGAGTCATCTCCCAATACTATCAATACTTGGCCTGCAAAGCTGCATTCAAGCATTTCCTCTTAGATTTTTCATTACGCCTGTGTTCCTGATTTTCTGCAAGTCATTTATATAACAATTTAACTCACGTAACACTTCGTGTAGAGTCATGATTCCTCACCATTTCCATATATCTCTTCTTCTCGTCCTGCATCTGTCTCTCATAAGCCCTCTGAAGGATCTCCTCGTTTTCTGCCGTGGGAACATGCAGTCAAGCTATGGTCAAGGGAAAGAACTTTAATGTAGAGAAAGCTACTTACTGGAGTTTGCTGTCTGCTTGGGATCATGAATGGAAGCTAAAAATGGGGAAAATAAACAATAATTATCCTCAAACAGTAATGTGCAGATATCGTAAAAAGCCAAGAAGATTGTTTAGAGCTTTTTAGCTTTGCAGCTTGTGCCAGTGAACATTAAAATAATCACAGTCAACATATAACACAGTATTTACTATATATACTATATACATCAATCTGCCAAAATATCCCCGTTAACTCCAACTGCCTGATACTGAGTAGATCCCGACTGTGGTCACTGTGTTCTGACCCCTTTCTGTCAGAAACAGCACTAACATTTTACACCACAGGAGCTCAGACGAGACGCTCACTCCCCACATGCATCAGTGAGACTTGGGTGCCCATGACTCCAATCGTCTGATGTGTTTGTGAGTGTTGAGTTCTTGATAGATAATATTTGCCATTATGTACAGCTTGCTAACTGCTAGTCTCCTTCCACAAGCTACTCTGAAAAAACTGTACAAAACTGAAACAAGCAAATTAAAAAAAAAAAATTATGTTTAGAAACAGAAATATTATTAATATTAAATTTAATGTATTAAATTTATTAAATTAATAAATATTAATTTATATTATCAACAGTTAGTCTCATAACTTCCGCATGGAGCTTAACTCTAAAAAAATGTAACGCTGGTGAACATTAAAAATATTGTCTATCAAAAGAGGTTCCGCCCTTTAGACAGTTTGTCCAATCAGCATTCATCAGCCCAGCTTCCGGCTCCGCCCACTGCTCCATTCACTCCCAGAGAAGCTGATCTTCCCCGGAAGTGACGATTTCACTGTCAGACGATCTACGATAAACAGCTGAATAAAAACGAGCGCATCATGAAGTTGAGCATGTTTCTCAAAGTAATGTAAATACGAGCATTTGAGCATTTATTTTCTGAAATATTAGAGGAAGCAGAGTTTTCCTTGGAGTCTTATGGGAATTATGGTAAATACCAGAAACCGATGTGAAAATTGCGTATGAATGACTCCTCATGTTGTAATTTTCACTGGAGAACTGGGAGATAATTTTGATACACGAGCTGCTGAGATGAAATAAACTCTGACCTTTCAAAATGGCGGAGAGAATCGTTATCGAATGTTAGCATTGCATCCTATTAAACCAGGGGTCGGCAACCTTTACTATCAAAAGAGCCATTTTTCCTTTTCAACTAAAGATAGATCGTCTGGAGCCTCAAAACATTACACAGCGTATAAACTTTTTTATTTCACCTGTTATAACCACTGAATGAGGCAAACAGAAGTGCAGTGTGTGTGTGTAGTTCTTCCTGTATTTGTGTAAAATTTAATTAAAACTTAACCCACTTTAATATAAAAAACATAGCTTAGCAGTTTTAAAAAGGTAAACATAAGGCTTTACCTTTTGTTTGTCGCCAAATGACAGAAAACCCTGAGATCATCACAACAGCACTGAAAACCTATTTTGAAATGAACGTTTACGCGTTACCATAGCGACCAGGGCACGTTAGGGGGCGTTACTCTAAATGTTGCGGCATTTCGCATTTCACTTTATTTACTGCTAATAAAGTTACATAATTACATGTTAAAATATCACCTCAAACTCCAAGATAACTAACAAAATAAGCAAAAATAAAATATATAATTAAAAGTCTAATTAATAAATAACAGGTTTATTTAACAGAGCCACAACAAGGCAACCCTGTATTAAACCTTTCCTGCTGGTGTTAGCGGATAGTTTGTAGCCTGTTAAAGATGTGTCATTAATGCTCCTCTAACTGCAGTAGCAGATGAATTAGGAAAACTGTTTTACCCACGTAACACGTCAGCCATGTTTCATTTCACCACCACAACAAAAGCGCTTGAACGCAACACACGTAATTTCCAATTTACAAATGGAAAGGATCATCTTTCCCATTACACGTGAAGGCAGCATTAGAGCAGTTGCCCCAGGGATCAGAAGGTCACGGGTTCTAAGCCCCAGCCCAGGCACCAATGAGGAACCCTTGAGCAAAGTACCGTCCTGTTTTAAATGCAGAGGAGACATTTTGTTGTGTGTGATTGTGTTCACAATGACAAATAGTCGGTGCACACAGCACAACAGGACGTTATTTCATCTGAATATGCGTTTAGTTACTATAACAACACAAGTTTGTATTGTTATTTTTATAGGTTTTAATGCTATGTATTACTTACAACTACATTTAAACCCAGCTCTGACCCCCTGTTTTTCCCACTGAGCCAGAGACACACTCACAGGCCGAGCAGTTGAACTTTGCTGCTTTCAGCCGCTGCCTGATGTCTGCGGAGACCAGGCTGGACTCTACAGGAGGCTGTAGGGATAAGGAACTCCAAAACACCTTAGCGTACGCTACATCTTCCTGCGACGATCCGTCAAACACTGTGTAATATCGATTAAAGTCCGAAAGGTTGTCTGATGCGTCGATATCCCGCGGTTCATTCATGATCTCGACCCGGAAGCTTCGAGAGACGAGATGCGTTCGCGTCGAGGTAGCCAAGGAGACGAGACGCGTTTGCGTCAGGAGAGCCAATGAGAGGAGACGCTTTCGTTTCGGGAGAGCCAATGAGACGAGTCGCTTTTGTCTCGAGGTAGCCAAGGAGACGAGACGCTTTTGCGTCAGGAGAGCCAATGAGAGGAGACGCTTTCGTTTCGGGAGAGCCAATGAGACGAGGCGTTTTTGCCTCGAGGTAGCCAAGGAGACCAGAATTTTGTCTCCAAAAAGGATGATAAATGTTTTTTGTAATAAACTTTCACCCCTAGTTCTATATGTTCATGTTCTTTTTTCTTGTATACTTCATTTGTTTGTATGTTGTATACTCTGTCTTTGTTCAATAAAGCTCTTTAATAAAAAAAAACAACAACAAACAAACAAAAAAACAACAACAGACGCTTCCGTGTTGGGGTAGCCAATGAGACAAGCTGCTTTCTTATTTTGCACAACAACACACATTGTTCATAACAGGTTTTTCACACTCAAACGCGCGCTCTTGACTGTATGTAGCTTCTGTACCAACAGAACTGCACAATATCTACAGCAAGTGTCGTGAACACAGTTCTTCTTAAAATGGTGATTTGTTTTTGAGCATCACTTTAGAGTCACTGGGGTGTTTTACCTTAATGTGCAGATTCAGTGGCATCACTTACATCAATTACTACTAAGACATAACGTGTTTATGGCCGTCCTTAGAAGACTTTAGATATATTACTATCTACAGTATCTGCCTATTTGCATGTTCATGTCTCATATAAGTGAAGTGAATATTTGTCTTTGTGGTCACAAGGGTTCTAACCTCTGGACTACCACAGCCCATGTGGTCATAACACTACTGATGCATATTCTCACTTTACTGGATACCACTGACCATCTTATTTTTGTATTATCCATTTTATGTGGTCCACTTACCACATGGATGTACATTATGGTTCTACAGCTACAGGTTGTAGTTGTTTTCTTTGGACCTCGTGGAGCAGGTGTAATCTGGGCTGTTGAGTGGGTGTGAGATCGCGTAGCTGCTCTATTTATCACATGGTCAAGCTGTTTTCAAGATTCAAGATGTTTATTTAAGATGTATCCTGGAGAATCACGACGGAATTCAGAAATCAGAGGTTTGTTTTAAGCCATTTTATACCTTTTAGGGAATAAATTCAGTTAAAACACGGAGGTAGAAAGTGAAAGCTCGGAGGCGTGTGCCCGTGAAATCTACTATTATAGATCTGCGTCTATTTGTTGCACCATCTCTTCAAACCTGGCGTTTATTGGAAACGGGATTTTATTAAAAGATTTGTGGTACATGTGTTTATACGCAGCAATGTTATTGCTGTGGTGCTGACATGTTACTGTGTGTGTTAGTGTGGAAACTGAGTTAATCTACACAAAAACAACAGATGATCTGGTTTTGACTGATGGTGCGTACAGTAAATAAAGATTCTTTATCGTCATTGTAACAGAGCACAACGAAATTTGTGTGGAATCTCTCTCTCAGCAGCAGAACAAGTACATACACAATAGACAAAAATAGACATAAGTTGCAAGTACAAGTACAGTATAATTTAAATTATTTAAATAAGTACTGGAATGAGGTGAGTGTATGAGATGAGGTGCTGAGATGGAAGTATAAATAGTATAAATATCTGTTTTATATAGTGCTGTCAAAAGATTAAAATGTTTAATCAGATTAATCTCAGGGTATCTGTGGATTAATTTCGATTAATCACGATTAAAAATAATTCTTTATTAATCTATATTAATTGCATTTCATTTCGCATGAGCACACAGACTAAAAAAAGGGAATATATATGCACCTAGCATGTTTATTGAACATCCTGAAGATTCATATGAACAATAAACTCTCTCTAAACCATTTAACCACATTAATGTGGCTCTCTTACTCCTCTTTCAGCCAGTTACTAAGACAAACTTGTTGACATTGTCTGAGAGGAAAGCTCTCCTTTTCAGTTTCATAGAGCACATTCATTTTTGAGATTATTGTGCTTCTTGTTGGAGCTTTGTACAATGCATCTTGAGAGGCAACTTGCAAAACTTTTGTAAAGCTCGTATCCTCGACGATATTAGTAGGTCTGCAGTTTGGTGCAATCCACCAGGCAATTGTGTCGGTGAGTTTGTCCGAGGTAGACTTACTGAAGCCCCGACGCTCCGTGAGAGTGGTTTGTCGCAAGCTGGGCGACGCGTTAGCCAGAGTGCTAGCAGCATCCCTGAGTAACGCACGCTTCGCGTTAATGTGGTATTTTAAGCTGGAAGTGCTTCGATGAAAAGAAAGTTCCTTCCTGCACAATGTGCATAATACTTTATGTCGGTCGAATGTTCCGTCAAGTTTTTTTTAAAACTCAAATTTCCCATCGAGAGGGCTAAAGTGCCGGTTCTCATATTCCATATCGTGTTGGTTGGTTCTGCTGCCCATCTGCGCATGTGCGAAGGGAACTCTACTTGCACCAACTGGTCAAAATGTGATGGTAGAGACACTTCAGCGATTTTGAGTCATTCTGTGCTGCAGATGGGTTAATTGCGTTAATATTTTTAATCAGATTAATCATGATGATGGATTAATCCGCGTTAATTTTGACAGCCCTAGTTTTATATATATATATGTCTGTGTATATACCCGCACATACTGTATACATATCTGCATACATAAACATATCTAATATATACACACACGATGCATTTCACATATATACATATATGTATATTGCAGTCTAGTCTGTAATGGAGGCCGCAGCTCTTGGGATGAAGCTGTTCCTCAGTCTGTTTGTTCGTGATTTGATGGACCTGAAAATATAGTTTATATACTCGGCTGTGTTCCAATGTGGCCAAGTGCACTCAACCAAAGTGCACTCGAGCCAAATGACCGTGATCCTCTAAAATAATGCCAGGTAACAGTCACTGACTTTGTTAACAGCTTAAGAGTCATTATACAAGAACTATAGATGGACCACGATGATCAACCAGACACACAACTGGATGTTTGGGTTTTATTTTATTGATAAAAATGCATTTACATGACAGGATTTCCTGAACTAGGAATAAAGCTGTTGAGAGGCCGTGTTCATTTCCTGTTGTTCAGCTGGTAGTGAGGTTAGTGATTACTGTATATTGTAATCAGCTAACTACACTGCCAGATGACTAAACAGTATCTGTTCCCATGGAGTCTCCAGAACATCTACACCAGTGTAGGAACCAGTCACATCCAGACATCAGTGCTGGACTGCAGACCAGGGCAAGCTTGCAGGCCGTTGTGTTGGCAGTATGGTTAGTGATTATAAAGTGTATGAAACAATCAACTAACAGCACTGCCTACAAACCAACCCCAAGAGGTCACACAGGCAACACCGCAAACCAAGCGTAGATTAAACACGTGTTTCCTGTGGAGCCTTCAGAGAACATACACAAAGCAACACATTCAAAATATATACTTTCATTTGCTAAATAAGGTGTATTCATGAGGCACTCAAAAGGATTACGAATATAAAAAGCCTTTATCAGTTAAAATCATGCCGGCCAAGATGGCCGCCTTCAGGGCACGTTACAAATGTCAGTCTACAGGCTTCATCTTATAGGTCTGCGTGTGGTCACATGACCAGGAAGCTCAGGCGTTCATCTGCATAAATGTCTCACATGACAAGGAGAACAACTGTGAAAACATTATATAGACGTAACAAATTACTTTTTCATTATTTTACATATTTTCACATCAAAATGCGCTTAAAATATCAATATAAATGAAATAAATGTAGAAAAAAAACTTTGATTTGTTACAGAACTGTGGTGCAGCATCTTTTTTCACTTCTTCTGAGACTGGAGAACTTGGATTTCGCTGAGGCAGCTCTCAGAACAAGGAAACAATTGAAACAACACAAAAAGAGTAACTGGGAGGTTACTGGGATGAGTTCATGTTGCATTTTTAAGCAACTGGAGTTGAAATAAGCACCTATTTGCATTGAAAATGCTGAGCACAGAAATCTCACTGCCACCCACCTGTGGAAGATGGACGCCGCCAGTTCCTCTCTTTCCATTATGGGCCCGTCTGCAGGAATGTTCCACGCTGGTGTGCGGATCCTGTGTGTACTGTGTATCTCTCGTTGTCACGGATCTGCTGACGTCACACCACCAGGTGGGGTCGCAGGTGAATAGATGGACGGAACGGAATCTTAAACGGCTTGTGAGAATGTTTTCTGTGCTGGTTTGAAATAACTCAATGTATTAATGTATTAAATCATACACAGGTTTAGAATAAGAATATCGAAAACGCTTGTGATAAACCATTTAGCCTTTTAAAGGGCCTGTATCATGGACAAATCGATTTCCACAGGTCCTGGAGGCCGGTGTCCTGCACAGTTTGGTAGTTCCCGTCCTCAAACACACTTCCTGAACCTGGCGATTAACAGGTGAGTCGCACCAGGTGTGCCAGTGTAATTTTGTAAAAATATCGTTCCTGATATACGATATCACATTATGCATCATCTGTTAAAAAAGAACCAGGGTTGCCAAATAAAAAAGAAAAATCTAAGTAGAATTTGTTTAAATTATATTAATTGGGGTTATTACGTTGCTGTACAGTAAGTTCACAATCAAGACTGATGACGAAGAAAATCACAGCAATTTATCAAGATAGCAATAAATATTATGTCCCAGAAGATACTGTGGTTTGGAAAAGAAACAGAGAAAACAAGAAATCGAACAAATCAAACTTCTATCTTGTCTACAACTGTGGACAATAACAACCCTGACGCCACTGAGGAACAAAATGAAGGAGAAATGTTGGGACATGTCTACTCACCAGGTACTCTTCTTCTTCTTCGCCATTTCTGACAGAATTCAGCAACTTAACCTCAGATTTTACCACACAAACTCCAAGCCAAATGAAGAGCCGGCCTCCTCGATCCACTCGCATCTCACCGGGGCTTTTTATAACAGCAGGTCGGTTCAAATTCAGCGCCCTGTGAGGCGCCAGCCTTCAGAGGCGGGAACAGGGGCGCCATCAGTAAGCTAACGGCTAGTGCAGTTTATTTGTACTGTTTTGCACCCGTTTTCCGACATGCACCGCCTCTCCTGGTTGCTGATTGGTTAGTCATGTCGCATGTCCTGCGCAGGGATTGGCTGATGGTTCTCACGCGCCTGCAGTCAGTCAACGTCTAGTAAATGTGAGCCAATAGCCGTGAATCCAAGCGCACGCGCCTGGACTGAATACGGGCGGGAAATTGTCACTGAATCGCTCTACAGTTCATTTTTATAAATACGGATTAACACCTTGATAAATTACGTGGTTTAAACCTTCACAGTGGAGAGTAAACGAAGGTTTAAATGCGCTTTCAAGCCAAATTTGAATGGGGTTTGGACTTTCTGGGTATTCTGAGATACATAGCAAACTCAATTAGCCTATATTGCAAGGAATAGTCCAGTATGTAAAAAAAAAAAAAGAAAAGTCCAGTTAATTATCTTTATTACTTTTATTAACCTTTAAATAGTATATTTAACATCTTATGTTAGTATAAGATATTTGACTCTTTTTTCATTATATTATATGAATATATTTTATTACATTTTAATGAATTGTATTCATGTTTTTATTTCTAATATTACTCTTTAAATATATATATGTATCATATTATATTTAATTATTTTCATCATATGAATATTTGAAAACATTTTATGACATTTTAATGAATTTTATTCATTTCATTGACATTTTATTTCATTACATTTATTCATTTACTTATACTTTTCATATACAAACCTCAAATCTTCAAATACATTTATTCATTTACTTATACTTTTCATATACAAACCTCAAATCTTCAAATACATGGGATCAGGTAAAGGCAAAACAAAGGAAACAAGAGTGAAATGATATTAAACAAAAAACAGAGATAATAAAGATAATAAAGATAACTTAAAGGGCTCATACTCTTCTATTAACAGGTGCATGCATTCATATTTTCAAGGACTTTATGAAATGCAAAAAACTTTTTACACCTAGTATATATGTGTGCAGTGGTGCTTAAAAGTTTGTGAACCTTAATTCTAAACCATCATCAGAAGTTAGACAAAGAAACCACTTATTTACACTTATTGTTGAGGAAAATGAGCCAATTATACACATACTCGTCGACTTGGGAGGAATTTTAGCCCATTCCTCTGAACAGAACAGCTTCAGTTCTGCTGCTGGGTTTCCTGAGAACATTTCTATTGGGTTAAGATCAGAACATGAACCTTAAAACATGTATAATTGAGTCATTTCCGCAGTAAATTATATATTTCTTGTGAAAAAGTGTTAGCTCATATTCATACAGAAGTAATGTAGAAGATGTGGAACGTTCAAGCACCACTGTAAAAATGGCCAAGAATGGAAATGATATTATTCCATCACAAAGTTTCAGAATATAAACCATCAGGAGGTTCAGCAAATGTGGAACAAAATGTGGATTTAGTTCCAGAACAATGTGAGAGGTTGAGAGGAACTCAGGGACCTTCAGGGCAGGTGTGGAGTCAAGCTACTGGTTAATGATTTCCGCTAAGTGACCAGTCTTACCTGTCGTTGTGACTCCTGGTCAGAGGATCAAGTTTAACCGTCACTCAGGTACCGTTTAACTTGCTATTGTTGGACTGCATCAGACAGAAGAAAGAAACAATAGCTCTGCCACTCCTTAGGTACCAAGCAACACATCCTGAGGAAGCCTACACTGATGTCCCCATTGGCCATGTTGTTTCTGTTGCTGAGGTTCATGTTGTATTTGTTGATTGTGGATAAAAGTTTTGCTGGACTGTGTTACTAGAGAAACCGGTCACTACCTGAGGACATGTCCAGACTTGCCCAGAGAGGGTAACGTTCACGGTTTAACCCAAACACACCAACCGCACTTCTGTACCCATCAAAGCAACGACACGTATTTTAACACCAAATTCAATGAAAAAATCTTCAGTGATGTTTATGTTAGTATTAAAGCATCTGGTTATTTGAGTAGTGAATTCTTGAAAGAGTCTCAAAGCATCTGGATTATGGAAGTAGTTGGATAATGGCAAATTCAAAATTGGAATTCATGGGTCATTGTAGAGTTTTTGTTTGTTTGCTTTTTTAATAACCCAGCATTTGAACCCAACATTCATTGTAATAGACATAAAAAATAAAGAAAAGAGTTATAACATTATGAAATTATAAGTCAGAATTAAAGGGAAAATTATTTTTTTCAGCAATTTCCACAATTTAAAAATTATAGGATATATATATATATAGCAAGGTAGCAAGGTACACACACACACACACACACAGACACACACAGACACACACACACACTATATATATATATATCTTAACTAGTTCATTTCCATGACTTTTAGAAAAATAAATGCAGTTCTGCTCTAAACCATTATTGATAGATCATGCTGCACCAATTTATATATATATATATATATATATATATATAAATGTATGGAAAATATATGGAAAATGTATGTGTAAGAGTAGTTTAGAGGCAGTGAGTGTTTTTATTTTTTTATTATCAGATCCCTAATATTTGAATCAATACTAATAAAAGTAATACAGTGAACAGTACATGTTTGTCAGTGTGTTGCGTCACAATTTCCAGAGTTCTCCTCATGGAAGCCCGGAACTATCTTTAGGAACCATCAGATCCCTGGTTTGGGCTCAGACCGTGATGAGAGTTTTACACATTTATCAAATGTCTGGAGGCACTGAGGGGGAATCACCTGCACTGTTCTAACAGCTCCCAACATATATCATGTGTGTATATCTGTATGCAGATGTCATATTAATTGGTGCAGCATGATTTATCGATAATGGTTTAGAGCAGAACTGCATTTATTGTTGTAAAAGTCAGAGTAATGAACTAGTTGAGATGTAGGAATGATGTAGAGCAAGGCTGCTCAATACGTCGATCGCGAGCTACCGGTCGATCGCGAAGACATGGTAGTCGATCGTGGAACGCTGCCATTCAAAATAAAGTAACGCGCACGCGAGACAACACAGCGTAAGAACGAGTGATCCACGAGCCACAGAAAACGCTGCAGTACAGATGGAGCCAATCATCCATCCCCACTGTGGCATTTGGCAGTTGATTGACATACAGTCACAAACTAGCAAAGCAGTCACCTAGTTAGCGGCTAACCGTTTATTTACTTCTAAAGAAAGGGAGTAAAAACGAGTGGGGGACCTGAACCAAGTAAGAAACCAAAACCAGACTGTTCATTAAAAAGTACGACACTGACTACACACTGAAAAGAGAGGGGATTACTGTATA
>JBBIGC010000082.1:15760982-15773479 GCA_037576955.1 Lepidarchus adonis | reverse complement strand
AGCCTCAGACTCATGCTGTACAGGTGCTCCATTACCCCGCCCAGTTGGTCAGCACAGCACTTAATGACCCTGGAGCTTACGCCATCTGGACCCGCCGCCTTTCTGGCATTGGTCCTCCTTAGCTCTCTCCTGACCTGAGCAGCCGAAATGGTCAGACTGGGGCCATCTGCAGGATGTGTAAAATATTCACATTAAAATTATTGCTAATTTTCGCTTCAGTGCTTATGGTTTTGCCACTTTAATATTTTTCTTAAGCTCCATTCAGCTGCAAAAGCAGTGGCAATTATAAAAACCTGGCAGATGTGTGTCAGGATACACCTGTTTTCTGTTTCATTGGTGTGTCTTTCATCAGACACCTGAATAAGACTATTCTACTCTTCTTTACTAATTAAGTTTATTCAATAACCTTCTGAGGAGCATCTCTCACACCTGCTGCAGGTGCAATGCAGAGACTCAGAATAAAAAGGGGGAAAATAATCATTTATAATTCAATATTCGATCAGTATCAATACATAAAGCTATTCCAGCTCTAATGTTTTTATTCATTTCTTTGATCACAGTTTACAGTGTTGGGAGTGAAGTAGGACGGTTTAGACCAAGAGTGTCCAGCTCCGGTCCTGCTCAGTCTGGTGGTTTTCCCCGATCAAGCACACCTGGATCAACTCACCTGTTCATTGTGAGGTGTAGCAAGTGTGTTTGAGGAGGAGCTTCCAAACTGTGCTGGACTCCGGCCCTCCTTTGGCTTAGAGATGCTAAATGATGAGACCTTCCATGAGTTGGTTCAGTTTAGCCTAATGGCTCCAGTGCAAAACCCAACACATGTTTTGAAAGACCATGTAAGATTGTGCCAAATTTGCTAGATCGAGGGTGCCCAGATCCCGCCCAAGACTGGCATTTCCCTTCTTCAGACACATTCAGCCAAGTTGAACTGGGAAATCTCCAGACGGTGCTGGACACCAGGACAGATCTGGGCGCTCCTGCTCTAGAGACATCACGTGCTGTTGTGTCCTGAAGTTCTCTCATCAGTTTCTTCCCCCTGCTGCTGCCCAAGCTCACAGATGATGACACCTCCTCGGTGGATGTGCCCATATGCCGTAAGGTGAAGGGTGCTCGGAAAACCAAAGCCCCCAAAGAGGCGTCGTCGCGCCGGCTCGGCCTCGCTCAGAACCGCCGGCTGCAGAGAGCTCTGCAGGACAGCCGCAACCTGAAGAGCGGGGCGTGGCCTCGGCCGCCCGTCAACTACTGCATCCTCATTGCCATGGCGTTGAGCAGCAGCCGCACCGGCAGCCTGAACGTCCAGCAGATCTACAACTTCACCAGGTGACTGGACGCATGGTTCTCAACACACGAGAGCATTTCGCTTTGATGTGCATCAAGAAAACAGTCACACGGCTACTGCAGGCTCTGTGTACGGCAGCTCCAGATTGGTGGGTTCTCTGCTCAGACACACCTGGATAAACTCACCTGTTCGTTTCCAGGTGTAGTTAGTGTATGTGTGTATAGTGTATACATTTGGGTTTACTATTCTCTGTAGTAGTCGTGCTTGTGCGCCCCCTGCTGGCCAGGGTCCTGAGCTACAAGCCCTGTGATTGGGGGAATATTAATTTAGTGGTTTTATGGCAGTGGAGCAGTTGCCTCAGTAAAAATACACATTTTATTACTAGCCATAATGAGTAGTGAACCTGCACATGTAATAAGCTCACATCATCTACAGCAGGTGTGCCCAGTCCTGCCGGGCCGGCGTCCAGCACGTTTAGGTGATTTCCCTGCTCGGCCACACCTGCCAGGTTTGAGGAGGGGACTGGACTGAAATTGGGCAGAGAAACACACTTCTTCCCATTTAGAACAGATGTTATAGCGTTTTTTTACTAAAATATTTTCCTGCACAGTTTGTGTTTGTTAAGTTCCCTCAAATGTGTATTTTCTAGGGAATCAATGAAACGTCAACAGGGGTGTTCATAGGACAGGGGTGGGCAGCTCGGGTCCTGGAGTCCAGTTTGGTAGTTTTCCTCCTCAAACACACTCGCTACACCTGCCGATTAACAGGTGAGTTCAACAAGGTGTGTTTCAGAACTGGAGTTGCTTAAGACCCATTACCGTAGGCCGAGTCTCTTGATGGAATAACTTCATTTAAGGAAGGGACAGCGTCGCTAGGGTTAGTGCTGCCATCTCCCTGGAAGAAGGTTTGAGTCTCTTTCTGTTTGGAGTGTAGAAGCTCCTCCTGTGGTTCCTCCCACCGTCAAGTTGATTGGCTACTCTACATTACTCATTGGTGTGAATGGTTGTCTGTCTCTGTGTTGGCCTTCTGTCCAGAGTGAACATCCTAGTGCCTATAGTCAGCTGGGATTGGCTCCGGCTTCTCCACAACCTGAATTGGATAATCAGTTTGGAAAATGTATCAATATAAAACAACGTCAAGTCTAATTTATAAAGCACATTTACAGAATCCGGGTCCGAGCCCCTAACGAGCAAACCAGAGGCAAAACTCCCTAAACTGAAGAGAGGAACCTTGGAAGGAACCAAGGCTCAGGAGGAACCAAGGTGTTTGGATGTTCTTGTTTCTCACTTTCACCAAAGATCTTGTTCGTTCTTCCTCAGAGAGCACTTCCCTTTCTTCTTGACGGCTCCTGATGGTTGGAAAAACACGATCCGCCACAATCTGTGCTTCAGCAACAGTTTTAAGAAGACCCCACAGCAGGTGACTGGAGAGGGGAAGAGGAAGTCGTGTCTGTGGCACCTGACCCTGGACGGCCGACGACGGCTGAGGAACGAGATCCATACGCTCACTGCAGACTCCTTTAGGATGCTGAAGAGGAGCATGAACTACCCAGGTGAGGGAGGAGTGCAGGTGGACTAGTGTCTTCTATCAGCTCCCTTGTTTCGGCTAAATGTGTAGCAATATTAGGGGTGTGACAAAATATCGATATAGCCATAGATCACCTTTGCTCACACTATACGATAATCGATACGCCAATGGCAATATTGATATTTTAAGTTGAAATATTCACAGCTAATTTGACTGACTGCTGTCGCTAATTGGCATTGCTCACATGTTCAGTGGCTTTGTATAAACCCTATAAATGTAGGTGGATTGTATCAAACATGTGAATTGGCTAAAATTATCAAAATGTTGAACTAATTTCCCAGTCACAGACACATAGGTGAGCAAAAATCTCTCCCCAGTCTGTGTAAACAACTTGAGTGCTAACAGTGCCCCCTAGTGGGGAATGTTCAGACTGCTGTGCTATAAATTAAATAAGGTGGATATAAATATAAGGAATGTGACAAAATATCGATTTGGCAATATATTGTCTTCCTTGCTCATGCGATACAATAAACAATATGTCATCTGTAAAATTGATATTTTAATTAATTGGGGAAAGATCCAATAAAGTGAGGGTTTAGAATTACGTGTCCCAACAAAAATCTAGCGTTTGCTGAATCGTCCTCAATAATTCTGATCAAACAAAAATTTAGCTCCATAATGCATCTCGGTACATAGAGGGTTAAACAGTGTTATCTACCTGAGGGCCCGCCTCCCAAACACACATCACCACTGTGATTGGTGGGGACATGATGCATGTTCTGGAGGTGGTGCCTCGTAATCACACATCGCCAATGTGATTGGCTTTTGCCTTTTCCTGTTTTGTGTCAGTTAACTCTTGTTAGCATCAAAAGGTTCTAATTAAGAAATGTTACTGTATTTATTTTGCCTTTTAAAAAATGTATATCTTTTTAAGATTTTGTATATTACTTGGTTGGTTATTTTGAGTATATATGTAATTTAAATTACAATGTCTCTTTTTTCTCCTTTACAGATATGATCCAGGCCCTGTTCGAGTTGTGATGTCTCAGATGTGCCTCAAATATATATATATGATAAGTGGAATTTGCATACAAAAGAACTGATTTTTTTTCATTCATTTGACGCTATACTTTCCATAGCTTGTCTGGCTTTTTTTTGTCTTTTTTATGTTTATTTTGTAAATAAATATGGTATTTCTTGCAGATAACCAGAACGTGTCGCTCGTTTGTAGTTGCTCTTCCGAGCATGTAGGGGCGCACTGAGCCTTTCCGGCGTGTGTGTGAGTGAGGAAGTTACACGAAGAAGTGTAGGTTCTGGAGAATGGCGCTAGTAGCGTCTGATGGTGAAAATGGGAGCGTTTTATTGTGACATATGTCGGCATACAGACTTTTCAGGAAAAGGACACATCTACGGTAAAGGTCACCAGAGCAAACTTAAAGTAGTTCTGGTTAAATTTCTGGAAAAGGTGAGCAGCTCGGCAGTTGAGTAAACTGCGTGTGGCCCTGTTTACACATCATATTTTTTATTGTGTTTCTTCAACACAACATTTGCATAAAATGGAGAAAAAATACAACAGAGGAGACCTATATTGTGTGTTAAATATGTCTGAACGCCGTAGGCATTTGCGTTTGGCATAGTGTCGCAATTTTCAGTTTTACCAGATTGATCCGAGTTGGGGAATTGTTTGTGAACAGCGTGGTTTTCCTTTTTGTAGATTTATTTATCTGTTTGATTTATGTAAAATTGGTTCTTTCATCGTCATCCTGTAGGCAAGGCATTTTTTTTTACCTTTCTTAGCAAAATCTTTTTTTTCGGCACCAGAAACTACTTAGACCACAATGCATTGCACCCCATGAAACACCACATCCCACAACAAACGCCTGAGAGAGACTTGTGTTAGCGATATGCTACACGTTAATGTTTATTAAATATAAGCGTCATTACATGCAGTATTTCAGCAAAATTTCTGTTGTCTTGTTTGGAGGAACGGAGCCCCAACGTAACTTGAGGACCTGCTGTATTCCTTAAATGGCGCAATTACTGTGATTTAACTGCTCAACCAATCAGAGTGCGCGGTCCAAGCACAGTGTTACACTTTCACACATGCGCGCACACACACAGCTGCTAGGACTGGGTCTCAAAGGGTTCCCAGGTCCAAATATGGATGAGCAACTACAGTCCTGGAGGGTCGCTGTCCAGCACAGGTTGGTGATTCCATGCTCTGACACACCTGGTTCATCTCACCTCTTCATTGCCAGGTTTAGTGAGTGTCGGATGAGGGGAATTGCCAAACTGGGCAGGAGTTGCCCACCTCTGCCCTGTGTAGTGCACTGCGTAGGTCATGAAAGTGTGGCCTGTACACCCAGAACATTTTCTACATGTAAAATAGAACCTATTGCAGCATTAACTGAATATGAATGACTTTCTATGTTTGCTGAAGCCAGTAGTTGACTTATGTAGCGCAGTATATGGGACAGTGGAGGCCTAGGGGTCAGGACTTTGCCCCTGGGATCAGAATAAGGTACAGTCCCCACTGCATTGATTCGTGGATACTTCTCACAGCTGCCCACTGCTCCACCTGAGATGAGTTTAATGCAGAGATCACGTTTCATTACGGTGCACTGTGTGAGATGGTGTTGACAATGACATCTTGTAAAATTTAGTACACTGCACAAGTCCTCTGCATATTTGAGCTGTAAATATAGTGGTGTTATAAGTATTTGTTATAAAAGCATGGATTACTACTAACTTTATTGAAAATCGTCCTTTTTTACATCATAATTTTACTGGGAAAACACACTTCTTGCAAAGTAGCTTTAAACAATTCTCTTGTTTTGCCAGAAGTACATGAATTGTAGATTTGGCTTTGGAAATGTCTAAACTGAAATATTAAGGTCATTTTTATTTGCATGTTATTTTAAATATGAAATTTGCTTTGTTTGGATTAAGACCTGTACTGTATAATCTTTGCTCTGTGTTCAGGTGAAGGAAGCACGACGGTCCATTAAACATCCTCAGGTGGAGAAGTTCGATGCTACTGAACATGAGACGAAGTTCTGGTGTTACTGCTGTGGACTGGAGCTGCAGAAACATGTCACTGACGGCAAAGTCACTATTCTGCATGGAGCCTTGCTGGAGCACATGAGCACGTAAGCTACTGCTCGACTTTCTCATTAGTAGCTTAAAGAAATAGTTTTGGGGGGAAAAGTTTATTTTGATTTTAGAGGTTTTTTTTATTCCAGATGTTGCAGAGTCACATCGAGATGTTAAGGAATTGCAGACAGACATGCTTGTGTGTCTTCTGATGCTGTATGACCATGTTTATTCTCATATGTACAAGAAAAACATGTTTTACACCATGAAATTCTTTTTTACTGTCCAGAAAATGCCAGTAAGAACATTAAATAGTAATAATAGGATACAGTATAGACGAGCTACAAGAAAATTGTAGCCTAAATGCATTTTTAGCTTTTAACAGACTTGATTTTATAATAATTCCCATTAACTCAACCCTTTTTGTAAAATACTTCACTGCATTACATGAAATACAAAGCAGCATGCATGCTAATAGCACCACCTGCTGGAGAAACCTCAGACAGTTACATGGGTGCTACTTGGACACATGAGTAGCAAAGTCATATCTACTAGGGGTGTGCCAAAATATCAATATGTCGATATATCATCGTCCTTGCGATAAATGATATGCCGACAGCCATGTCAACATTTAAATGAATAAACATTCGCAGACAGTTTCACACTTCTTCTCTCCACTGGCTGATAGGTAACAATAGCATTGCTCTAAATTAAGTTTGTTTATCGCAGAATTGCGTGTATCGTATTGTGAGAAACCCTGCAATTCCCACCCCTAATATATCTACATACTTTACATTTTTATCTGCTGGAAACTGTTGGAATCATTACATGTTTTCATTGTTTTTCAACTCAGGAAATGCTGAGAATCTTTCTTACAACACATCTTTCTGACATTCAGCAGCATATTCGAAGCTTTTGGGCTAAAATTGATGCCTAAGCTTTGTAAATTGGTTGAGAATTGTCATCGTACATCTAAGGATCAACCATTTTTCCTATCTTAACTGTCCCTTAAATCATTAACATCATCGATGTTTAATCAGAGAATTTGCTGCTAATTTCAGCCAAGACCATCGCAAAAGTGCGCACGCATTCTGGTGGAAGAATAAAGCAGATCCCAAGCTGAAAGAGAAATTCATCATCACAGAAGAAGAGGTTGAAAGGTACAAGCCATTGGTAGTTCAGAAAGTTCTGTTCATCTCTCTTAATTTTTAATATTTGATATTATAAAGGTTGTAAACATGTAACATTTCTTGTAGGTTTAAGGCAGAACTCGCCAGAGCTCTTGAGCAGTTTGAAGAGAAGGAGGACACACTCCTAAAAGAGGCAAGTTTTTTGGTGCTGAATTTTTGAGCAGAGCTGATTCTATGGGTAAATCAGGAAAACACTAATATACCCACAGATACAGGTTCATTAAATTGTTTTCTGTTTTCTTCAGCAAGCTGCCATCATCAGGTCCCAGGAGCATCACAGGCTGGAGGTCCTGCAGTCACTGATAGAGGTTTGTTTTCCTGGGATGAAGCTACAGTATCCACATCTAAGCAATTTTCACATCACTTATACTATGTGAAAGTCAATTAATAGTTAATTAATTCATTTTAGATTACACACATGAGTAAATTGTATATTTGGAACTGAATTTTTGAAAATTGTTTGATTCGGAGACCTGATGTTTGTGATCTTGGAAATACTATGGGGGGGGGGGGGGAAACTAATTTGTATTCATTTCCTCTTACCTGGATCAAAAAATTATTATACATGTTAGATAAAACCCCTCCCCCTCAGCTTGTGTGATAGTTTTAGGGTGATTTCAAAAATGGAAACTTCAATGCTGTTGATATTTCCTGAATCAATCCCAGCCTGATCCAGAAGTGCAGCAGTCTGCTGAACTGGGCCAGCAGAACACAGAGCACACAGCCTGGTAAGAGATCCACACCCATTTTCTTCATCTGATTTGTATAATATACATACAGTTGGTCTTTGACTTACAACACACTCGACTTATGACGATTCATGGTTACGATGCTGCCCCAAACTCCATCTTTTTATAACATTTATGGTGTAAAACTGAAAGTACTTCTAATACAATACTCAGAAAAGGGCCATACAGAGCCTCAGGTGGGTGAATGTCTCCCTCTGGTGGACTGACAGAGGAATGGCCCCAGGGAATTACACATGTAGACGCTTATGTAAACGGGTTTTGTCTTACTACACACACACACTGAGGAACGGAACTCGTACCGTACCTCGGAACGGTACCGTACTCAAGGGTTCCTCAGTGGTACTTGGGTCGGGACTTGCGACCTTCCAGTTGCGAGGGCCTCGTCCTAACCACTAGGACAGGGGTGTCAAACGTCCTGCACAGTCTGATTTCCTGCTCATACACACCTGGATCACCTCACCTGTTAATTGCCAGGTTTAGTGAGTGTGTTTGAGGAGGGAAACTACCAAACTGTGCTGGACACCGGCCTCCAGGACCAGAGTTTGACACCGTTGCTCTAGGCCACCACTGCATTTATATAATTTTATACACATTTCATGGCTCTGGTCTTTGAGGGCCAATGTCAAGCCCAGTTGGGTTATTTCTGATTGAGCACACCTGGTTCAACTCACCTGTTTATTGCCGGCTTTAGTGAGAGTGTTTAAGGAGGGAACTACCAACCTGTGCTGGGCTCTGACCCTCCCGCATTTAAGCAGCTATGTTCTAAAAAGTAAAATGTAAAAGAAATTAAGTTAAGGGAGGAAAGAGGAAGTTGTGGAAAAGAAGAAAAATCCAATAACCAGACTCGAACAGTAGCAGTATAGGTCGTCAATAAAGCGCAATATGTGTGTGGATAGGAACCAGCCTTGCTAACGTCAAGGGCTTCAGACTCTCAAACGAATATTGTACCTAAACAATCATGCAGAAGCTTTAAACCAGGAGTCACCAACCTTTTCATAACTGAGAGCTACTTCACGGGTGCTGAGTCACGCTACTTAAATAACATATTTGCTCAGTTTACATTTAGTTTTATATTATTATTAATGATTAATGATACTCATCTATGTGAAGGCACTGATGACGTTTACAGTTTTATCAACAATGACTTGGGAATATTATATTATATTAATCTCAGCAATTGTTTACATTTTTGAATGATCACTTCAACATTTTGTGTTTTCAAAAATGAGAAAATAAAATAATTAAAACGGCTTTTTTCCATCAAAGAAATATATCTTGAGTCCGAACTTTTCACAAACAGCAGGAAACTGAACGATGCTCCATCAGTTTGTTTTTTCACGGCTTGACGACTGTAATGCTCTGTTCACTGGTTTGACACCACCACCATCAAACACCATAAACACCAAAAAACAGCACCAACCGCCATCAACAGGCTACAGCTTGTTTAGGACGCTACTGTACTGACACATACGAAAAAAAGAGAAGATATAACTCCTGTTTTAGCTTCATTATCTCACTCAGATTAGATTTTAAAATCCTCCTACTGGTTTATAAAGCTCTATATGGTTTAGCACCTGCACACATTACAGACTGTCTGGTGGAATTCACCCAAAATCAGCATTAAGATCAGAAACGCTGCTTTACTGAAGATCCTAAAATTAACCAACAAAGACTGGACAAGCAGCTTTTAGTTTTTATTCTCAAAACTCTGGAACACAATTCCGATTAATATCCACCAGCATCAACAGTAAATAGTTTTTAAAAAACAGTTTTAAACATTTTTATTTTATTTTTTTTACTTTTTTATTTAATAAAGAGTTTCATGAATAGATTTGTCTCATCTTTATCTTCCTTATTTGAACTTCCTCTAAATGCTCTTTTTCTGTTCTCACACTCTTTCATTTGTTATTCCTGCGCTTTGTATTTTTTTCAGTTTTATTTAAATATGTATAACAAATTATATTAACTATGTATATTGTAAAGCACTTTGAGCTGCATCCTGATGTATGAAAAGTGCTCTAAAAATAAAGATTATTATTATTACTGCTGAGTTTTTGGAACAGGCCCGCGGGCACCTCACGTGGTACTTGGGGGCACCATGTTGATGACCCCTGCTTTACAACATGCAGTTTTTTTTCCTGAAACCAACAGACAAAAGAAATTCACTTTCAATATAATTTTAGCTGTGTACCGTAAGGATTCACAGAATCTGATTCCACGTTTGCACTATGAGTGAGTGACCTGACCTTCACTTTCAGGACATTTGAACATCCCTGTGTGTGGTAGGTCGTAGTAATGCGCTCTGGGAAAGTCTTTCTTGGTCTGATGTGTGTGTTCCTGCCAGGTTTCATAACTTTTGTGTCTCAATAGCACAAGTTCAGATGTGGAAAGGAACCGTTATGTTGCCTCTTTTGGACATAAGCAAGGAGGCCCCAGCAATGAGGATCTCTTCATGACAGATTTGGAACATGGCCTGACATTCATTGGCTATCAGGTAACCATGGTACCATTTTACATTTAATTGCTTGTCATCTTCATCAAAGCTAATATTCCACATTTTCTTATGAAGGACTCTGGAAGTGGGAATGTGCACACAGGTGAGGGAAACACGGCTCAGGTAATGTTAAGGTGTCATTTTTAACGTTTGTGGTTGGATAATATTGAAATGTCACTGTCTTTGTGAACTGGTTTATAGGGGCCATGCCTCCATGGTTGCTGGAAGATCCTGAGGATGATGGAGCAGGAAGCTCCCAACAGGAGATTGGCCCTTCAGCACAGGAGTTCCTTAAACATAGTAAGCAGTTACAAATTGGAACTGTAGTATAATAGTTGCCTCTCTGTGGAGGCAATACAGTAGGGTATGTATATGGCGATATATCGTCATCCTTTCCCACACACGATACAATATCGATATTTAAATGAATAAATATTTGTCGCCATTTTGAAGCCACTACTTCTTCTCACCTCTGGGTGACTGAGTTTAGGGGATTTGGGTGAAAGCTGAAGAACTTGCAGAAAATGCTCGGCTGAGAGACGCCTCAGACACATTTAAATCTAAAGTCTGACTCTGGCTTTTAGAACATTGGAACAGACTGTGGAATATTTTGTGATGCCTGCATCTCTGGGCGTTTTAGTCCCACACCTGTTGCTGCAAGCAAACAGTCAACGTGAGTAAACACACATCGCTGGAAAGCCCTCCTTCAAAAATGGGGAAAGTAATACAGATGTGCAGAATCTACATCCCCACCAATATCTAGCGTTTGCTAAGCTGTCCTCAACAATAATTTAGATCAGACAGAAGCGAAATGCTCCATAAATCGTCTGGTATACACAGGGGTAAAACTAGTGCTGTTTCATGGGGAGCAATGCATTGTGGACTATGTAGTATCAGGTGCAGGAAAAGAAGTGGAAAGAGTGGCTTTCTGGGAATTGTAGTTCGGTGTTAGTGGAACTAGCTAAGTTAATTTTTGAAGCTGAAGTAGCGGGTTCTCTGAGCTTCTGGCCGCGGTCGCAAAGCAAATTCGGGAAAAGGTAACATTACTTATGTAAATTAATAACACTTCCCAGTGTTTGTGATGTAACATTCCATCATTGTTGTGCAATACATCGATTATCGCAGAATCGCTGTTTCACAATATTATCATTATCGTGAGCCACGTATTGCGTATTGTGACACTGCGATTCCCACCCCTACAATAAGGTGTATTTGAGCTTTTTCACATATTCTATAAAAAATATTGTAATTGAATGTATTCCTGTTAGAGATGTGGGATTTATAGGCAAAGCCAATATCTGTCAGATACATCAGCCATGTGTCTGACACAAATTGTTTTTTAAAAAAAATGTTGATAATAAACCTTTAATAAACCTTGATTTGAATTTAAAAAATTTATTTATAAGCTTAAAAAAATTATTTTAACACAGTATTTGCAGCATCATATTCTGCTCATCTGTTCCTAACGACAGGACTTGTTCCAGCACATTTCTGCTTTTGTGAATCCGTGGTTTTGGCTAAACACTGCAGGGTCAGTAGTAATAAATAGCGCTAAAGTAACAGGAAAAAGCCTTTTATGTGGCATTTGTTGTCTGATGGTGATATTTTCTAGAAAAAATGTCAATAGAAATATGATTCTTGTGTCCTGTGTCAAGTAGAGAAGGTTTGCGTCTCTACTTGAACACTGGTGCTTCAAGGCTAATCTAACAACCAAGTAACTTGTGTACAATTTAGTAAAGATTCACAGAATTGAGAACATGTGGTTGGAAATGTTGGAAAATTATAATAATTGTGCTGGACACGAACTCAAACATGCACATGAGGAGCGTGTTCATCATTTCTGCTCAATTTTGTCGTAAAGTGTTTTTTTTATTACTTTTTTTTATTACTGTTCAGATATTGTCTTAAGCCACATTACCAAATCGTTATCATTGTTACAATGACCTGAGTGACATTTAGATTTGGGTCACTTTATTTTGCATATATTAGTTAGAGAAGTTAGCATTTTAGCTCCAGTGGTAAATTAAAATTTGCATCCAAGGTATGGTACCTTTTTTTTTTTTTTTTTTTTTTTTTTTTTTTTTTTTCTTTTTTTTCTTTTTTTTTTTTTTTTTTTTTTTTTTTTTTTTTTTTTTTTTTTTTTTTTTTTTTTTTTTTTTTTTTTT
>JBBIGC010000082.1:15734436-15747119 GCA_037576955.1 Lepidarchus adonis | reverse complement strand
GTAGTTCAGCATCAACTATTACATTAATAACAGTGACATTATACTGTAGTTCAGCATCAACTATTACATTAATAACATGTTGAACTTGCCACAACACAGGAACTACGCTGCAGAATTTAAGCTCCACGCAACATCTGTAATATCCCAGATGAACTCATGTAACATTAGCAAAGCAGCACAGGTCATAAGTGACATTTACGAATCTGATTTGAAAAAAGCCTAATAATTTTTTGCATTTCAGTTTTGCTAATTTTGGATAAAACCTGTAATTTACAGATATCATGGCAAAACGCAAGAACGACTCTACAGAATTGAAGCTCCAGGTCGTTGCTTTCGCAAAGCAGTGTCTGCAATATTTGAAGGCGATACCGGTGACAAAAACGTGTCCAGCAACAGCAAAGCAGCACAAATCAAGTTGCTCTCCGATGACAAGGATTTGAAGAAAGGTTAAATTAATAATTATTGTATTTCACTGTTGCTAATTTTATACTGAAGAATTTACATGTATAGATGATTGACATCGTTGACAGCATTCAAACGGAAATTAAAAACTCAGCCAACAATGAACTTCTGCTCCTTTTATTTCTGTTAAATTGAGCTTTTTCCAGCTTGTAATATACACTAGGACGTAATGTAATGTAGCAAGGGCTGAAAAAGTTTGAGGCTCGATGCAGTGGCGTTATTTAAGTGAGAACATTGTCACTGATCTGATCTTTGCTTTGCGTTGCTTTTTCAGCTGTTATTTGATGCAGTAAACCGTACATTTAAATTCAATTAAATTCATGTTTTTAGATAGGACACCCCATTTAAACAAACTGCACCCAACACCAGGTTTGTAAAATCAATGAATAAGCCGCTATCGTTGGAGAAATAAGCGTTGATGATAATGCTGTGTGGAATTTCATCATATTTCATACTGACTGCAGACCCCAGTATGAAACCAAATCACTGCAAATTTTTAAGCTATTAGATTGTTTGCTGAAATAATCAATGTAGATTCAAATTGTGATGAAACATCTACTCTGAAGCACTCAAAGCTTCTGGGAATCAATTTGGTGAGAAGAAATTCACAATATTACCAAGATGTTTTACCTATTAGTCACAACACTTAGTGATGGAAGAATGAAAGATATACAATGGGCATGCGAGTATCAAAACTGGACAACTGAGCAATGGAAGGTGGAGCATGTGTGGAACATGGGAAGCCAGCTGAGGCAGTGTGATGCTCTTGGCAATGTTCTGCTGGAGAACCTTGGTTGCTAGCATTCATGTATACATTGTTGTAGACTTCCACATTCAAAATTAGCCCATATCTCTGTAAGGACTACTAAAAATGTCGGTTAATATAGGTTGTTAATTAAATCTAATTTAATCAAGTTTATCTAAAGGAAACCATAACTACAATCTAGTGTAAAAAATAAAATAAAATAAAAAAATATATATTTCTTGCCAATCTACATTTAAATAATAATCTGAATGACTATACTTCATTACAACTGAAAAAATGCCATCAAGAGATGAATGATCCTGAAATGTTCTGCTCCCTAGCGCTGCACAATGCCAAGTGAACAGCAGGGCAACAAAGGATTAATGATGGAAATAATAACATCAGCTACTTGACAGTGATTCTGAAGTCAAGTGTATGTCAAGAAGGAGAGAGAGATGAGTTAAAGATGAGAGACAAAGTAGCACAGAATAAGACAGACACATCTTTCCTCCGTGCCACGTGTGATGAGGATTTTCTTTATTAATTAAAAGATTAAAAGCGTTGTGTGATCAGCGTCCTTCACAGCGCTTACCTGTGGGGTCAAACTCCTGCGAGGGGGGTGCTGATACTTTGTCACTCTTGGGTTTCTTGTCTGGGGGGTGGTCTTTGCTGAGAATACTTCCTGTCCTGTACATACACAAAAACACATAATTAGTTCATCATTTTTAGAGTAATTTAGTGTAATGCAGGTCTGGGTTAACCAGCACTGTGTTGAAGTGTTTCCTTTGCTTAAAATCAATGCATTCTGCGTATGAACCGATTCTGAATTAGCTGAGGTCAGTGAGGGCAGAGAAAACACTCAATGCCTCTAGAACCTGCAAATCATGTTTTAATCCCAAAGCAGACAGCAACAGTGAGCGAGCCATTGTTGTGCACAGTTCTGTGTCTGCAGTATCTCCAGCATCAGTGTTGTGTCTAGCAGGCGACACCCTGAACACACCATGACTAAACCCGTTAGCACCACCATCCGTGGACCGAGAGAATGGGCACTGGCTTTTCAGCCTCTGAACTTTTCTTGATCAACCCTTGAAAATAAATTTTTACATTAATTATTTCTCATTCATAGTTCCGTAAAACAAATGAATAAAATTTCCATACATATGTTACATTTTTTTTGTTTTTAAGTCACACTCAAACCAGCCAAGGAAGAGTGTAATGCAAGTCATGACTTTTTAATAGTATGCCAAACCGTATAGACAAAAACGTAGTAGGTGTCTAAGAGTTAATGACAGGCTGACAAATTGGAAAGAATGATGGAAGGAAAAAAAACTCACCTGGTTGGTTTTTTAGGAAACCTGCAAGACAAAGAAAATAGACTTGTTTCAGTGCAGTGAAAAAACAGCCAGTCATTCACTAAGCAGTGTGAGGTAAAATACAGTCTGTAAACGAAAGACTACAAGCCTTCAGGTCATGGCAGAGCACATCACATCCAAACAGATGCAGCAGCACAACAGAATATAACCTATTTATTTCACTCTTCTGTCCATCTCCATCACTTTCGGCATGCGTGTGATACTGTAAACAAATGCACTGACTGTACTGTTGCTGAATTGCATAATATAATTATTGCCATTATTCCCTAGCCAATCAGAGCACACTAATGTAGGATTAGGTCTGGCTGCAAGTCTCCATTACTGGGAACTGTGTACAGGGAGTCCTCGAGTTACGACGCACTTGACATCTGAAATTTCGTGGTTATGTCACTAGCTTCCTTTTATGTTTTTATTTTTCCACAATTGTGACGTAAAAACAAAGTTTGCATGGAAACTTGAGCAGAGCGGATGAATACACACAGCATCACGCAGTTGCCCGTTTCCCCTCTCTTAATCGCCGAGTAGCATCTCGTATGTTTAATTCCTGGTTCTGCCCTCGCTTCATTTTTTTATCTGTTTTCTGTCTCGCCTCTCACTTGGGATTGCATTCCCTCCTCTTCAAGTCTCCCTTCTTATCGGATGCTTTCTGCTCTTCTCCACATAACTCCATTCCGCTTCAGTCATACCGATACCTACGGACTTCGTCTCATCCAACAGACTCCACTCGGTCAACAAACTACAATACCCATCAGGCCATTCTCCTCACCTCCAGTGATCCCCGTCCTGCTCCTAGTCGCTCTCCGCTCTGCTAACCTTCTTCACTTCATTACTGCAGTGTACGTGAGGGGTGGGAATCACACGGTACGATATCTCACAATACAATACGAGGCCTGCGATAATGATAATATCGTGATACAGCAATTCTGCGATAATCGACATATTGCACAACAATGACTTACCGAAATAATACAGAAACTATTAATTTACATGAGCAACAGCAATGCTATTGTCACCTTTCCCACATTCGCTTTGAGACATCGGTCGGAAGCGCAGAGAAACTGCTACTTCAGCTTCAGGGCTTCACTTCTGTTCCCCCGTTGTCACTTAGCAAGTTGTGCTAACATCGTACTAGCAACTGAACTAAAACTCCCTTAAAGCAACTCTTTCCACCCAAACACTACATAGTTGAACGAACACTACACAGTGCATTGCTCCCTATGAAATGCGACTTCCACTACAGCGCTAGTCTTAACCGTGTCTATACCTGACACATTATGGAGCGATACGCTTCTTCTCTGATCTAAATGATTGCTGAGGACAGTTCAGCAAACGCTAGATATTGGTGGGGAAGCGCAATTCTGCACACACACGAGTCTTTCCCTGTTTTTAAAGAAGCTCTCCAGCGATGTGTGTTTACTCACGTTGGCCGTCATCCAATTGCTATGAAAGAAGTGCAGGAAGGAGACGCACAGAAATACGGAGCCACAAAAAAAATCCACATCAATGTTCTAAAAGCCAAACTCAGACTTTAGATTTAAATGTGGCTGGGGCGAAACAAAGCGGATAATTTTTTATCTCCAGCTTTCACCTGCACACAATCTGTTGGACACATTTTCAGCTTTGAACCAAATCTCCTGCACTCAGTCGAGCAGCGCCACCCAGAGGAGAGAAATAGCGATGCCAGTGAGTCATATTGGCAGTTGAATGTTTATTCATTTAATGGCCGTCAGCGTATCGATAATCGTATCGCATGAGCCAGGACGGAGATATACCGTCATATCAATATTTTGGCCCATCCCAAGCATATGTGCTCCATGTTTTTATTTACGCATTTACCCCAGGAATAAAAGTCCAGAAGAGTTCACTTCATTACTGTACTGTATGTGCTCCATGAGAGTTACGTACGTGTTAATACGAATCCCTGGCGTAAACCGAGGACCCCCTGTACACTGAGACACAGATACAGTTTATGTAAGTTTAAATATAGATTTTGTAGATTTGGAGAGAATCCCACCAATGAAAGAAATTCTTAGTGAATTGAACCACTTCTTTTGCTATTTTATAAAAATACACACACTGGTTATCACATGCTCACTTCAATCATATCAGTACAGAGTGAAATAGTAAATGTACACACAAAACTATAAAGAGAAAATATATATTCACACAACATTTAGCATGTGGACATTACTTCTATAGAAAAGTTTTGTAATACAATCTATTTAGTAAAAAAATAGTAAATAGTTATTTAACAATATAGCAAATTAAAAATTGCTCACATGAATTAAGCCTAGGCTTTAGTGAATACTAATCCAACAGTAGCTTGGGCGCCATTTCTGCTTTCACCAAAACCTCATTACTTTAATTTTTTAGGGGATAGTCTAAAGGCCCCTGTTGCAAAAGCATGGGATTATAAAGGCAAACATGTTTGTGGATAACACACCACACTGCCAGAAAGCCAAGGACCTTGTATAATAGCCACAAAACACTCCTCAAACCTTCTGAAGTTTTCACACTACCAGAATGAACCCGTGTAATGTTTCTGTTTGCCTGCGTTTTTGGAGCTTGGGCCCTCAACAAAACTCCGTTTTAATAATGACAAGACATTACTCAAACTTAATCAAACATATAATATATAATTATATAATTATACATATAATTATACATTTTAAAGTACAAACACTTTTGATTTGTTCAATGCAACACCACAAAAGGACACGTGACGCATTCAAGTGTGCGAATCTTTTTCAGTTGATCTACCAGTGTTACTTTTATAACATCTCAGAGCTTATTTGATCCTTTATTCAAGTCAGGTGTAAACAATTCCAACATGTTATAAATGATGTGACCCTGTGAGGGTATTATATTTACACTGAGCAGTCATGATTTAAGTGGTTAAATAAGGATTTGAAAATAAACATAACTGACTCTTACAAACCTAGAGAAGATTATAAAAATATGTAAAAACATCATGCTTCAACGTGTAATTAAAAATGGAAGTTAAAGAGCGGCTAAACTTTTAAAGTAAAAACAAGATCGGGGAAAACCAAGAATCCTGCTGGATAGAAATGCACAGCTAGATCCTCTCAGGACTGAGCAGAGGATTTGGCTGCTACAACAGCAGTGATGTACTGGAGCACTGTGCAGTAACGATGGGCAATATGGCACAAACACAGGACATAGAAATTTTTACAACACCTGTGTCCCAACGTGCAGAAACCAAACCGTTGTTGCTAAAAAATTTAAATATTAGGTAAACATATTGGTTTTGAGATCTCACAAAAACTATGATTTGAAAACCGCTTGTTTTAAATCCAAGTTTCTACATAAGTACTGCATGGATGGGGGTAGAGTGAAGCTCTATTATTACATTAACTACTTTAAGTCTTTTTAATTAAAGAAATGTGATGTAATATATATCTGTAAATTCACAATACTGATATTTGTTCCATAATGTGCAGACCTATCATTCGCACAAACACTTTTTACATTTTCTTTATATATATATATATATATATAAGAAAATGTAAAAAAATTAAGAACAGACACGCTGTGATCTGGCTACAAGAAACATGCAAATGAAATAATTTTAGACAAAGGGGTTTGATTTGAGGAATACGACTCTGTATATGTCTCAATACAATTATGTACTCTTAAAGGCATCCTGATTTATCAATTAAGTATCTCAGAATCTATAAATTTTATTGTTTTTTTAAATATATATTTTTTCTTGAATTTGATCTTAAATATGCTTTAAAATAACTTAAATTATACAATTACTAAAACAACCTACAGTGATAACTTCAAAGACAAAGGCATTGTGCAGTATTGTAGTTCAGATACGCTGTAGCAGTTATAACACCGTAGTCTAATCTAATCATTAGAGGAAAGGAATGCTAATGTCCAGTTCCAGAACTGGAGGAGCCTCTCGCTCTCTACAGACATACAGAAATAGCTCAGACTTCTCGTCCACCCTCCCTCGCTCCCTCTGCTCCTTCCGTGGGTGGTTTTTGTTTTTGTTGCTGTTCCTTCCCCTCCACAATGAAGGGAACAATGGCGCTCACGTCAGAGCCGACCCACTCCACAGCGGCCCTGCAGGCCTGATTCCCGGAAACAGAGAGGGCTTCTGGCAGAGACGGCGGCTTCCTGAATGTGTGAATTGTGGGATGGGGGTGGGTTTGGATGGGCTGCAGTAAAGGCAGGGGGCAGGATTTGGCTGACATAAAATTCTCAGGCTCTTTTCTCTAGTGCACCATGTGTCTCTCTCGCCCCTTCGCACCAACTGAGAGTTGTTGTTTTTTTAAGAGTACAATGGGCAGAAGCAAAACATTCTTCATCTAAGCCAACTCTTTCCAAAAGTCATGCCTTGATGATCAAATACTAACAACTTTCAGGGTGATCATGAAGAACACACATGCTTCTCCATGGGTCCGTGGAAAAACAAACTCTAAACATCCGTAAAGGAATATTAAAAGCAGTGAGAAAAAGAGGAGGGAAGTGGATAAGAGAGAGAGAGAGGGGGGGGGGGGGTAATCACCTTGAGGGTTCTATGGAAACAGGAAGAGCTTAATATTCTAATGCAGAGAGGATTATTACAGAGCAAAGGAGAATGTCTGGGAGAGGAAAGAAGAGAAAGAAATACAAGAGGAGAGGAGAGGAGAGCAAAGGAGAATGTCTGGGAGAGGAAAGAAGAGAAAGAAATACAAGAGGAGAGGAGAGCAAAGCAGAATGTCTGGGAGAGGAAAGAAGAGAAAGAAATACAAGAGGAGAGGAGAGGAAAATTATGTTCCATGGAAATCAGAAAACACTTACTACAGCAGATAGTTGGACATTTTAAATGCAAAAAAATCAAAGCGTAATTGCTTAGGACACTGTTGGCAATTTTGTTTAAACAAGTAGATGTAAATATCCATATCACAATCAATTTAATTACTGATAATCAAATCAATAATAAGTTTTTTTTCAAAATAGAGCTGCACAACATATCTGATATCACAGCAGACTGGTCAGGTTAACCACTTTTGATGGAGATGATATTGTCCAAGAAATAAATCACTAATATAATGTGTACTTTGATTTCTGAGGGAAAATAATAATAATAATAATAATAATAAAAAACCTGATACCACATGTAACTACAACGTCAGTGTCTGTTAGGTCCCAATGCCGCTCTAATTTGGACGTTACCGTTTCCCTCAGTCTAGTCATGACCGGTTCATACACAGGTGTGTTCATTCTTATGTAAAGAAACAAATATTTAAACATAATTAGCCAAAATCAAGGTCAGAAAAAGTACTGAAGTCAAGTACTATCAAATATAGAAAAATCCACCACTTAAGCATATTTACACCAGCCCCAATAATATTTCCTTTTTTTCCACAAATAAACGTGTTTCAGTATTTCAGAGACAATGACTTCTGTCACATTACATCGAGTTTCAGTTTTATTTTCAATCACAAATGATTTCCCCATTTCATTTACTCTAAATTAACCTAAGAATTCAATTATCTATTCTGTTTATGATCTACTGTAATACCTGAAGCTTTATACAGATCAGAATTAAGATCAAATTATTATACTGTATGTACTTCTTTATTTGAAATATAGCTGTATATTCAACAGACCTCAAATAAATATTTATACCAAAATGAAACGATTAGTCTTGTAATATCTTCAAATCTCATTTTCAACAGTGATTAACAGCATTATGTCTTTCACAATACAAAAGGCTGTCGAATTTGTGAGATTATCGTGCCTCAGAGAAATGGACACTAGTACAGTTGTGCTTGTAAGTTTACATACCCTGAGAGAATGTATGATTTCTTAACCATTTATCAGAGAATATGAATAATAACACAAAAAAAATTATTTCACTCATGGTTAGTGTTTGGCTGAAGCCATTCATCAATCAACTGTGTTTATTCTTTTTAAATCATAATCACAACACAAACTACCCAAATAAAAAAGTGAACACACCCCAGTTATTAATACAGTGTGTCGCCCCTTTAACATCAGTGACAGCTTGAAGTCTTGTGTGGAAGTTGTGTATGAGGCTCTTTATCTTCTCAGATGATAAAGCTGCACATTCTTGCTGTAAAAAGTCTCCAGTTCCTGTAAGTTCTTGGGTTCTTGCATGAACTGCACGTTTGATGTTCTCCTCCCCAGAGTGGATCAATGATACTGAGGTCAGAGACTGAGATGTTCACTCCAGAACCTTCACTTTATTTTGCTGTAGCCAATGACAGGTCGACTTGTCCTTGTGTTTTGGGTCATCGTCATGGTGGAACGTCCAAGTTCGTCCCATGTGCAGCTTCTGGGCTGATAAGTGTAAACTTTCCTCCAGTATTTTTTGGTAATCTACTGCACTCATCTTGCCATCAATTTCCTGTGCCTTTGTAGCTCAAAACTTCAGTGAACCACCACCGTGTTTCACAGTAGGACAGGTGTATCTTTCATCATAGGCCTTGTTGACTCTTCTCCAAATGTAGTGTTTATGGTTGTGGTCAAAAAGTTACATTTTAGTGTCTTCACTCCAAATGACTTTGTGGCAGAAGGTTTGAGGCTCGTCTCTGTGCTGTTTGACAGATTGAAAGTGGGGGACTTTGTGGTTTTTGATGGCAGGTGAATATGGGTTCCTTTACTATCCATTCAAACCAGTTTGGGTCAAGGTGTGTGCATGTCATCAGGCCAAATCATCAGGGTATGTAAACTTTTGATCGGGGTCATTTGGGTAGTTTGTGCGGTCGTTATTATTTTAAAAGAGTAAACACAGTTGTTTGGCTGAAGCCATTTATTGTCAAACACCAACCATGAAAGAAACGCTTGTATGTTATTATTCATATTCTTTGAAAAATGGCCAAGAAATCATGAATTTTTTCAGGGTATGTGAGCACAACTGTATGTTGTTGTTGTGCAAGTAGCACACTGGTTGTTTTAAGAGGATCACCAGCACTTGTTTGGGTCTGATACTATAAAGTCTGGCATTGTATATACTCTAAAGAATGGCACTGCTCAGATGGCAAAAGGATTAGTGGTATTACCTGTCTGTGGGAACATGTAGGAATCACAGGGTCTCTCACGCGATACATAGCCCACCATAACAATAATATCACAATACAGAGCTTCTGCAATAATGGATATGTGGATATATTGCAATATATAGCTACACAGAAACACAGGGGGCAGCATTAATTTACAATAATATTTTCAAAAACTCGCTATGTTTTAAATATTTTCTGATTACAACATGTTAATTAAATAATTGTGTAATATTAACAGTACTAATGAGCAACACTGAAGCAGTTAATAAAGATACATTAACTTTACTTCAGCCAGAATATATCTCTCATACATTAGTATGTAAATAACAGAACTGAAAGGAGAAACCAGGCTTTATATTCAACATAACCAAGGAATATAATAAAATCTTAAAATAAATATATAAATAATAAAATAGTAAAATAAATACAGTACTATCTTTATTGATGTGAAACTTGATTTAAACTTTTTGTTGTGAACAGTTAACCGACACAGAACAGCAGTAAAAGGCAAAAGCCAATCACATTGCCGATGTGTGTTTGACCCCACCTCCCAAACACCCATTGTGTCTCCACCAATCAAGAGCACCGTTTAACCCCTTGTGTACCGAGACGCATTAGGTTTAAGTTTGTATTTTTGTTTGATCTAAATTATTGGTGAAAACAGTTTAGCAAACGCTAGATTTTGGTGGAGATGCACAATTCTACACCCTCACATTATTGGGCCTTTCCCCCTTTTTCAAAGAAGCTCTGCAGAGATGTTTTTCACTCACATTAACAGGGTTCACTTCTAGGCTTCATTTATCGATACATGAAACGAGCTCTGGAAAGACACGTGCAGAGATGAGACCCGGTGCAAAAAGATCCACTCTCTGTTCCATCAATGTTCTAAAAGCCAAAGTGAACCCAGACTTTAGATTTAAATGTGGCTGAGGCGTCTCCCAGCCGAGCTTCTCTGAGCCTCACTGTTGGTAACTTCCTCTCCAACTTTCACCCAGGTTTCCTGCATTCATTTCAACAGCGCCACCCAGCGGAGACATAAAGTAGCGACATCAGCAAGTCAAATTGACAGAGAAAGTTAAATAAAATATCAATTTTGCTGTAGTCATATTGATTATCGCATAACATTAGGAAGAACGACAATATATCACCAAATCGATATTTTGTCCCACCCCTACTTTAGACACAGTTTGCAGTGCACACCATTCTGACAAACTTTAAATAGTCAAATTATGTAAACATGAGTCTTGGGCTGTGTAATTTGGTGTGTCGTCTTCTGTAACGTGGTCACTCAAGTTTTCTTAAACATTTTCTGTCGTTATTTCCTCTAATTTTTCACTCCTACTCCCGACGTACAGGTAAGCAAAGTGGCAGTAGCACAAATATTAGCCTCTGGGCTGCTGCCGGTTCCTCTGAGCCGTGTGTCTGTCAACCTAACCTGCAGTGGCTGTTTGGTGCTATTCTCCTCGTCATTGGCTTATTGTCTGTTAAAACATGGATGGAATGAGTTCTATCGGCATTGTATCAGACATATCTTACTTAAATTAAAAAAAGGAATTTTGCAATAATTATCATCATCATTTTATCATCCAGCTCCATCAACAAACATTCCCTTACTTCTCGCTTATCTATGCTGCCTGTGCACTTAATCACTCTACAGACCGCAACACTGCACAAATGCACTTTATTCTGCACAGTTTCTATCCGTGCTGTATTCTAGCAGTAGTATTGGTCACTCTCCAGTTGTTTGCACCTCTGGTTCTTCTGGATCATTTTTAACTGCTCGAGTTATAGCGTGATTAACCTTCTATTTATCTTTTTAGTTTTATTATATATATTTTTTCCTACTTGTGTGCGATAATTTAATTTAAGTCTAGCTTAGGGTTAAGTTATAGCTTAGTAATCCTTAATTATAGCTTATTCTTGCACCGTCTGGAGTGGATCAGGATGCATTTCAATGCTTGTTGTATGTGTATTACTAGGCAGGTGATGAATAAACATCTTGAAAGATCTTAATATATATTTATTATAGACTGGAGAAAATGGAGGAATGTTTCCAGCAGAGTTCCACCCATTTACAACGTTCTTATTAGAAATGGTGTATGAGCGAGTTGCAGTGAAACTGATGTCCTAAGTCTCCCTCCTTCCTGTGGGAAAAAAATGTGACAAGCCAAGAAATGTGAATTTGCATTCTTCTCCTTCATTCTTTAATGACGATTGGTGCAGGAGAACGGCAGCAGAAGAGCTGCTGTTAATGCTGCTCTGATAGGAACGTGTCACACAGTCAAAGCTGTTTCAGCAGCATGAGGACAACGATCAGACAGGTGTTATTAATATAATGGCCAGATATCTAACCAATAATTGGGCTGTTGGCTAAATATTAGGGGTGAAAATAACATAACAATAAAATACCATAAATGAGCCACATTACAATTTCATAGAAAGTTTTAAAGTTTTGTGACATAAAACGTATTGCAACATGATACATTGTGCAGCGATACGTTAAACTTAGTAACACTGTGCTTTCTGGTCCTAAAGCAGCATCTCGAAGAACACCTTCTAAAATGGACCACGGATTATAAAGAAAGAACTTGGTCACCATCAAATACACCTACAGATAAAAAGAGTTTTAATGCCAAGCACAAAGCAATGAAATATTAAGGGGCCAAATATACATTTAGCAGTCTTATTTCCCCTTCAGTTCAGTGGAAATTGCTGCCAGTGGATTAGCAAGTCAACTCCTGGCTTTTGGTGTTATTCGAAATGATTTGAACGCTTTTGCCTTCTAAGCTCTTAAGCTTGTTAGTATTAGACTGGACTGCGTCCAGTTTAAATTATCAGTGCATTAAAGCACAGCAACTAAAAAGGAAAAGCACTGGAGCAGATTGTTCTGTTCAAAAACACACCGGACAAGGCAGCTCAATGTAAACAATACTGCATACCTAATACTGAAGGACATGTATGTGAAATAAGTAATTTAGAGAAAAAAACAATTGCTCACTGCAATATTGTCATTATGTAATTAGTTTTCAAAAAAAAAAAAAATTTAAATATATATATAAATAT
>JBBIGC010000082.1:15664029-15675280 GCA_037576955.1 Lepidarchus adonis | reverse complement strand
ACACTGCACTATTAACCCCCCATCTCACCCACCAATCCACACACACTGCACTATTAACCCCCATCTCACCCACCGATCCACACACACTTTAGTAGCATGTAGTAGGTGTTCAGTGGCTTCTAGTACCGTATGTAAATATGTGCATAAAAAAAGAAACGTGACACAACCACAAAGTTTCCTAAGTTGAATACCGCTTAAGTCGAGGACCCTGTATTGCTAATCAAATGTTTTTGTAGAGTTTACTAGCCCTGGATGTGTCCAGTTACTTTGATTTAAATAAAATATCAGGCAAATAAAAAACAATTTCAATGAGTGCTATCATTTTTAAATTGTAGCATTTAATCCTTTAAAAAGGTTTGGAAACGCAGAATGTTTTCAGAACTGAAAAACTGCAGCACTAATGAAACGTCTTCACTTCAAAGGACTTTTCTGTCTGTTTTCTTAAACTCTCTCGCCCTCGGGAGCAACTGAAGACATTTAATTCCCAAAAGCTCCTGAATACCACAAATGCCACAGTGCTTTGCTTAAGCAGACATTTCCAGTAAATGAAAAGGCCATGCTAACTGGCATCAAGGGTTCTGCTGTTGGGAGAACCCCAAAACCCCAAAACCCCAAAACCCCAAAATCATCAGGTCAGTGGAGTTAAGTCTGAACACTTTCTCCAAACTCACAGTTAAAGTCAACACACATCTGACTCTTTTCTGCAGCCTTGAGATATGAAGACACAGTAAATTGAGGCCAATTCCATTACTTGTTCATGTTTTGCATAGTTTGTCTGTACATTTAATTTTTCTTTTATCTTTCTTTTGTTTTGTATCTTAATTTAAACTATTTTGTACTCCTGGTATTCCTGGTTAAATAAAAGTAAATATATATATATATATAAAAAGTAAAATAAAATGACGCCATGTGGGACCTTTATTTAAAAGAGTATAATTGAGAGTGTGTGTGTGTGTGTGTGTGTGTGTTCAGGCTGTGCTGCTGCAGTCCCGGGAGCAGGTGGCTGAAGAGCTAAGCAGACTACAAAGGGACAATGAGAGTTTACAGGGGAAACACAGACTGCACCTCACACTACAGCAGCAGGAAGACTTCCACATGCCCACTGCTGTCCAGGTACCGCACTGCAGCTGCTGCTTTTTCTCTGATTTTTTACAGCAGATACTAAAATCAGATTTATTGATGTTTCATCTGTTTGGATTTTTGTTCTCATGTTGATGAGAAATTCCTTATTTCTTTATTTAATATAAATGTAGACTAGCACTGTCCATCTGTCCACTGCATATGAAGTAAGGGGACAGGATTATTGCTGAAGCACAAAAGATCACTTGCTTTAAATGAAGTGCGGTCACAGCTCCGTGTCTGGGTCTCTGCTGTAGGAGTTACAGCTGTTGGTGCAGCAGTACAGAGAGGATATCGTTTCAGTGCGCACAGCGGCCGAGCACCTGGAGGAGAAGCTGAAAGCGGAGATCTTGTTTCTGAAAGAGCAGATCCAAGCAGAGCAGTGTCTTAAAGAGAACATGGAGGACACACTACAGCTGGAAATTGAGGGCTGCAAAGAGGAAATAGGTGAGTCCTCGATGATTGACTGCACTGGAACAGAGATGGAGAATCATTTCAACATTTCTGTTAAAACTTCTGATGCTTTTAAACCAGGTCATAAAGTTTATGATGCTATAGGGGTGTTTTTTATAACTCAGGATTTATCAGCAAAGTTACATCATTTCAGCAGAACTGTTTATTTGACATAAAGGGCTTAAGCTTAAAGGGCCCATTGTGAAAAATTATTTCTTCCTTTTTCTTAAGAATTTGATGTAGCAATTTGAAAGCCAATGAAACAGGTGTCATTTACATATTTCAGAAACAAAAGAACGGTTAAAAACAGCCCGTTTGATTCTATGACTAAGAGAAGTAATATAAAACATATAAAAAAGGAAATATCATGTAAATAATATTCTTTTTTTCTAATAAAATAATTCACAAACTGTGAACATGAGGAAAAAATAAATACAAAAGTGGAAGCTTATGAGGTTTCCTTTAAATGATCTGGCTAACTTGGCATTGACTCTCAGTTTAACTGATGAAGTTGGTTTGGAAACGAGGATGGAAGAAAAACATGAACCTCAGGGCTATGAGGAATGCAAGAAACTCCAACAATCTGTCAGAGCAAGAGGTGGTGTTTGCATTGGCGTTGAGATTTCAAATTCCATAGACTTCATAGAAATCTGATTTTCGAGTCTACTGTCTTGTATTGAAGTTGGTCAAGCTGGGGGGTGTTGAGGAGATTTTGTTTTCTATGGCTAAAACCCAAAGGAAGATTTACTCCGTCTCTTCTGCTGATTCAGATCCTTTTTTTTCTCCCCCTTTTCTTTCTGTCTACATTGGTGACTTGTTTTCAGACATCCTGGAAGGTATGATTCACTGCTGTACATGTGTCTGTGTCTTCACTGTAGTACTAATGCCATTTAACCCTCACTGTAACCAAAGCATTCATGCCTAGTAAGCACTAGCACTTCGTGTCCGCAGCACTGCTTTAACATGTGACCATAAGTGGGGCTGTGTCTATTAGGGGTGGGCCACAATATCAATATAGCGATATATCGTCATCAATGCTCACGGGATGCAATAATCAATACACAGACGGCAATATCAAAATTAAAATGACTAAACATTCCGTCGCCAATTTGATTCACCAGCGACGCTACTTCTTCTCGCCTCTGGGTGGCGCTGCTCGACTGAGTGCAGGAGACGAGTGAACGCTGAAGAAGAACAGTTCGAGTGCAGAAGATAAACAACAGGCAGATGCAAAAAAAAAAAGCTCGACTGAGAGACGCCCCAGCCACATTTAAATCTAAAGTCTGAGTTTGGCTTTTAGAACATTGATGGAACAGAGTGGATTATTGTGTGACGCTGTAAATCTGTGAGTCTCTTTCCTGCACTTCTTTCATAGGAACTGGACGACGCTACCAGCGAACAGTCAACATGAGTAAACACACACGCTGGAGAGCTTCTTTAACAGGGAAACACTCCGTAATCCAAGTGCGCAGAATCGCGCTTCCCTGTCCAATATCTAACTGTAATTTAGGTCAGACAGAAATGTAACGATCCATAATTTGTCCAGTATAAACACGGTAAAAACCAGCGCGCTCTAGTGGAAGCCGTGTTTACGTGTTAGTTTTAACACTGTCTATACCGAATCTAAATAAAGAGGAATGTGTTTAACTCCTTGTAAATCTCACATCACTGTTGTCATGGCTGAATTTATGCTGATTGTTCCTGTACCTGGAAGTCGCTGTAGACAAAAGCACCAGAAAAATTAATAAATGTAAATGGAAGTAGCACAATGTTAGCACAACTTGCCAAGTGACAAAGGGGAGCAGAAGAAAAGACCCTGAAGCTGAAGTAGCGGTTTCTTTGTGCTTACGATTGTGGTCGCAAAGCAAATATGGGAAAGGTGACAGTAGCGTTGCTGTTGCTTCTATAAATTAATACCGCATCCCTGTGTTCCTGCGTTATATCGCTGCACCATTGTGCGATATATCGATTATCGGAGAATCGCCGTATTGCGATATTATCGTTATCGTGGGCCGCATATCGTATCGTGAGATCCCCTACTGTGTATAGATCATGTCCTAATCATTTACTGTAACTGCATAGCATGTTCTGTTTGAGTGGTAGTCTGTCTGTCTGTCTATCTGTCTGAATCGTTGTGTAACATCACTGGACACATTCATTTCAATTTAGTTCATTCAGAAGTATGAGTAAATGGGATTGTGGCCTCATGAGCGCTCCCAAGGTTCGAATTAGGGGAATAGTTTGGCAAGTGATCTGAATTAACTGTCATTTATGCAGTTTCTTCCTTGTCCAAGCACTCAGACATATTTGTCCAGTTTGCTTCAGTGTTACTTTGATGCTACAAGGCTAATGCTACATTTAGGCTTGTACCTCACTATAGATTAAATAAACTAAAGGTTGAAATAGCAGAAGCCACTTCTAAGCCTGAATTTTGCCAGTAGCTGCTCTAATACATATGCAATAATGGGAAATTCTGGTAAACGGGATTTGTCACTAAACTATTTCCTAAAATGCAGGTCCAGTGATGTCATTAGCTTATCTGACTACCTTCCATGCCAACATTTAAACACTAACACTGAAAAGTGAGGGAGTTATTTAGTTTAGATGTAATGGTATTTAAAGGAGCCGTGTCTACATGTCTACACCTTTTCTGCTGTCCGATTATATCTCACGCCAGACTCTGACTTCTGTCTCCTCGTGCAGCATCCTTCTCCAGCCTGAAGACAGAACTGGAGAGAGTAAAGAGTGAAAAAGAACAGGTATAGAATTTTCTCGATTGCTGACCTGTCCGTGCTCTGCCCAAAAAGGCGGAATTTCATAACGCACATTGGACCTAAACATTGAGCGTTCACTTCAAGAGTTAAAAGTTATAATAGATTAGCCGTTTTTATTGTTTTCTATGTGCATGTTTAACCAAGCAACAATTCAAATGCCGAAACACCTTTGTGGGTAGAAGAATAATCTTTTTCCGTTCTGGGCAGATGGAAAGCAGTGTGGCAGAGAAAAGCCAAGTATTAGAGAGTTTACAGAGCTTGAAGAGTAGCCTGGAGGATCAGCTCAAAGACGCACTTTCCAGCAAGGTATGTGACCACAGAGATCACAGCAACAAGAGGAACCTGTTTATTAAATGTATGCGATGGATAGATGATTTTCTTCCTTTTTCATAAAAAACAGAAATTGTTGATGTGTTAATCTGCATATTGCGAATATAGAGCCCCTGTAGGTTGTATACTGTATTGGCAGTATTTGCTTTTTCGAATGGGAACAAAACCCACTCACTCCTGAGAACTGACCACAGCTCCATCAACTGCACATCTGGTTTCCCACGACCAGATCACCCATCATTGGGGCCTCCTGCTCACCTGTCCAAGACTAGTCCCACTACCATGAACTTCATATGCGTATATGGGGTCTACAGGCTTCATAACATACATAGCACCTGTAGAACCTGAAAAGTTTCTTTTTCTTTTAGTTGTTCTCCAGTTTAGGGAGTTGTTCCTCTGTCACATTCGGTTTAGATCCGATCACTATGTTCTGTAAGACTGATGGCTGTTAACTGGCTGTTCTTGGTGGTCCAGGGTGCTCTGGAGAGTCAGGTGTTTGATGAGAAGGACAAAGCCCAGCGGCTGCAGACGGAGCTGGACGTTAGTGAGCAGGTCCAACGAGACTTTGTCAAACTGTCTCAGACGCTGCAGGTCAATGGCTTTTTCAATACAGAATTGCACATTTTTTGCACCTGGAATGCAATGTACAGTTCATTACAGCTTGTATCGACACCTTCTGAAGATTAAAAGAGTTGCCGCTGTTTTCTTTCAGGTCCAGTTGGAGAGGATCCGGCAGGCGGACTCATTAGAGCGGATTCGCGCAATTCTAAACGACACCAATCTGACAGACATCAGTCAGCTCCCTGAGACATGATGCTCCAACCCGTCCCCCGATATCCTTCTCTCTCACACACACACACACACACACACAGTCAGCCCCAATAAAATCAGTGTATGCTCCATCCCCTACTGGACAAACCTGGGGACAATGAGAGTGGCCGAAGCTTTTTACACGATTGCCCCTGAAACGAGAGAATGAAAACCTGCGTCTGCCAGTTCTATAAACACTACAACTCTACTGCTGCTGCGGGAAAACGGCCGTGTTCCACCCGAGAACTGGACTGTGGACAAGTGTGGGAGGCAGCTTTCTGTCCAATGTGGAGCTACGATTAAAAAATCCCATTCAGGTCACTGGAAATATCATGGCTGTGGTTTCTACCAACAAAAATCAAGTTCCTCGATCCCACCAACTTTCCTGTCTGTCTTTCTCTCCATGGTTTCTGCTCCACTTCCTCACTTCTGTTTGTTTGCTGAGCCTGAAAGCAGGAGACCTAATGAAGGAGACGGATACTCGTCTAGTATTGTACATACCGTGTATACAGAATATATATGTATATTGCATCAAGTTAAGTTAATATGCTCCCTGCCTCTGACATTTTCCTGCGTAGTTTCTGCCGTTCATTTGATAGAAATGTCTTTTTTTGCTGTTGTGGTGTCAGTATTTCCCTCACACTTCCTTTCTGGTTTCTTTACCCAACCACATTTCACACAGGACCTCCATGCTTTCTGTTGATGAATTTTGTTATTTAGAAAACTGGCTTCTCTTTACTGGTATTAAGTGCTGTTTTTGGCAACAGGGCTTTTTTTGCGACATCAGTTTGTCCGATGATGTTTCTACTTCATTTCTTAAGCTGCGTTAGTTGGTTTGTTATTGCCCTTTAACTAAGAAGCTGAAAGGACAAACGGACGGATCTGAGATACACTATGCGTATAGGTAGCTGCTGCTATTATTCCATGTTTAGCGTCCAGCGCTTCTGTAAGGATTCTCGAGTTAAAACCATGTATCACAGAGAAACTGTTCATCTGTGTGTTTGTGTCTCATGTGCATCTGAAATCTTCTGAACCAAAGTCCAATGATATTTTAGCCTGAAATATTTGGGGAAACGTATTTGAGTAGCAAAAAATGATTTTGAAAGGGAAAAAAATGATTTGAAAAGGAAGGGAGGATGGGTTTGGGAAAGGTGTAGAAGAACCAGGTGTGGATGCTGCTCATAACACTTTAATGAAGACACATCAGGTGTTGGATCGGCCGCATTCTTTACAACTGAAGTGTTTTTAAATTACATATGATTAAATGTACTTTTGCTTTTTCTCAGTTTACATTCAGTGAAATGGCACATGGCTCACTTTACTTCTGCTGGTTTGGCAGTTTTTCCAGTCTATTATTTTAATACCATACTGTGTGTTTACTGGTGCCTGAGAACAGAAGTATTTAAAGTTCTATTCTGTCCAATTCACTGCGGTTTGGAAACGCATTAGGCAGCAGAACGGAGAACCAACCACCGGGTTTCTGGAAGCTTCTTGAATGTTGATTTGCCTTGAATGAATTGACGTATCTAGGCCCCACTCACACATGTTCCTTCATAGTTCATGGTCTTTTTTAGTAAAATACTGTGTGATATTTACAGTTTAAAATTAATTGCTGCTTTACCACAAACTCTGAACAACTGTGTAAATGTTGATACAATTTAAAAGGCCAATATCACAGCAAGAGCATTAACAGTCTCAAAATAACCAATCACAACCCAACCCACAGGTATGTTGCTGCCGCTTCCTCCTTTTCTATGGAAGTTTGAAGGTGTATTTCGTCGCTGATTTTTGTTTGACACCCAGATGTTTCTCACACATCTGTGTCTTAAGAGAATTCGAACCTAGAAATGCGTTTGTCTTTGTGCTACAATGTCAGAAGTGGGAGTTTCCAGGGTTGAAATGTTCTCACCCTCTCCGCAGAAGATACCAGGCTGCGATTGGTCAATTGTGATGTTTCCTGGCAACATCTAAATTCCCCTATGCGTTCAAGTTGAAAGTTCATCAGGTCACTTCACAAGAAACCGTCTTTAAGATGAAACGTTAAATGAGGAAGCGTAGAACTTAACTCTGTGAAAAAGAGAATTAAGCATCAGTTCCTCGTTTAAAACCGATTATTAAGTGATTACAGCAGGAGTACGTGCCATGGGTGCTGCTGGATCTTCTCGCTCTGGCATTGGCATCACTCAGAACCGATGACCGTTGTAGACGTGCTTCATCTGTTGGTACATTTTTGTCAGCAGGAACATCATATCCCAAGAAAACTTTAACTACATATTTCAAAGCCTCTAAATACTGATGGAACTCTAAGCTACTTGTGTGGATTAAAAAGGAAAATCTGCACATTTCCTTCCCATCCAGTAGAATTACTACTACGAGCTTCTCCCGTGTTCTAGCTCTGTGGAACATCATCGATAACCGTTCTGATTCCGTTCGCATGCTGTGTTGAAGTTCAGAAGCCCCTGGAAGTTTGTATACTGTATTGTGTACATATCTCTGTATATATCTAATAAACTCAATTGTTCTTAAGCAGAACTGGTTGCGAAATTTAAGATTGAATTGGTTTTTCTGGGAAACAAATGGTGGATTATTTTAAGAACGTGGCCTCTGTTGTATCTACGTAAGTGTGAACCGTGTCTGGAATATATTGTATGACCACTTCCTGTCACTTTTGTGTTGTTCTATGACAGTTCCATAGGTTGGAGGTTATGTTAAGAAGCCAAGACAACAAGTCATTAGTGAAATTTTAAATAAAACGGCCTAAAACTGGGAAAAGATTTTAAGCGTTCAGTCATCATAGGAAATGACTGCATTAACACAATAGTCACGCTAAAATTAATCTTCTATTATAGTTAGAAATGATCACATATAATGACTAACAGCAAAAAACGTGGAAAGATAAATGTATATCATTTAATTTTTTTAATGTTGCAAACAAACGTTTTTAATAGACTCAACACGCAACTCGTTATTAAGGTGATGCAGGCGATTACGTGGTTTAGGATGCGATATGATGCTGAAATCGTCCATGTGCATGCGCCTGTATTCACAAACCAAATAAGCAGAAATGTCACTTCAAACATCAGAATACATTTGAGTAAACAGAAACTATTAATTTCATATAAACATTATAAGTACTGTGTGAACAGAAATGGAGCCGGTAGCTAGCGAAGTAGATTTACAATATTTTTATTTTACATAAACTAAACGTGCACCTTTTCTGTGAGGATTTCACTGAATAAACATTTGATGTACTTTATCTTAAGTGAGCAAAATGGAGAAAATTAAAGCTTTTTTCTCACGTTCTGTTTCTAAAAAAAAAAAAAAGTAAGGCGTCCATATCAGCAGATAATGAAGATCTGGATAGAAGTGGTAACTGGTCATCCATAAATCACAAAAAATAAAAACATTCTCAAATATACAAAAAAACTTTTATTCTCCAGTGATGCACAAAGAATATAAAATTTCACTTCGACGACATACAGAAGTGTCGAGCACTGACGGTTACAGAAGAAGAAAAGACTAAGTACATTACACTGAGAATATTTTTCATTCTTTACTTGGTGACGACGGTGGACAGTCAGCAGCTCCTGTTCAGAAACTGAAATGGTTCTTTATGTCTTTGATTTGTTTCATCATATCGACAATGTGTTCACCCCTATTAGAAAAGAAGACAAAAGGCCTGTAAACACACCTTCACACAAGCATAAACATATACTAGATTAAATATACTTTAGTGTTGCAACAACAAAATGAGGAATTTGCTGATAGAAAGTGTCAGGAAGTGATGCTGCATCACAGAGCTGCATCAGGGAAAACATCTGTGAAAAATTAGTTTATGTTTTTTAACGTTCTTTTCATAAGACAGAAGTGTTTTGACCTGCTTGACCTGTTTCAACTACTTCCTGTGGTCATCAGAAGTCCGCTGACTATAGGAAGTAGTGGAAAGATGTCAAGCAGGTAACAAAAAATGCTTTGGGTGCTGTATATGTTAGGCCAGAATTGCCCATATATTTATAAAAGTATTTTAAATCAAGAAGTTTTAACAATAGTAGCATAAGGTCTTGTAGTGTCTGACCCCAAGTTAATGCATTTTCCATAAGTCTTGTCCCATTCAAAAGATATATGGGTGTCCTCCATTTTCCTCCAAACGCGAATGCATGTAATGTTTATATTTATTTATATTGCTTGATTTATATATATTTATATATATAAGCTTGAACTAGTATCACGCATAAAGCTAACGCTAGTCTCTCTTGTAGGTGTTTGTTGTGGTGTGTTTCAGGGGGTGCAATGCATTATGGTCTATGTAGTTTCTTGTGCAGGAAAACAGGTGAGTAATATGGGTGGAAAATATGTGGGAAAAGTGTTGCATTCTGGGAATTGTAGTTCGTTACTGGTTAAAATAAACACATGGATCACATCCACAGCAGTAATGAAGTGAAACAGTTCCTGATCTTTACTGTAGAGTCTGATTTACACTTGGAGACGTAATGAAGTTTCCAAACAAGCAACATAAGCGAAAGAGAGCGAATGGCAGAACACGTCTCCCTCGTATAGAACCGCGTGATTATTATTATACTTTTTAGCTGCAGCCCTAATTTGCTTGTTTCGAATGTGAATATTTAATCATGAACAGAATACATCAACACTGTTGTGTCTAACGACTGGGCTGATGTTAATGAAACGTTCCTGCTTCATGTGTAGATGTCATCACATCCTAAAAAGATCTTTTTCACCTTAAATGAACTGAGCACATGAGCATGAATCATATCAACACGTAGAATATTAATCAGTGAACTCACTGCTCCTTCAGGACTCCGTGAATACACTTCTTCTGATGAGCGTTCAGCGTGATGGAGGCTCGAGTCTGAGACAATCCTTTATCCATCTGCTGCGTCTGGTACTCCTTCTTCATATTGACCTGGGGAAAGCACACTGAGGGTGAGCAGATCACACACACACACACACACACACACACAGTACTCTGATCATGTTAGGTGATGATCTACCTTCATTTATAGTTTTCTGTGTAAAGATGGATTTTCATTGATGATTTTGAATAAAAACACACGTCTGCAAAGTTTCTGTTAACAGGAAACATCTCCCTCCTCTATATCAATGCGTCTCCTGAGGGTGGGCATCATTATCTTGAAATAACACAGTATTTTTTATATAGATTATATATTTTTTTTAGCATAGTTTTATTGTCAGTACATAAAGATAAAATAGAATTCAATAAAATATCTTATAATAAATATAGTACAATTAGTTTAATTGAATATGATTTAGTGCAGGATATGAAATGTTAAATGAATAGTAATTACTGTAATTGTTTAAAGTGGCACTAACTGTTCAGTTTTTTTCTGTTCCACCATGTCACCTGTTTTCATATGAAGAGCAGGTTTTTACTAAATGATGATTGGATAAAGCTTAATGGCTCGAGTGCTGAGGAGAGTGGACATCATTACATAAGGATTCAAATATGTTGAGTTTGTCATTACTCTGAAAACAGGACCTGCATCAGGAACTGCTTCCGTTTCCTCCAATACAAAAAGCCCTGAGACTTTCAGAGCGAGAGAACCAGATCTTTACACCGGAGAACCCACTGCTGCTGGGACAGTGATGCAGGGCAGCTCGCCTGGGTGATGCTGTTGTCTAGGTGACGGGACAGTGATGCAGGGCAGCTCGCCTGGGTGATGCTGTTGTCTAGGTGACGGGACAGTGATGCAGGGCAGCTCACCTGTGTGATGCTGTTGTCTAGGTGA
>JBBIGC010000082.1:15582611-15596125 GCA_037576955.1 Lepidarchus adonis | reverse complement strand
ACACACACACACACACACACACACACACACACACACACACACACACACACACACACACACACACACATACACGCACGTGCACACACACACGCACGCACTCACACACACGTACGCACACACACACACACAAACACGCACACACACATACACGCACGCACGTGCACACACACACACACGCACGCACGAGCACACGCACACAAACACGCACACACACACGCACGCACACATACACGCACGCACGCACGCACACACACACACACACAAACACGCACACACATACATACACGCACGCACGCACGCACGCACGCACACACACACACTCACACTCACACACACACACACACACACAGGAGCCTCTGTCCTGTCTACCAGTCTTTGCCATGGTGCAGCACAGCTGTGTTTATGTCATGGGGATTTTAAACACTGGTGTGTGTGGTTTATAAACAGCACTGACTGTGTCGCAGAGCTGACAGATTAGATGTGAATTTATTATCTCTTCTTTAATTATGGGTTCGTTTTTGTACTGAGATTCTTACAGTGACTTGCAGACATATTGGCCACCATCTATCTGTCTGTCTGTCTGTCTGTCTAGGTATCTATATGTCTGTCTGTGTCTGTCTGACTGTCTGTCTGTCTGTCTGTCTATAGGGAAAGTATATCTTATTTTTAACTTGGACTTATATAATGTTTACCAGCATCATTTTATGAGCAGTATAATTCTGCATTGACGCTGCTGTATTCTATAAAAAGAGCTGTACCACCAGGATATGATAAACATGATTAAAAATGCTGCGGCACTCAGAAAACATTTACTGAACATTAAAACTTACTTTATTGAAAAAATGCTGACGTACTGTTTTCACTTAAAACAGCAAAGTAATCGTTCAGCATTGATGAAATAGCAGAAATAAACAGTGACACGGTTTGTTTTCCTTTTTTATGAACACAGTGGGTAAATCTTTCATTTATAGAGGAATTTCTTATTCCATGTTCCTATGGTAAAATGACAATACCCCACCTCCCCAAGGGAAAAGTATTATACATAACTGAAGTAAATGAAAAGTGATGTTAAATCAAATATCATTGACACATAATCAGCTGAAGATTCCTCTGAAGTGTGTCCTTATTTGTGTTTCTGAGATTTATATAGTCAGATGTACTGAGTAAGAGTGTGTGAATGAATTCTGCAATATTTATCATTTCTTTTTGCAGTTATTTGTTATATTGCTTTAGTTATTCTCCTAGTCTTACAGTAGAATTGTACAGTTTTAATTTCTCCTTTTATTAACTCTGTGAAATATTGCAATACTACACAGTAGCTGAGGAACTGAGTAAGTGTTAATGATAAATATCCGCTCCTGTGTCTTATTTAGTACGCGACAGAGGCAGAGAGCAACCTGCAGCAAGCTCGCACCCTATTGGCCAGTGCACAGAGAGACAAAATGGAGCTAGCCAATCAGCTTGAGGAAGAGAAAAGGTAAAACTTTCTTCTCTAAACCAAATGTTCCGCATTCACTGCATTTTAGCTGCAGGGCTGTCGCTCTTGTGCAGTTCTGTTCTCGTTCAGATGGTTTTTCTGACGCTTAGTGGTTGTTACGTGTCATTACAGGAAAGTAGAGGATCTTCAGTTCCGAGTGGAGGAGGAGTCCATCACCAAAGGAGACCTGGAGGTATTTACGCTTGAAGTAGTTGTAGAAGACAAGTCCAATACTACACCAATACTACACTATACTAAATATACTACTGCACTAATATAGCATGTGTGGTGTAAATAACTGCTGAAGAACATAGAGAAACTTTCTTTTTTCCAGGCAGAGCTGGGTTTGATGAGATGGATCCGGATGATAAAATGGAGACAGTAGTTTGCCATTTGCATCAAAGTTGACATGTTTGGTGTCTGAAGTTTGCTTTTTTTAATATTGCACTGGACATACGAAGCATGTTGTCCTAAATGACATATAGTTTATATAATATATGGTGTGAGAAACAGAGCTGCAGTCCAGTTTACAAAAGTCCTCAGCGAGATGAATTACTGACTTGTTTCTAAGTGTAGTGAGAATAAACCCCATTATCTAAATGTGGCGAGAGGTTGAGGTGGTGAGCGATCGTAACAGATCACGTTGAGTTGTGGCCACATCACTGGCTTCCTTTTTGTTTCACCGTTTGTCTGTCATATACGGTAATACTTATCTGCTTTACGGTAAATACTGGACTCTCACGAGAGGCACAGATGTTTGCTATATGTGCGATGCTCGTGCATGTTGCCATCTGACGCTAGCGTGTTGCTGGCTGTTAATAAAGCCTCCATAGCATCATTATATGCATAAGTTAATCAGGCATGAGTTGATAATGAGAAAACAGCAGCCGTGGTGATAGCAGTAGCAGTAGCAGTAGCTTTAGCAGTAGCATTAGCAGTAGCAGCAGCATTAGCAGTAGCATTAGCAGCAGCTGTAGCATTAGCAGCTGTAGCAGTAGCAGCAGCAGTAGCATTAGCAGTAGCAGCAGCAGCAGCATTAGCAGTAGCATTAGTAGCAGTAGCATTAGCAGCAGCTGTAGCATTAGCAGCAGTAGCAGCAGCAGCAGCAGTAGCATTAGCAGTAGCAGCAGCAGTAGTAGCATTAGCAGCAGTAGCATTAGCAGTAGTAGCATTAGCAGCAGTAGCATTAGCAGTAGCAGCATTTATGTTCTATTGTCGGCCAATCCTTTAGCACAGTGAAATTATTTGTTTCCATATTTCCATATTATTAAGTGTAAATGAATTCATTTGGCTCATGTAATGGATTCTTTGAATACAAAGTGTGTGGAAGCCTGGACAAAGGCCTGTTTTAGATGGATTTTGAAATCATTAAACCCATTTCCAGTTTTAGAAAAAGCTCAATTAATCAGTGATTTTGTTGACCCTTGTAGCTTTTGGATGGGTTTACAGGGAGGGATTTATTGATTGATTGATTGATTGATTGTCCTGGTGCACCACTACAGAAAAATGCTACTTGTCTCGGTTTAGACCAACTAGAGTATATTTGAGGCTAATGGTTAAAACTAAGATAAATCATAGTCCTTATCTTTACAATCTGAAACCTAGAAGTAAAATTTACAGCCTGACGTTGGTTTTATTAATGCATACAGTTTCCATTACAGTAAAATTATTTATATCAACTTCCACTACTCGTTAGCTGCATATGTTTAGTAGCTGCTTTAAAAAAACAAACTTCAGACACAGAGCATGTCTTAGTGTCAGATATGTGATTCTCTGTAAGTGTTCGTTCTTTCCTGTCTTTCCTCTTCTTTCACTCCTGTGAAGGGAAATCTAGTTTCTTTAACACCATCAGTTTCTTTTCGTGAAGTTGAAGCAGTTAAAGCAGCTTGTACGTGTTGGTCGTTCTTTCTTTCTGTCTGTCTTTCCTATTTTCTACCTTTCTTTCCCTCTTGCTCTCACTTTTTCCTCTTTGTTTTTCTCTTTCGCTTCTCTTTTTCTCTCTCTTTCTCCGTAGACTCAGACCAAGCTGGAGCATGCCCGTATTCGGCAGCTCGAGCGGAATCTGCGTTTGGAAAAGTCCAAAGCAGAGAAGCTTCAGAAAGAATTAGAGGAGAAGATGGTAAAGGTGTAGCGAGAGTAGACGTCCCGTTGCCTGTAGCCATATTTGTTACCCCATCACCTTCTCCGTATCTTCACTCCCATCACTGCGTGTCTCAGGGACTGGCACCACTGTCCTGTGATGCACCAGCCTTGCTTCAGCATTGAGCACTTTGAGCATCAAGGTCTCCATCACTCGTCTGCTGTCTGAAGCTTTGGGATCTTATTTCATACAGAAGCTGTAGTGGAATCTCAACCTCATTTCTGTCTAGCGCATCTGTGGCAGTAATTTTAACATGTTGCTCTGCACATGAGTTGGCGATTCTTTATTAAGAGTTATTGTGACCGAAATAAAAACTTGTATTTTCAAAATGGCGGCGCAACTTTGAAGCTTGAAGATCTTTATGAATTTTACTGTGTTTTAAATATAAAATTTAACTATAATATGCGTATTATATGAAAGTCTGTTAGACACTATATTCTTTGAGCTGAACATTTAGAAAAAATAATTATAGTTGTAGCTTATTCTCTTCCTTATGATTATGAACACACATATAACTGGCATAAGAACTATACTTGATTTTTAATTCTAACTTAAAATCGAGCTGAGTGCAAAAGCACTATTCAAATGGGAATATGAATGTGGGTCAAAATGCTGTTGTTTTATTAGACACCAGCATCTAAACCGCTAGGGAACGTGGGTAAAAACCTGACGTTCTGACTGACAGACAGGTTTTGGAGTGTTTACTTCAGAGCTGAGAACTTTTGAAATAATAGAGAAACTGAGCCGGACACGTACATTCAGCTGTTTTAATACATAGAAGCATCTAAAACAGAGGGCCAAACGCATAAAAACTGTTTTTATTTGTATTTGGTAATGAAAATTACCAAAAATTGGACTTTTTTCTTTTTTTTTTTACAAATGTCTTTCATTCAAATAATTCATCTTTCCAGGTAAAGTTAAATTATAAATAATTTTCCGTCTAAAATGTTACTGCATAAAGGAAAGAAGTTATAAAAAAGAAAAGCAGATTTGGTAAGACGTTCTCTTCTGTTTAATTCACCCCGATAACCATTGTGGGTGAATTTTAGTTTAGAATTTGCATTATTCTAAATTCAGCAACTGAGTTTAGTTTTGAGTTTAGAGTTTTTTGTGCGTTTTGACCAAACACAATCTGTGGGTCACTGAAAATGTATGTTTTGCAAAACTTCCAGAGTGAAGATCTTCCAAAAAAAAGTAGTTTCTGCTGTTTAATGTGCAGGGATGCAGCATTATTGCCCGTGTTTGTATTGTCTGAATATGCGCTGTTATCTCCTCCTGTTTGCATTAGGATAGTCTCTGGCAGAAAGTAATTTTTTAGGTTTTTAATAGGCCAGCATGGCTTCAGGGAAATTATTTCACAGTGTGTTGGTTTTGCACTTTCTCTCTGTGAATTCAGGCTTAACAGACCAGACGGTACACAACAGGTTTTTGTGTTGATGGACTATTTTGGAAATACCTGGATTTGTGGAGTTTCTTTTCATTACAGGGAAAAGCCTTAAAATTATTGCCCATGGTACAATGTACAGATGTGGCAGATCGAGATTAGGTTGAAAAACTCATTTAATTTTCATTTAATATTAGCACATCTAAATTTAACTCGCCAGTGTGGTGCTGTTCTGCTTAAGGCTGTTGAGCTTATCCAGATTATCCCCACGAGTCTATTTAATTTGTGAAGCTATTAAATAGCACAAGCTCTCAACCTGCAGTAGGAACCTAATTTTGTGTCTGAGTTACGTTCCGCATTAGCATCAGCAACAAAAACGCTAACGCTGGAGTGTTGGAGACCTTGACCCCTGGCTGTTCATGCAGCTCCATTGCTTCTGTCAGGGCCTTTCTGCATCCCTCACTCACCAAACGTATCTCTTCCTTTCCTCTACCTCTCATTCTTCCTATCTCTCCTGAGAATCTTAGCTACAATCACACGTACAGTTTATTTAGCCACATTCTTGGCATTTTTACACAGCTTGTGTCACAGCTTATTCTAAATGTAATTTACATGTATTTGCTGTAGTGTCATGAGAGTCAGTTAAACTATAAAAACAAAAGTGTGCAAAAGTTAGAACACCCCTGGCCACAGTACATTTGTTGTTTTTCTACTTAAAAAAAGATCATGAGATCGTTTTTATTGCTCAATTTCTGTTTTTGGGAAATTTTACCAATGCCCTAAAAATTATAATTTTATGATTATACTTTTCCTCCCTGTCTCCCTGGAAAATCAACAAATGACTTGTGTTCAAATGACTGTTTAAATATATTATTGGAAAATTCAGAGGGTGCAAAAAAAAAAGAAGAAAGAATATATATATATATAAAAACAAAGTGAATATCGCTTCACTGAATTTTTATTTTATTTTATTTTGTTTCTCATTAATAGACTAAAAATCTCTATATTTCTTTGTTGTGCCCTGTGCACTTATCCAACCAATCTGAATGATTTTATTTCAAGATTCAAGATTTATTGTCATGTGTACAATGCACAATGAAATTCTAACTTAAAACCTTATTGCAGAATATATACAATATACACACGGGGGAGGAGTATGGGGGGAAATATATACAATAAAAAAACACAATAATAATAAAAAGCAGTGCAAAATGAGAAGAGTAAGTACAAACTATTATCAGATACTTAACAAAAACACAAACTACAACACAAAACACAAAACTAGGTGTGTTGTGTAAAGGTGCAGGTAAAGTGACTTTAACTTTAAAAATGTAAAAATGTAACTATTGGATTGTTGTGGTATTCAGTGTTAATGCAGCATTAATATCAGTTCAACTGAAATTACCTTGTTGATACTAAAATGATTTCAGGTTATTTTATGGTTTTGTTTTATTTTAATTTGCCTTGTAACGTTCACTCACACACGTCCTTGCAGAAAGGACGTATTCACTGCTGTTCAGCTGTTGTGAAGCTGGGGCACTGTCAGGTGCTTTGACCCAAATTTCCCATTGAAGCTTTGCTATTTATTAACAGGGCAGACGGGCACATCAGCCAGCACCCATGCGGTTGGGTAAGAGCACCAAGGTGAAATTAAACGAGTCGTCTGCTAATTCTCTCTGTATTCTTTATTAGCCTGAGCTTCCAACTCGTCTTCTGTTCAACGATGAACACTAAAAAAGAGTGATATCTCTCTCTCTCTCTCTCTCTCTCTCTCTCTCTCTCTCTCTTTCCTCTGGTTTTTCTCTTCTGTTTGGGGATTGTCTGTGAATGCCTCTGCTGCTGTTTAAGGACATGAAGTGACTTCCTGAGAAATTCTGAGACTGATTTGCTTCTGTGACTAAAACTAACACTGCGGTTCCTCTGACTGACTCACGCTCTGCTACAGACTTTCCTTCATTCAGCTGTTTAGATGGACAAGCTGTGCAGAACCGTGGAGGAACTGAGACGTTCTAGATCACAGCTCTCTGTACATGTATAGTGTTAATATTAAATAAAAAAAAAAAGTCACACTGGCGGATGTAGTTGTATGATTGAAAGGAACATGGTAATCACATTCCTGACAGGTTAAGCAGAAAGTTCAGTCGCTTCAAATTGTGGAAAATGATTTTTTTTAATTAGACAGTACAATCTAAAATTATACACTTTGCAGTCCATAAGGACTGTGGGATAGGGAGTAGTTATCAGTGCCAGTTTAATAAATGGGAAGCACATAAAAACACATCAATACTTAGACTTTTCTCTATACATTCAAATTATTATTATTATTATTATTATTATTATTATTATTATTATTATTATTATAGTAGTTCTGGCGTTTTTTCCAAAAATTATTCGTACAGTCCAGCGTTTAAAAGAGCCCTGCAGTTGTTGGAGGCTATTATTCTCCTCGGAGACGGAATGGTGAAGGTATTTACGGCCACAAAATGTCCTGCAGCTTCTTCGCCTGAATGTTCTTTTGCGTTTGTTACTGTACGGAAAATAAAATGACCGTAACCTTCCCATCGCTCACACTGCTTCACCCTGTGGGTTATGATTGATGTGACGACGAAAGGGCAAAATGTACTAAGAAATTTCGGTTATACTTTTTCCCTCGATAGCATCCGATGACAAAACATTTTTGATATGAAAAGTGTGAAAAATATGAAAAATTCTGCTGGATAAAGAGAGACATGAATTATCATAAACTGTCGAATAAAGATAAAAAATGAAGATAAATCAAAAATGGCAAGTTAATTAAGTATATGAATTAAATTAATACGTTAATTAAGCTATTGCAGAATGGCGTTAATTACTGTAAGACACAGGTTCAAACTCCTGAGTTCAGCTTATTAGCAAAGCTTTCATGAGTTTTATTTAAAAGAAGGAAAATCTAATCTCTGCAGCGCTGTTGCTTGCCAAGAACTGACTTAGGCATTGGCTCTCAAATGGATTTAGTAGTAAGATTTTCGTTACCAAACATCCTGTATATACAAACATCTTAAACATCTTTAATCCAAAAAAAGGAAACAATACACATAGTCGTACTCATTAACCATCCACACACATAAAAAGTTAAACTAATGTTGGATTCTGCAGCTTCTCATTAGGTTGAATCTGGTTATTCTGGTTCTGTCCGGTCCAAGTGAAGGAAAGCAGCTGTAGACGGAGCATGTGCAGGTTTAAGAGTGTGTAGCTGCTGTGTGTGTGTGTTTCATGCGCTGTTGCATTTGCTTGGCTGCTTCTAGGAACACAGAGAGAATGTCTTGCTTGGGTTCATCTCCTTCCCTCTGATAGGTTGCACTTCTTATGCTCATTTCCATAAGTAGCGTTTGGCCTCCGTCAGGACCAGTGAACGTAAAGTAAATCAGCAGTTAAGTTTGCACATGATGCGCTGCCAAGAAGCCAACAGTTCTCCTCCTTTACTGGGCTATTGTTGATCAACAGTAAAACTGAATAAAATGTTTCACTGTGAATAAAATTGAATCGTAGTTTATTTCAATAAATTAATGTTTTTTGTGTTAGAGCAGGGATGCGCTACTCCGTTCCTGGGGAGTCGCAGTGCAGCTCAGGCACAGAACTCACCTGTTAATTGAGCCACCGAACTGTGCGCACCCCTGTGTTAGTCCCAGGTCATTTCCGAAATTTCCGTATCCTGAATTGGGAACTCCAATAAATACCATGTAATACCCACGTTAGAGTGCTGATCTATTTTCTGTCCCGTGTGCGACAGAGCAGTGACCGAACCCGACCCGAACCCGATTGGAATTTTAATGTTTTAATGCTAAATGATAATAACGATTGTCTTTTAGGGAAAAAACAAAAAAATATGCCTTTATTAAACACCCGTTAAAAGAAAAGATTCTCAATGTCACAGTCACAAACGCACACGGTACAAGAGGAGGCTTATTGAAAATTAAATTCAGGACTTATCACGGTCAAAACTTCTATTTTCGTGAACATTTTGTGAACTCAATGATTTAAACGAGGCTATTTTACGTAATCCACACACCCAGATGTAAAAAGAGGAGCATCAACACTGGAGGCTTCAGCACCGTCTCCCTTCAGGTCCTGTCAGGCTCGTGTAGCCCTGCTCTAACCCACAATGCACTGCAACATGCAGAATGATTATCCTACAGTTCCGTATAGACCTATTAACATGAACTAGTCACATGACTATTCATTATTTTAATGACCGGTATAAATGATGGAATATGAGATCAGCAGACAGTACTTGTAGAGTTCAGCGAGTATCATCTCTAATTTCAGCATGGAACTGTTGCCATGACAGTAGCCCAGTTGAAAGCAGGAAATCTGGAGGCTTTGCCAGTTAGGTTTGAGCTAACACCTCTTCTACATCCACCAGCAAACCACCGTGGAGGAGAAGAGCCGGGTGATGCAGCTAGAGGAGGAGTTGACCGTATCCAAGGCCGAGGTGGAGGAATTGCAGGCCCGGCTGCAGAGGGCCTTCTCTGGGCCCGAGGGTGCGGATGCCCTGGGCTCAGAGGCTCTTGTCCTACGGGAGCAACTGCTTTCAGCTGGTCGTGAGCACCGGGAGGAGAGCAGCCAGCTGCGGGAGAGGTACGAGGCCATGTTGAGCGCCAGCAAGCAGGAAATGGATCATCTCAAGTCTGCCCATGAGCGGCAGAGCCAGGAGATTTCAGACCTGCGGCAGAGGCTCCAGCAGGCCACTCGTGAGAACATGGAGATGATGGACAGCTGGAAGGCAAAGTTGGACGCTCTGGTGGGGGATCACCAGCGTGCCTTGGAGGAGCTCAAAGCTTCACTGACCAGGGATCGTGGAGCTTCAGAAGGTGAAAAAGGAGAAGCACCTGAGGTGAGGGCCAGTGTGTCTGCAGGTTTTTTCCGCTCTCCACATCACAATTACTCTTTCACGTTTAATTTGCTTAAACCTGCAGATACCCTGGGAGAGCTTGAGAATGGAGCAGCAGTTGGAGGTGGAGAACCTGAAGGCCAAGCATGAAATCGAGGTGGTGGTGGTGACTAAAGAGCGCGAAGATCTTCGCACCAAACTCCAGGAGCTACGACAACAACTGGAGGAGAGCGAGGAGAACGCTAGAGTCCAGGTAGAGGCTAGGAGCACCCAGCATGCACTGGAGCTCAAAGACGCCACTGACAAGCTGCAGAGGGCTGAGCTGAGGGTGGCGGAGCTGGAGCGGACTCAGGAGGAGCATGGGAGGAGCAGACAACATCTCAAAGAGCAGCTGGAGCTGGCTGAAAAGAAAAGGGCAGATTACGAGGCCCTTCAGAGTGCGGAGGCTCAGAGCAGAGCTGAGATTCTCATGCTGAAGGAGAAACTGAGGGTTAATGAGAACCGACTGCAGTGCATGGAGGCCGTACACACCACACACAATGCTAATGTGAGTCTGCATCATAGCTATTATTAATGGTAAATGTATTGGTAAAGTAAAATGATGTTAGTTTGTGGGAGGAATAAAATATGCACACTTAAAAAATATATTTTTAATACTTTTTTTGAGTTTTCAGTGACATGAAGATTAACGAGAAAACATTTTCAATGTTAATGAGATGTCAAACAAAATAAGAAGAATATTATCTGCAGCAAATGATCAACAAGTTGGTCATCTAATGTTAAGCGAAACCAAATACAAAATATCTTCACATAAACACAACAAACAGACAACATTCCACACCCACCACGGCTGCAAAAATAATGCTTAGTTACTCAAACCCTAATATGCACACTTTTAACCTTTAGTTTTTAACATTTAGTTAGTCAGCAAAGACATGTCTGGTTTGTGATGTTTGTTTTTTGTTTACTTCAGTACTAATAACAAGCTATGCACACAAATGGTGCGCCAAAATATCGATATGGCAAAATATTGTCGTCCTTGCTCACGCGATACGATAATCGATACGCAATGGCAATATCGATATTTGAAAAAATAGCAAAAAACTAGGGGAGCAATGCACTATGTAGTGTTTGTTCGACTACGTAGTGTTTGAAGCAGGGAAATAAGAGGAAAGAGTTGCTTTATATGAGTTCGGTTGTTAGCACGATGCTAACGCAACTAGCTAAGTGACAGAACAGAACAGAAGTGAAGCCCTGAAGCTGAAGTAGCGGTTTCTCTGTGCTTCCGATCGTAGTTGCAAAGCAAATATGGGAAAGAAAACAATAGCATTGCTGTTACTTATGTAAATCAATAACACATCCCATGTGTCTGTGTTATTTCGATACGTCATTGTCGTGCGATATATCGATTATCGCAGAATAATCGTGATATTATCGTTATCGTGGGCCACGTTTTGTGAGATCCCCTGCGATTCCCACCCCTAATGTGCACATATGCATAACAATAGGTCTTTGATTACAGTTAAAATAATGGGAATTCATTACCATAAGCATTTGACTCTTTTTTTCGTGAATGTGTTGATGGTTTGACACTATTTTCACTGTTTTACAATAACTGCAATGTTTCCCTTTTCACAGATGATAGAAAATAACGACACCTCAGAAGAGAAGATTACATTAAAGCAAAACATGGAAGGTCGGTTGCTGCTGAAAATGACTACATGAGATATTTATTAGTTTCATCGTGTCTGGAAATGTTGAGAACATTCGGATTATCATGGAAACAGGAAAATGCTTGTGTTCCTGCTTTTCTGTTCTGGTCAAAAACATTAGCACTGCAACATGACTAAGAAATCTGCTAAATTAACAGACTTTTTAAATGAAAAAGGACCTTTTGCACTTTATTTTTTTTAACAGAAACTTTTGAGAAACTGGCAAAAAGGGAAAAAGAAGTGTCCACTCTTACAACACAAATTGATGACCTCAAAACACAGATAACAGGTAGGACAATCTTCTTCAGTTCAGTTACAGCAGCAGTGTGGAATCATTTTTGCCTCATTTGCGTTTCTCGTTGACTGTTGTAGCCTTGGAGGGGAAGGTGCGCTCTGGAGAGAAGAAGGTGGACGCACTGGTCAGGGAAAAGACACGTCTGGAGGCAAACCTGGAGACCATGACCAAAAAATCCCATGATGCCTCAGGGCAGCTGGTGCTTATTAGCCAGGAGCTCCTGAAAAAAGAAAGGTGTGAACAAGAGTCAATTTTTGACTTCATAATATTTCATAATAAATAAAAATTCATACTAAAAACTGCTAGAATTTTAGTTCCAACAAGCAATAAATTTGTATTGAATATTTGTCAGGGTTTGGTGTAGGAAGTAAACGCAGGGGCTTTAAATACAACAAACTAGACAAAGAAACAAAACTTAAATGGACATAATCTCAATGGGAAATACAGCAGAGATATAACAACCTGTGTAGAGAATTTATACTGGATTAATGGTTAGAGAAATGAAGGGTTGCAGGTTCGATTCTCAGAACTGGGCAGCAGACTGAAGTGCTCACTACGTACGTCGCTCTGGATAAGAACGTCTGCCAGATTATGAGAAATGCTGTAAATGTGAAATGTTGATACACCTACAAGTACAGGTGTGTCTACGATGCCAATGGTTAAGACAAAACCACAAGGCAATGATATGAGCAGAGCAGCAGAATGGTTATTATATATTATTAATATAATTGTCCAAATTCCAGCATTCAGAACTCATTGCAGTGTAAAATCATTCTCAGATCATATAGTGCTGATGCATTTTACACCGTTTTAGTGTGGACATAGCAAATAAAACATGGAGCAGTGTCAGATTTTGTTTGTAGGAAGTAAGCGCAACTCTTGCAGTTTCTTTCTCAGTAAAAATTAACACTAAGCACAAAATTAGAGGAAACGCAGAAACCTGAACATACACAAGGTTAGGAGGATCATAGAAACTTCATTTACAATGGAGGTAATGCAGCAGAGACAGGTGAGGTGACCAAACACAAGAACCTGTAAACTAACAGGATCCACAGCACATCTGGAGAGAGGTGGAGAAGGACAGAGATAAAGCTGGACATAATAATTAAGGGGCAGGTCCATGGAAGCGCACGTGGCTGTAAAAAAGATCATATGCTTGACATAATCGGACTAATCGAACCCGAAACAATGATCAGAAAAACGAAACAAGGAACAAAACTGGAGGATTGTGATGAGCAACAAAGAAGATGACAACTCAAACCATCAGGAGGTTATTGTAAAGCCAGACTTTTTAAACTATGTGATGTTGTGAATTATTATAATTTCCAATTATCTGTTACATAATTAACCAACCCAATAGTTGTACCCAGCTGTGCAATAGACCTCGGTTGCTCCACACCACAATACTTTTTTTTGTGTTGTTTAATGAAGAAAAATAGTGAAGCTAGTTGTTCTATCAGTGGTCCCCAACCACCGAGCCGCGTCATGGAGCATTTCGAACCGGGTCGTGGGCCAGTCCTGGGCCGCACCAAAAATTACAACTTTTTTTTAATACGATCTCAGTCCGTAGCATCTAAGTGTGTTAGAGACTCAACTTTGCCGCTATTCTGGATGAAAGTCATGGCAGAAAACCCTG
>JBBIGC010000082.1:15493904-15508211 GCA_037576955.1 Lepidarchus adonis | reverse complement strand
CAGGGTTTTCTGCCATGACTTTCATCCAGAATAGCGGCAAAGTTGAGTCTCTAACTCACTTAGATGCTACGGATTGAAATCGTATTTAAAAAAAAAAAAAGTTTACATTTTTTTTGTGCAGCCCGGTTCAAAATCCTCCACGGCCCGGTACCGTCCCGGTGGTTGGGGACCACTGCACTACAACCTACAACCTTGTCTAAGATGTGGGTGTATTGGAGAGATGCCTTGTTACACAAATTTACAGAAAATGTGAGCACTTTATTATGGAACGCTGTGGAGTAGGTTGCTACTTTGACAATAATCCCAAATTGGGGACTACTTGTAATACTTCACTGTGTCAGAATGTTTGGCGTAATGAAGTGTATTTCCCAGTTCTCCATTCTCAAAGGCTCTCTCTGAGGCAAAATATTATTTCTCATCAGAAAATTTTAATGAAACAACTGCCTTGGGCTTTTACTGTGGAGTGTTTATGAAACATTCTTTCCTGTGCAACTCAAAATGTGAAATCGTCATACAATTAAATGAGCGTTTTGTATTTACCTGATTCTTTAGCCTTGCTCAAATTTCAACTGCCAAGGTAAAGCCTGCTGAACTTTAATTTATTTGTTTGTATTCATTTATTAAGTTAGTAAGCTGTGTATTTAATTTAGTAATTAAACAAAATAGATCATTTAATTAGAAAGTAATTAAATTCTTGAATAACATAAGTTAAGGGACAAATTGAAATCCCAGGGCCTATATGTGAAAACTCTCATTTACTTGCTTGTTAAGTTGGCTTTAATGAGCATCTGCATATAATGTATTTTAAATGTCTCTTAAAATAAAAAGTACAGTATAAGCCTGAAAAATTTTCAAGGTGAAATACGCATAAAACAACCTGTGAAATGAGACCAGAACAACAAGATACTTAAGCTTTTGACGTTTTCAAGGTTTTTACCATTTGTAAGTGAAACAAACATGATGATCCTTTAAAATATACATACAAATAGAAGAGATGCTCTTGGAACAGAGAGGAAGCCTTAGGGCCTGGTAGATATATATAATATACTTTTTGGTATCTTTTAAAGACACATTTGACATATAATCATAGTTCAGATTAAATATCTAAACTGGAAAAAGAAAGTCAATGCTACCTCTCAACTTTGTGTGAAAATATTTAAATCTTTTAACTTGTTAAATTGATTAGCAATATCCACTTACATATTATGCTTAATGTGAACATGTTGGGATCATCAGAAAGCACAATGTATAAAACCTGCATGGAGAAAAAAAATAAGTCTTTTATATCAAAAACAAAACCGAACTTTGAGGAACACCCACTCAAAAACAGAATGACCCTATGAAACATTTTTCTAAATTTCTGGTCACATTTTATTTTATCATTGCTGCAAATGAAAGTGTCATGTGTGAATACTTTGGAAATGTTAGTAGGTATCTAGACCTAGAGCTGTAAATGCAGAACATTTGGTTCTACACTGTACTGATTGCAGAATGAGGTTTCGAGAGTAACATTAATAGAGGAGAGTGTTATTAGCCCATTTTAATTGTTAACAAAAATGGCATTTTGTAAGAAATTAATGATATGCCACATTAGTTTGTTTCTTTTTTAGATTGAAGGATAATAGATGATCAAGATCAGTGCCTGAGGACGCAAACTTGGAAATTATGTAATTTCACATAGAAGCGTGTTTATGAGGAAGTGTTAATGGCACATTTGTTATCAAGTAATGAAGGGCTAATATTAATGAAAACATTATTCACAGTTTGTAAGAAGTGTGTAACATCCACTCAGTGCAAGGGCATATTTGTCGCATATTTGTGATATGAATCTTTTATTACCTTTCTTTTCTGCTTCTTTGTATTTCTCTCCATTTGAGATGAGGCCGCCAACCAAAAAATTATGTACTGGTAAAGAGTAATTTGTGCTTTAATGTCCCTGGCTACTGCATCAAATGTATTTATGCTTTTCAGATCAAATTATTATGACTCCATTTTGAATTGCAGCTAATGTCCCTGCTCGTTTGAACACTTATGTCATCTCCAGTCTAATAAAGAAGAAGTAAAGCCATTTCTTAATTACGGATAATTCCGCTACTTCTCTCCATTATCTAATTGGACTGGGCTGGTCGTTTGTCCGTTACTCAGTTCTGTTGACTAAAAACCATAAGCCAGACTTTCAGGACACAAACTAACAGCAAAAACACAGTATTTATATTAATTAGTGTCTCACTTGTAGTGTCCGTAACCTTTTGAACAGTACAGCAACATGATATAAATCTTTTAATTATTAGTTCCACAGAACCTAAATGTGTCAATAATTTTAATGTATATTGTATTTTATAGCTGAAATGAGGAAATAAGTAGAACAGGTGATTGTTATTGTATAAGACACTTAGATGCTACAGATACAAATTTCAGAAAAAGTCTCAATGTGTTGAATGGTTTATTAACTTGACCAAGGACAAAAAGTAAATAAATGTTATAATACTTCTACTATTTATTTGAAACATCAAACATCATAAATGATTTATGTTTATTTCATAAGTTGATCAAATGAAGAATAAGTATAAAATGGTTATGGACTCTACATTAATGACTAGTCATTGTTCAGATGCAGAAAACAGATCTTTCTCAAAGCTGGAGCTGGAAACTTGATCGCCTCCATTTGTGTGACTATTTATGTACAAATCAGTTGCTTATTTTTTAAAACTATGAACAGAATACATGAAAATTTGACTTTGAAATGTCATTTTCTTGAAGTGAGACAGCATAACGGCATTTTTTTGGCTTTATTTATGAACATAACTAAAATACGGAACATCATTTTGCCTTGAAATTTTCTGGCAATCAGAAGCTGTCATACCTGCACCTGTTAAGTGTGGGAAATACATGGTAGTGGTTTTAATTTTTTATTTATCAACATTAAAAAAGTAAAATATTTACAAATACTATGTTTTTGCCATGAACATACTTGCAGTGTGCATTAAGGAACATGCTGTGGGTGCTGCAAAGATGGTCTACATGCTCCAGTGAAATATAACTATTCCACACGATCTCTTCCACCTCTTTTCATCCAGAGGTGACCCTGAAATGAAAAGCAGAGTTTAGCTGACCGGTTCGATGCACACCTGATCCTGTGCGGCTCCTGAGCGATAAGTACGAATGTGTGAACCATGCCGGACCACTGGCGCCCGTCACTGTGATGACTGTGGCAACACGCAGAGCAGATCAAATAGCTATTTGTCTGCAACATAGAGCGCAAAGCATATATGCCAGATGTGCAAGCCAGATCAGTTGAGTTTTTAAGTGATGGTTAGAGTTTTGAGGTGAGTGATGGTTCTCTGAATTGCACTGGTGCACCTCAGCCATGTAAAATGTACTATGTAAATAAATTAAATTGATTATGAATAGAGCTGGGCGATGTTCCACGTTTGATGTAGTAAATGACTATATCATGACCATCGAGTATAAATCCTAACGTTATTGTTAAGCAGCTTGTACTTCGCTTTTTAGTTTTACTTTTCTGCTCCTTCGAAGCAACAGTTCACTCCTCCACCATCCAGAAAACTCTCCTAGCGCATGTGTGTATTATACTTGACTAAAATGGAGATCAGTGAAAGTCCACGCAATTTCAGAGACATTAATTGTAGATGGAGGCGAACAAATTGGTTCCGAACAGCACTGGTTCTGTTTTTGATGTATAACTTAATTATTTATAACTGTTTTTTAACTTCAATTTAAAATAAAGATTTTGTTATATTTGCTGCTTTAAAAGCTGGTTCAAAATAAAGAGTTATGTGTTAAACTTTAGTTTAAAATAAAGTTTTCTATATTATACCTTGGTTTTAAATAAAAGCATTTATGTTAAACTTTGGCTAAATTAATTATATTGCTGTAATTTTATGCAATGTATCATTTATACAGTGATTTAGAGGAAATTTCAAGGTATCAAGATATATATTGTATATATTACGTATTATTTTTATGCCATATCGCCCAGCCCTAATTCCGAATGATGAAAGTTCAGGGTTTGCTTTGGTGGAGGAGGTGCAACAGTGTGGACAGGCATCAACGCACAGATTTGGTTATTGTACATGGCTCAGTCACTGCACGTTCTTACCTCAGAGACATCATAGAACCAATCATCATCCCCCAATTCCATCAGCACACCCCCAACTTTCTGTTCATGGATGATGATGCTCCACCACATCGTGGCAGAATTGTCACAGCTGGAGGAAGGTGGAGAGACTCATATGGTTTGGTATTAATGTCCCTGAGCTGAACCCCATAGAGCAGGTCTGGGACCAGTTGAAGCAGAGACTCAACCCCCACGTGACCTGGCAGAACTGCGTGTAGCACGTGTGGAAGAGTGAACGCAGCCTCAGAACAACATCATGAGGAGAGTGAGGAGCATGAGACGTCGCTGTCGAGTGGTCACTGCAGCAAATGGTGGAAACACCTGCTACTGACATTGTCCATTTTTGTTATTTGGGGCTATTCCTGTTATTGTATACATTTTTGTGGTAATAAATATTGAAATAAATATGAAAATGGTGTTTCTTCTCATACATTATTAGTAATATCAAAGGGAACTTTCACTTATTCAAAGAGAAAATAGGAAAAGCAGTAATTTAAATAACAATATCACTAACTTATTGTAATTTGTGTTGTGTGTATATATATATATACATACACACAATGCTCATAGTTTTGATGCTTCAGTGAGAATCAATGTAAATGGTCATGAAAATAAAGAAAACACATTGAATGAGAAGGTGTGTCCAAACTTTTGGCCTGTACTGTGTGTGTGTATGTTTATATATAACACTAAAACACATAAAACAAGAAATAAATTACAGAATGCATTTAAACAATAATCAAAACGTATTTCAGATTTTTAGAATTTCATGCACCCACCTGTTAAGAAGGCGACTATATTGGGATCGAGACAACAGACGCCTGTATTTAGATTGGGCTTGGAGGCTTTTCCCCAACCTAACATTTTAATCAGTGTTCGGCTTAAAGAACTTCTCTGTACATAAAGATAAACACGTCGTGCAGACAGTCAGTGCTTCTCTGAGGCTTGGGGGCAAAGCTAAACAGCCATGACGAGAGAACAAGCTGCCTAGGCCCCACTTCGGCTTACTGGAGCTGTGTGTGTGTGTGAGACAACACATGGGAGAGGAGGATTTTGTTTCCTTTTGACAAGTGCAAAGCAGGTGCAGCAGAAGTGCGTCTAGTGGCCTCATAATGGCCTCCTTCATGTTGAATCTTTTATGTTGCGTTTTCAATGCGGTAATGCGATCTGACACACTCATACACACACGTGTGTGATTTGACCATGCCAATCTTAACTCAATGAGGTCTCAATCCTCTAAATGGCTTCTCCCCTGCTCCAGCATCTGCCCATTCTTTCCATGTGCCGGGCTAAATTGCCCTTGATCTGTAGAATCCAATAACGCATCACAGCAGTCGAGCGCGCAGGGTGGAATGTAGTTTTCATTTTATGTGGATGGACACCACCACCACTTTTAACTAATACGAATAATATGCACTTAAACCTGGACAAACCTGTCTGTGCTCTCCCCATGGAGACCTTCCATTACATCACTGCACGGCCTCTGCAGAGCTCTGGAAAAACCTGATCAATACATTTTTTACAAAATATTAAAAATTGTTAATATAGTTTTTTAGGTGATTTAAGCTCCGTTTAAAATGTTACATTTTAAATAAGTTGGACTATACAGGATCTATCAACAACAAATCTAAAAAAGATTATCTGACTATATGCCTGGAAAATGGACATAATTGTTTTGAGTCTGATTTGACACATTTTCCCAGTGTCGTCCACATCATCAGCAGTGGCAGCAGATTCCTGGGAAAAGCTCATATCAGAATAATGATCAAATTTGGAAGAATGCGCCCAGTTTGGATGAAGCCCGAAATGAATGCACTCTGTAAAGATGAGAAATACGATCGGAGAAATGTCTGGCTGTTTATCAGTTTTATGAAAGAAAGAGAAATGTGCTGAGATTTGAGCTCAGATGCCTGTTTATCCAGCATTATAGAAGTTGTCTTGGCAAAGGAAGGAGGCATGAATAAATAAAAAAAAAATATTAGAGCATTTATTTTGAGAAATATTTTCTTTGATTTATTCCAAGGAAAAAAAACTTTACAGAAGTAAAGTTCTCAACTTCCAGTGCAAGCCGGTTTTCAAAATATGTAAAAAATAATTTAAAAAATAGAAACATTAAAATAGACGAAATATTTCTATATCAGTGAATAAAAGTCTATATAACTATGTATATACTAGGGGTGGGAATCGCAAGGTATCTCATGATATAATACGAAATATGTGACCCATGATAACGATAATATCGCAATATACAGCAATTCTACGATAATCAATATATCAGGATACATTACAGAAACACTGGGAGCGTTATTAATTTACATAAGTAACAGCAACACTATCCTTACTTTATCTGTATTTTCTTTGTTGTCGTGGTTGGAAGCGTTTAGGAGCAACTAATTCAGTTTCAGAATAAAGTCAGTGACTTGCTAACTATAACGTGAATCCACTCTTCAGAAACCAGCGCAAAGACTCACTCCAAAGTGTGATGCCGTTTGTGACCCGTAGTTTAATTATTCTTTTACTCCGAACAGAGAGCAGTTTCTGTTTTCCTCCAGCATCTGAAACTGAAATTACTACTATTTAAATTTTCCAACTTTTTTTTACTTCGTATTCCCACCGGTTTTGCTGCACCAGACACTACATAGTCCACAATGCATTGCTCCCATGAAATGAGTCAAGAGTCATTGTCTCCACCAATCACATTGATGTGTGTTTGGAAGGCGGGGCTTCCGGTACAGTTTCTAGTTTAACTCTCTCGATGTCGAAACAAATTACGGAGCTGCGTTTTTGTTTGATCAAAATTATTATTAAGAACAGTTCAGCAAGAGCTAGATATCGGTGGATGAGCTTTTCTGCACACTTGCATTATTGGATCTTTTCCTCTTTTTAAAAGAAGTTCTCCAGCGATGTGTGTGTTACTGACGCGTGTTTATCACATCGACCAGGTTGTAGCTTCTACAACACGTTCTGTTCCATCAATGTTCTAAAAGTGAAGCAAAGAGAATCCAGACTTTAGATTTAAATGTGATTGGGCGTCTTTCAGCCCAGCATTCAGTGTGTGTCTCTGTTGATGAGTTTCCTGCAGCGCCGCCCAGAGGAGACATGAAGTAGCGACGCTGGTGAGTCAAATTGGCAGCGAATGTTTGTTAATTAAAATATCTATATTACCGGCAATGTATCGAATATCGTATCGCGTGAGCAAGGATGATGATATATAACCATATCAATATTTTATGTGTATTTGCCTGGATTTGTTCAATTCCAACATTTCTTGATTAAATTTAGAGAGGGACTGTTGAGCTGAACGAGGTATTGGATGATAACTACTGGTGGGAAAGTACTGTGTTCTTTCACACACACACACACACACACACACACACACACACACACACACACACACACACACACACACACACACACACAAACAAAATCTGAGACAAGCGTGATTATTAAACAATGACAGTCATTGCACGGTTAGGACAGTATACTACATAATATATACACTATAATAAATGACTACATTGTGAACATCGTGTACAATCTGTCATATATATTTTAGCCCCTGGCATCAAATCCACTCAATCTAATTGCTTTTTCTCTCACACAGACACAAAGGCTGTTTCCCAAACTGCACATTAAATAAGGTAAGAACAGTACACACAGTAGTAATGCAGCATGTGAGACAAAGAAATGTATGTTTTGGGAAACGGTTAAAGACATAACAGCTCGTACGTCACTCACTTTAGCCAATGACTGCAATGCTACAAGCTAAGAATGCTATAGTAAAGGGTTTCTTTTTATGAATGAGGTGTGTGTGTGTGTGTGTGTGTGTGTGTGTGTGTGTGGGGAACCCTTTTTAAAGTTAAAAGAACCTCCAAATAATGTGAAGGTTTGTTCTGGAGGATTTGTAATGAAGCATTTGAGTTGGAAACTAAATTAGCACTGACAAGCATGGCTCCGAATGCTCGATCTTTTCCCTCACTACAATACTACAATATGACTTTGCGATTTAATATACTTTTTAAAATAAGAGAAAATAAAAATCTGTTTAGTGTAGAGTTGGGCCATGATTTCCCCTCCCCCTCAGTGAATAAACATCAATAAAGCTTACTCGCATATTTTAGACAATTAACATGTTAAAGACCCACGATCATAATTAGTTTATTTACAGATACAGATTGTGTATGTAGGTATATGTGTATATATATTTGTAAACCCTGTTAACTCGCCCCTCGTTATCTCGCCAAATCCGCCTCGTAACCTGAACGGCTGCAGGACAGATTTCCTTTCATGTTATTTACCTCGTTAAGTCGTACGGTGGACCAATCACTGATGCATCCTCGTCCTGGTTGGTGTCTGGACCAATCAACACAGGAAACCTGCTGTTTGACTGAAGTCTAGGTTGCTTCTGTTCATGCTCCGCCTCCACTAGTACGACCAGCTTCTTTTCTGAGTTTATATACAAGATTGTGAATTAGACCCAAAACGTCAAATGACTGACGAACAAAAAATGAAATTTGCATCTGTTGCTGCAATAACTGGACAACAAAGCAGCTTTTACAGCTCGATTTCATCAGCCTGCCACCAGGTGGCGACATTCTTTTAGCTAGAAGCTAAAATGGCGGAACGCCTCAAGTGAGCATGCTAAGCTTGAAGCGGCGCTGGAAATGTGATTTTTTATTTCCTAGATCACAAAATGTGACCATTACTGATGCTGTTTAACGTGAAAAACCAAACAGTTTGGAACTGAATTAGGATTTTATTGATGTTCAGTGCTCAGATGGTCGGCTGTGTGGTTTGACGGTCAGACACAGTGTAACAAGTCAAGTCATTTGCGGTGAAAGTGCAGGTCTTCACTTTTTAAACCGCCAATAGGGTCGAGCTAACAATGTTTGACTATATTTTTTTATATTTATAATATATATATTTTTAAGTTTATTTTTATACATTAGTATTTTTTAAATGTTATTTATATTTATTTGAATGGTCTGAAGGTGCCCTTATTATTTATATTGGTTATTAATAAGAGAGGGTAGCACAAACGTTTGTATTCTTTGTGTTGTATAATCGTTTCCTTTCAAATAAACAAAGTTGGGGGAAAATGATGTGATGTGCAGAAGTTTGGGAGCTTTTATATTCCATAAATGTTGTTTAAGCCTTTAAAATGTTTTTCACTTTCTCAAATCTCAATTCCTTAAGGAAGTGGTTCTTCTATGGCCCTGTGCTCAAGTCCAGGCCTGGAGAGGGTTCAGATCCAGCACAAGTCTGAGGGCTTTAATCATCTGGAGATGGGTTGGAGCTGATGTCTGCAGGGTGGAAGATCTCCAGGACTGGAGGTGAGCACCTCTGTTCTATGGCATCACTCGAAAAACCTTTTCTGGCTCCTTACTTTAGTAATATTTTGCTCCAAGGAAGACTTTTTGCTCATTCCTGTCCCGTCCTTCTGTATTTTAAACGATTTTAACATGATTTTGGAAGAAAGTACTGCTTTTCTTTCAGGACCCATTCAGTTGTTGCATCAGAGGTACAATACCGCAGTGTACAAGAATAACATGCTTTAGAAATCTGAATATGTACATTTCCTACAATGTCAATAAAATAGGACAGTATTCCCTTTATTATATGTAGTCAATCAGACAATAATGACAGTAGCTTTTTGGGTTGTGGGGTTTTTTTGCATTTTTTGGCGTTTTATTAAAGTTACTTTCATTTTTTACACTACTAAACTATAAATAAATTAATAAAACAGGGTTTGGTGCAGTATCGTATTAAGTCAATTATCTCGTAAGTCGAGGACCCCCTGAATTCTTTTTTTACATTTAATGAACTAGCGGTCGAACATTATTTTGAAGATTTTAAGAAGGTTTTGGCCTACAATTAATTGTTAAATAATTACATTTGGAGAGATATATGCAGGCTATTGTTGGGCAAAACCCTTTGTTCATATCAAGACTGTAAAGAAATCTGAATATGTACATTTCCTACAATGTCAATAAAATAGGACAGTATTCCCTTTATTAAATGTCGTCAGTCAGACAATAATGACCGTAGCTTTTTGGGTTTGTGGTTTCTAACACTGGTAACCCACTCTTACAAAAAACTGAGACTTTGAGATAGATGTTACTTCTATTTTTAGCCGTTTCATAAGCTTGATTGATTTTAGGGATAGTGGTATGTTGTACGAAGTCTGGAACCACAGCTGTGTGATGAGCATACAATTGTAAATCAAAAAGGCTCTATACTTCATTTCTCCTCTCTGAGCGTTTTTCACCACAGTTCTGCTCATTCCTGTCCCGTCCTCCTGTATTTTAAACGATTTTAACATGATTTTAAAAGAAAGTACTGCTTTTCTTTCAGGACTCATTCAGGGGTTGCATCAGAGGTACAATACCGCAGCATTTGCGCATGTGTGTACAAGAATAACATGCTTTCAGTAACTTCTGTCTCTTAATCCTGTGCTCACTCCACTCTATCCACTGTCAACTCCTGAAGTTTGTTGTGCCCGTCCCATCGAGAAGTTGCAAAGTGGCCTGGCCCTTTTGGAAAAGCACGGCAGATGCAATATTGATGTTAAAATATGTTACCATGGTTTATGGTCCCAGTGCACTAAAAGCTGGCCAGAGAGCCCGGGCTGGACCCTGCAATGATGAATTTATGAGAGAAGACAAATTGATATTAATTAAGTGACTCTGTCTGCAGATCTCCCATCGGTAATAAAGAGTCTGCAGCTTTGGAGCACTTTTATATGTCCAGGAAAGGAACCGCAAAACAAAGTACATACTGCTCTACCAGGTCTGGAACGGAGTCTTATATGTGCTGTATGAAATGGAACCGTGAGAAAAGCAGTTCTTGTGCTTGACATACATGCCACAAAAATCATGCAATAGTAATGATGTATTGCCTTATTAATTATTACAGAAAGACAAGACACTTGACATGAAATATGAAAACTTTTGACCCATCCAGCTGGAAATATTCCCTATACAGCTAATAGCTGTCTAGTCCGCATACATGGAAAAATAATAGCTTTTGGAGAACACCCATGAAAAGAAAATCCAACCATTTTTTAACTGATTTTCCACTGGAGTTGTATAAATAAATTGTTACGTCATTTAAAGTGGGTTTGATGTTAAATGATGTATTTTAGAGAAACGTGCATTGATGGGAACCAGACATCTGAAGTGTTTAATAACCCCTGAGTTACATGACAAATATATAAATATGATGCCTGCACTGTAAAAAAAAAAAAAACAAGGTTTTAACTGCCTTAAAATTTTAAGTTTTTGAACTGAAATTTGAACTGAACTGAATTTCTGATGTTAACATAAAAAATTCTTTATACTTTATACTTATTTCCTCAATGTGTTTCTGTAAGTAGAATTTTGACGTAAGCAAAAACCCCTTACATAAGCGTCTACTGTGTTTTACACTGAGAACATTCCGTTATCAGTCCACCAGAGGGAGACATTCACTCACCTGAGGCTTTTTTTTTGCAATTTTTGGGGGGTTTTATTAAAGTCTTTCATTTTTTACACTATTAAACCATAAATAAATTAATAAAACAGGGTTTGGTGCAGTATCGTATTAAGTCAATTATCTCGTAAGTCGAGGACCCCCTGAATTCTTTTTTTACATTTAATGAACTAGCGGTCGAACATTATTTTGAAGATTTTAAGAAGGTTTTGGCCTACAATTAATTGTTAAATAATTACATTTGGAGAGATATATGCAGGCTATTGTTGGGCAAAACCCTTTGTTCATATCAAGACTGTAAAGAAATCTGAATATGTACATTTCCTACAATGTCAATAAAATAGGACAGTATTCCCTTTATTAAATGTCGTCAGTCAGACAATAATGACCGTAGCTTTTTGGGTTTGTGGTTTCTAACACTGGTAACCCACTCTTACAAAAAACTGAGACTTTGAGATAGATGTTACTTCTATTTTTAGCCGTTTCATAAGCTTGATTGGTTTTAGGGATAGTGGTATGTTGTACGAAGTCTGAAACCACAGCTGTGTGATGAGCACACAATTGTATCAGTTGTATAAATCATCTCAAAAAGGCTCTATACTTCATCTCTCCTCTCTGAGCATTTTCACCACAGTTCTGCAGAAGAGTGAATTCATTTATCAGACTTTTATCAGGTTCGTCTTGAATGGCATTTAACCCATGTTCTATGGCCATAGAAAAAATCTGTAGCAAATAAGGGGAGCTAGGGCAGGTCTTTAATAATGCTAAGGGCTGCTAAATTGGAAAGACAATGAGCTAACTCACCTTTCATTGGTGTAATGAATTGAAGCTGACTGGGGTTGTAATTCAGCCGGGCTGCCGGCGCTGAAACTACGGGCACTTTGAACTTGACGGCTAGCTGCGGTTCAGTGCTCCTCGTAATTGTGGCTTAAACCTCCGAGCCGCCACGGTTCACATGAAAGTTATCTCTCTCTCTCTCTCTCTCTCTCTCTCTCTCTTTCTCTCTCATTCTCTCTTTTTTAACCCTGCAGGAGCATCATACTGAGGAACATCTAGGCCATTTGTGCCTAGCGTTAGCATGTGGCATGGTAGCTTCTTTCAGAGCAAGGAAGTGTTTGCTAAATTACTTATCCATCCTCTGAGAAACTTCAAAAATGTTGCAAATATTTGATGTCATTCATGAAGCCATCTGTGCCGCCGCCATACTGTTTACTGTTCGTTCCTATTTATCCTCTTAAAATAAACAGAATTTAATCGAATGAACTCATTTTCCCTCGGCAGATCGGTACCTTTTTCGTTTTTGACCATCTGCCTTATGAGTTTTGCAGAACTCTGAGCCACCCGCTCAGACTTGATTGATGCTTTAATGACGATTCAATTAAAAGCGATGAAATTATGATAATGATGGGGTTTTTTTTCGGCTACAACGTCGCTGCTGCCTTGAAACCTTTCGCATTTTTTCCTCCTCAGTCGCTTGCACTTCACTAGGCCCAGACTCGCGCATCAATCTTTGTATGACGACTGGTGCGACTGATGACTGATGGACCGAAATGCAAATGCACCCTCTGCTAATACTGGTCTTAGCAGATTGAGAGCAGCCTGATAAATCACCGGGAGAAACGAGCGTGCGGAAGGTTACGGCGTTTGTCAGCTCACCTTCTGCTGCGTTTCTGTCAGGCTTTTGGGAAAACTCGCAAACGTGTCACCTGCAATCTTCTCACCTGCTCCTTACTGTTCCCTTCCTTTCCCAGATGAACCCGGGTGAGAATCTCTGGTGGCAGTGGACACATCTGTCTCTGTCCAAACGTATTATGGTTTAGTGCTGAGGGCTTTTATGGAAGGAGGTATCATATCGTCACTGTCTCAGCACCAGCAGCTGTAGACCTTGACCCAATGTGTTTATAATATTCTGACCCATTTGCCTCTCACTCGACTGTCTTTAAAAAGCTACTGTTATTGCAGAATGTCCAAGCTTATTGATAATTTGAGTCAGATTCTTTAGTAAATTGTCTGATTGTTATATTTCACCTCAACTCAGTTATTACAGTTAAAAAGTCTTTTGGGAGGTTTGAAGGAATTTACTCCCCAGTTTGGTCATGACCCGTCTAACTACATGATCCTCAACATTAAATATAATCAAGTATCATGCAAACGGCGTCTAAATCAAGCATTTTTCTGACGTTCATGGCGCCAACAGTGTTTCTGAATGTTGGAGTGAATCTGACTGTCCACACAGGTTTTCAGGGCTGATGTTTGTTCGTCTGCATGTTCAGATTCGTGAAAAAAAACGTTGTATGTCACGTTTCCTTGGCAAAATCCTGATGAGCGCAAAGAAAACACCTACTTTGCGTTAACATGTTGTTAATCTACAGACAATATGAATATATCACATGATTCTTCAAGCGCTGTGTAGTCAGAGGGTGAAAAAAGTAGCAGTGGTTGTCAGTCACTGTTTACGTCGCTGTATCTGGAGGATGTTTAAAATAAGGACTTCAGGGTTCAGCTCTAATAAAGTTATAATCATATATATATATATATATATATATATTGTGAATCCAATAAAGAAATAACCTCAAACCCACAGATTACAGAAAACACAACATTACAGTCTGGACTGACTCGTTACTGCCCCCACAGGTAGAAACACAGCATTACAGTCTGGACTGACTCATTACTGCCCCCACAGGTAGAAACACAGT
>JBBIGC010000082.1:15469845-15482621 GCA_037576955.1 Lepidarchus adonis | reverse complement strand
GATAGAATGTATTTTAGTTGTCAATACTAATCTGACCACTAGATGTCAGTAGTGACGCTTAGAGAGGTGTCGGCAGGTTAGTTGTTGCTGAAGAAGACGATAAACGCAGTTGAGTCAAAGAACGTTTTTTTTTAAAGTTATTAAGAATCATTACACATATTGCTCGTTTCACCCGCGAAGATTCGACTGTGAGATTGGTGGTCGATTCAGGCTCCGCATATCGATGCATCGAATCTTCGACTATTCGGGGACAGCCCTAATAATCAGTCAAAAATGCTAATGTTGAAGCTTCTTCACTGCTTGATCAAAGTTGTTACATCTGGTGTAAAACTAACACAGCTTTCCTAAAAAAACAGCACACCAACAGTCAAGCATGGTGGTGGTAGTGCCAGGACGACTGGCTGTAACTGATGGAATTAGTTCCATTCTGGAGTAGAATTTCTGGAAATCAACTAAAACACACCAGCATGTCCACCTCCGAATGGCTGTAGTGTCCTAGTCAAACTGTGAAAACCCTCCAATGTGGCTGAATTTAAACAATTCTGCAAAGAAAATTAGGCCGCAATTCCTCCGACGCAATGTGCAAGACTAATTGCAAATGTTTGATTGCAGTTCTTGCACAACCAGTTATGAGATTTAAGGGACAATCACTTCTTTACTTCACACATGGCCAGGTCGGTTTTGATAGCTTTATTTCCCTTAATAAATGAAACCATCATTTAAAAACTGCATTTTGTATTTACTCAGGTTATTTTTGTCTAAAATTAACATTTGTTTGATTTGAAACGTGACAAATTTGCAAAAAAAACCACAGCACCCACCCATATCTGATCTGAATGATATTTGTAATTCTATTCTGGCAAAACATTATCAATCGTTAAACGACTTTGTTAAGTGATGATTTATATCACCTGCAAGATCTTATAATATCTATAACAATGTGCATGCTAAACGTGGTAAGATATGGACATACAAGTCAGTCCACTGTTTCCATTTATTTCTTCACCCCTTCATTTACATGCATCACCACAGTACAGGAATATGAAAAATGTTATATGACCATGCTCTGAGAAAAGATAGCAACATGCAGAATGTAGTCACCAGCCATTCCTTGTATCTGAATTCCAGGCTTAGACTTATTGGCTCGCAAATTACTCCTGGGTGAACGTCAAGGGTTGCTTGGCTCATTTTCTCAGAGGGAAAGACTCCTATATATCTCGCTGAGAGATAAGGTGTGGAGGGCTGGACAAGGTTGAATGATGGTGCCTATCCTGTAGATATGTGCTTTTCATAGAACTAATGTCAGCATGCATGCAGTAAAGACAAAACAAATGGCCGCTGGGGAAGAAAAAAGCTTGGCACCACATCGCCATCCACCAGCTGGAGAGAGACAGTCATGTGTACTTAATCTCACATTAGGCATTCCCTGAGCTTCCCCGTGTGATAAATTCATTTGATTAAACCACCCCATCCCATGTGCTGAAGATTAAAATGTAACTGCACTGATTACAAATTATTTTAATGTCAACACTATCAATGTTCTGTCTTTTCACCCTAATATGGTTTATTCCATCCTCATCTGTGCACAGAAAAATGGCTATCAATCATACTCACCTGATTAGTTGACATTTTGAGTTGTTTTCTTAGTAAAATTACAACTAAATGAGGCCTCGTTCATACAGTGCGATGCACTGGGCCACATGCATTAAAGTTGTTTGTTTCCCAGTGTTCTTTAATGGTTGGTTTCGGCCTTATTGCAGTAATCAAGAGAAGTTCTCTAGGGAGTGCATTCACATTAAGTCAGTAATTACCCACATCCAATTCTCAAAGTGACATAGCTTTTCCTACGAGTCCCCTCATTTCCTCAGCTAACAGAAATGACCTTCTATGGATTGTATGAGTGAATTTTGCCCATTATGTTTTGATTTATTAGATAGAAACATGATATTACTGGCTTCACTGACACTCAGTCTGAGATATGAAGAATGTGACCAATATTACAGACTTATGTTTCAGCAATGTGCATAAATTTGTTTCTATAATGCAGTTTGAAACCAATTACAAATGATATGGGTAAAGTCACCAACATAGACTTTTACATTAATTTAGGATGAAATTATCGACTACTTCTGTTCTGCATAACTTTGCTTTCATAACTGGTTCATTAGTTTATTAGTCAAAGATGTATTCCTATTATTTTCTTTCCTACAAGTTGTTATCAGCTATGCCTCCAGTCTGTGATTTTTGTCCTTTTAATGCTTTAAAAAATCTGGTGACTATGGAGATGAAAATTGCGTGTAATATTTAAGTTAAAACTAGGGAAGATGATAGTCAATGTCAAGGTCAATTCAAGACACACAATTAATAAAAAAAAAGACTGAATCAGGCAAGAAACATGTATATACCACCACCACATTGTATTTTATTTCTTCATGTTCATCCTTGTACATTGTTATTGGTTTTGAAAATATTTAAAATTTTTAAATTGTACTTTATTGTTTCTCTTTGTTCAGTTGATGCACCACTGCTTGGGTGGAGCACCCACAATTTCGTTGTACTCCTGTACAATGATAAATGCCTATTCTATTCTAAATCATTACAATTTGTTGGTTTGAAAATGCGATAATAATTAGGAAATGTTGGTCTGTTCTTGCTCGCTTGTCCTTGGTCACCTTCATCTGATGATTCGTGCCATAAATTGTAGCCCATGTAGAATTTGGTCTGGCATTGTCCTGTTGAAATAAGCATAATAAAGTATCTTCACTCATCCATGAACTGGACACTGATGTAATCACAGAATTTGGCTTTTGCACCTTATGCTGATAATAGTCTGAATGGTTGTTTTCATCTTCACAGTCTTCTGTTTCTGTTTCTACATAAACAGGCTAAATGTGTACATCAGCACATGTTTCCATGGTCTTTCAGTCCATCAGGCCCAATAAACTTGCCAGTGTTTCTGTACAGAGTTAATGTATGGCTTCCTCCTTGAGTAATTCAGTTGCATTTCTGTATTGGGTAATAAGTTGTAAATGTTAATGGTTTTACCCAAGCCCGGGTGCCTATATGTGTCACAGCAGCATGAAAATCGTACATTTAACAGTGGTTTCCCTTCCTGCACTGAAATATCTCTGAATTTTCTAAATCCGTTAATAATACAGGGGTTTCTTCACTTACAACGTACCTGACATACGAAAATTCCTGGTTACAACGCTGCCCCAAACCCTGTGTGAAAAGTGAAAGTAATTTTAATAAAATGCTCAGAAAGTTCAATACAGAGCCTCAGGTGGGTGAATGTCTCCCTCCAGTGGACAGGCAGAGGAATGGCCCCAGTGTACAATGTAAGGGGTTTCGACTTAAGACACACGTTAAGGAACGGAACCCCGTCATAAGTCAAAGACTTCCTGTATTATCAGTAAAAAACACCTATATTGCAATCTTGCATAGAGAAATGTTGCTTTTGAACTGACACAAGGGGGTGAGCCACCACCCGTCCTTGCTTGCAAAGACCGACCCTGTGATGGATGCTTTATACCCAGTCATGATGCCTCCTCTGCTACCAATTAGCCTGATTAATGTGGAGTCTTCCAATCCAATGTTGCTTGAATATTCTGTGCATTTGTCTTTAATTTTTCTTAATTGAACTCTGTCACAGCTTATGGTGACTGTGTTACAGCCTTTATTTAATTAAGTTGGTCAGTAAAAAATTTCAATAAAAATCTTTATTTTATTATATCATTTTTTTTATTGCAGTTCTTGCATTATATTGGTGTTGAGTTCAAATGAGGACATGCCATCAAACTGCAATCGGGGTTATTTTGGCATGTGTCTGGAGTGTTGACAGGATTGCTTCGGTCGATACGCTCATTTTAATCTGGAGCCACGTCAGATTTTAATGAACACAAGGTATGGAGGAGAGAATGAGGACGGACAGGAAATGCAGTGGTAGGCCTGAATAATTAGACATGCTATTAATATGCAGACTACCAGACTCTACGGTAACAGGCAATGGGTGTAATGACGTGTAATGATGTTACGCAGACGCCAAGCCGCTTGACAAATGCTCGTTAACAAACAATGATGTTGTTTGCACCCAAAGGGAGGGTTTTTATTCTGCTCCTAATGAACTTCTCACTAATGACCCGACGGTAAATAACAGTTTATAGGGCCTGTCAGCTGCTGTAAAAATGCGCCTCATCATTTGCAAAAGTCAACCCACTATCAATAAGACTTCAGAGTGCAAACTGACTAGGCCTCTTGTATTGTATCTACATTCTGGGATGGCTTTTCGTCTGGAGCCGAGCAACACTTTTATTTATTTGGCTAATTGATAAGATCTTTAAGCTGATCTGTCACACAATATAAATAGGCTGTTTACCTGTGCTCACAAATAACCCATGGTGTGTGATGAATCACTTGTATGGACAGGAAGTATTATTTTATTCTGCTTTTATCGTTTTTTGTGGTATTAATGACTGTGGAATGCCATATATTGTCTGAGAACATTCAACATTCACTGCCAAAGAACAAAGAGAAATGTAGAAATATAAAATGACTTAAGTGCCCTGTGATTTCACATTGATAAAGTGGTGGCTTTGATGCTACATGTGCTGCAAAGTAAAAGAACTGAATCCAGGGGTTGAAACTGTACCAGTTGTTTTTTTTAAAGTGCCAACCGCTATATCTTTTAGCAATGCCATACAGAAACCATCATAGTTCTCTAAAGAACCATTTTGGTAAATGAAGTATAAGGAACCTTCACATAATGTAGTTTCCCAACCAGTTTACAAGTTCTTTTCAGAACCTTTAAATTATGTGGAGCTATTTTAATCTTGAATCTAAAATCGTACTTTTTGAAAATGCTGCGAGAGTAATTGGGTGCTGATATGAGGCAGCTGGTTCAGCTTTATATCACCTGGTGACCCTGGGCTCCTTCCAGGCTGTTCTGGTCGGGCAGGACGGCGGACTCTCCCGTTCGGACCTGTCCCGGAGCCCGCGGGTAATATCCGCTATGGTCCTTGGGTCTTACCCGTGGACTGCTGTCTACTTTCAGTAAACTGTCGTCGTGCTGGGATTTCCAGTAGGGAACCACACTGGCATTCCCCTGAGCTCGGGAGCGGGGTGCTGTGTCGGCTCCGAGTAAGCGTCCCATAGGTCGGGTGTCAGTTTGCTTGGGGACCCTCTTGGGTAAGATGCCATGACATGCGTGTACAGTGCCCTTTGTGGGAGCCCTGTGTTGTGGAGCGGTGCATGTGGGTTGCCAGATCTTACAAACACTTGCTGGTTGCGCAGGTCCCCATTCACGCTTGTTGACTGTTTGCAGCTGGAAATCCAGGGAACCTTCCAAACGCCTTCTGTGTTTTACACCTCACCTTATTCCAGTATGTCGCTTGGCGAGTGAGTGGTTGGCTGCCACTCACTCGCTGTTTTGTTTACCACCTCTTCTTGGCAGAGGGCCAAGTGCGCAGGTGCCCTGGCATTTGGCCACGACCGGGGCGTCTTCCGGTCGGGGCGTAGTGGGGCGTAAGCATGTACCTCTGTTTACGTTTCCCCTTGCACTTGGGCCCTGTCATCCTGTCCCACATTTTCATTGATAAACCATATGACATATGTTACCCTATAAGAAGTAGCTATGTCCTTGCAGAACAAGGGTTTGGTTTTTTAAAGAGCATTCCTCTTCGTGGTCTTTACAAAACGTTTTCAACTCAAGCTTCACATGTTTAAAACTGGAAAGCATAATGACCTACAGGAAATCATTTGCATAAAAATGTCCCCTATAAAACTGCATTGTCACACATTGCTGTGTTTAATAAGCCTAATTGTGTACTATAATTTAATCTGTATATTTCTATCAATATTGATTTTAATTATTATATTATTATATTTTTCTATTTTTCTGTTGTTAAAAGAAAAAGAGGGGATGCTACATAGTGGAAAACATGGCCCTGTCCAAACATTAAATTCAAATTATTGCATTCTGTTTTTAATTACATTTTATGTCCAAGTTTTTTTGGAACTGGGTTGTAGTTTGCCATCTTTTATTACGATGATCATTTCTGACAGAGGATGGTAAAAAATTAATTGACTGAAAAACATTCTAAATTAAAAAATATATCAAATAATAAATTACATTGAATAATATAGGTATTATATTATAAACACACACATACACAGCCTCTGAATAAATGTTTTATTGAACAGAGTACACACTTCTGCACATTTTAATATACAGAAAAGTAAAACTTTTCAATTATCAGATTTTGGTTCATTAACCTTGCAAACAATATGACGTTTTAGAGTAATTAACTGACCAATTTATTTTTGATTATATTTGAAAAATGTTTTTGTGATTAAGTGCAAAAAGCAATGTGAATCAAAATCATATATAAAATTGGTTAAGTATAATATTTAACCAAGCAGTGGTGTCTAGTGCTTAGGACTTTGCCCCTGAGATCAGCAGGTTGCAGGTTCAAGTCCCAGCCCGGGAACCACTGAGGAACCACAGAGGAACCACTGAGGAACCACTGAGGAACCTTGAGTAAAGTACCGTCCTCACTTCACTGCTGCCCGGGCGCTGTTGATATCTGCTCACTGCTCCACGTGTGCACGTGTGATGGTTAAATGCAGAAACACATTTCGTTGTGGTGACTGTGTGCAGTGGTGTGATCACAATGATCGGGAATCACGAATATTTCAAGCCTGTGTGGCTATAAATGCAGCAAGAAAGACTCTTGAGGTGTGAGACAGACAGCAGCAGTTAAGAGTCATCGCTTAAATAAATAACAAATACAACGCTGAGGAGGCCTGCACACAGATGTCCATGGCATCAGACTCTTCAGCTGTAAAATTTGGCCAGAGGCTACTGACAGTGTCAGAACCACTTAGATTATCTTAGCAAGACAGAATGAATAGAAGCCGTGGCGCTTCACAATAACAAGGAAATAGAAAGTTCTAGAAATAGAAAGGTTTTGCAATCGTTTGATGACATTTGTACCAAACAAAAATAAGTGCAATAGTTACATAGAAGTCTGAGTTACATTATTAGAATCGTGTAAATATCTTTTTGTGATTTATTTTGGTTGTGCTAATCTTTTCAAACTGCACACAGCACATGGGAAAATGGTATTGATGAAATACTTAGTGTCCGTTAAATTATCCGTGTAATGTTTTACGGTATAGGGTTTGAATCTGATTGGTTAACAGAGTAGATGGAACGCTTTACAGTATAGGGTTTGAATCTGATTGGTTAACAGAGTAGATGGAACGCTTTACAGTATAGGGTTTGAATCTGATTGGTTAACAGAGTAGGTGGAACGCTTTACGGTGTAGAGTTTGAATCTGATTCGTTAACAGAGTAGATGGAACGCTTTACAGTATAGAGTTTGAATCTGATTGGTTAACAGAGTAGATGGAATGCTTTACGGTATAAAGTTTGAATCTGATTGGTTAACAGAGTAGGTGGCCAGTCTGTGGGTTGCAGCAATATGAGATTATTTACTGATACAGAAAGCATCTAACAAAACCATCACAACGTAATCTTTGATCTGAAAGACTGTATTTACCACAATTCCCCAACGATAGGCCACTCCCACATTACAGACCCCATTCTATAATCTACAGAAAATGTTCATTTATGTTTAAAACGATAAGTCGTTTTAAACATATGTTATTAGCTGCAGTGTTACTGAATTTACTGATCTGAAGAAGAAGAATCAAATTTGGCGACTCTATACCGGTAGTGACATATACCGTAGTATAAACAATAAAATTGATACTGAATTTTTAATTTACCGATATCGTGCCGCAACGCAAGAACTACGCTGCCGAATTTAAGCTCCAGGTCATTGATTTTGTGAAGCAACGTCAGCAAAATACGTTAAGAAAGATAAACTTAGTAATTTTATCATTTCAGTGTTTTTAGTTTTATACTGAAGAATTTACATGTAGACAGATGATTGACAGCGCTGTACTGCAGTAGCCCCACCCTCCAGTCGCTCAAACAAAAGCTCTTTTCCAGCAACAATAAACTTGAGCTTTTTTTCAAGTTTTTAGAAAAACCGCCACATTTAAGCTGCACCCAACACCAGGTTTGTAAAACTCATGTATAAAATCGTTGGGGAAATACAGTACTCAATATAAAGTTTCTGGTTTAAGGAAACTATCAGAAAGATTTTGAGAGAAAGATGGAGATTAGAAATCGTATGTCTTTTGTAGCAACTGGTTTGGAACAATGACTCAGAATCTTGGAATAGGCTGATGACACACTCTTCTTCTTAAGCACAGGGCAGTCTTTAATGCGCTCTATGTGACAGGAAAAATAATTATCTGTGAGCTAGGTGTTCATGCGGAGGGTAATACTCTCCTCACTTTCATGTAATTCGACCGGCCTCACAATCCGCATCCTGAGAAGCTTCTGAAAGAATTCCTCCTCTAAGCCTCTTAACTGTGCAGGGGACATTGACTGACCACACGCTACAGAAGAATCAACTGATACAGGCAGCCCAGCTTATAAATGAGGTCTGCCCGCTAAGATGAACATTGTGCCGGGATGGTGTTAATGTGTGGAAGGATCCTCACTTTTGATGCCTTGTTGTTTCACAGGTGAGGAGCACAGGGTGGAGTCTTCTGTAATAACTCCCCGTGGCATCTAAGTGATGGAGCGAAGCAGGACCTTGATGCCCAGGGCAGCGAGGGCTGTAAATCAGCATGCTTTACTTTCCATGACTGCTGAAGAGACGACTGCATGTTCGTAGACCTTCATTTAATATCGCTATGGTTTCTATTTTTTCCCCCTTCTCTACAGCGTTGATCCCCCCGGGAGAAAGAGGCTCTCCTTCAGCTATAATTCAAAACATGTTGACCCATTCGTGCCCTCCGGCTAGCTGAGAGCAGAGTGGCTTTAATGTCCCAGAAAAGTCCCAGAAGCAAAGCTGCAATGGCAAGATAGGGCCCCTTGATTCCAACGCTCTGACACCTTGGTTCCTGGAGACACCTTCCAAGACCTTGATGGCTTTATCGAGGTGTTTGCAGGGCGCGGCTTGCAAACGGGCTGTCGCGATCAGCCCCAGTCGCTGTCTTATGCTTCCTGACGCCCTCCCTAGCTTCATTTGGCTCCTTGTCAAAATGGAGTTGTGTCACTGCCTCGGCAGCCGGAACCAGAGCAGAATGGGATTTGGCTCAAGTGGGTTGTCTGCCACCTCTTCACAGGGAATTTCGAATGAGCCTAGGAAACGATGGGATTCCTCTCTCTCTCTTCCTACCTCTTTCTAACTCTGTTTTTCCCACGTGTGTTCTCATACGAACCCTTAGGAGTAGTTCCCCTCAGTATGATGATGAAAATTAGATCTAAACACTTTACGAAGGCTGCGATTTGCAGGCGTAAAATGTATCCATTACCGTAATAGTATCATTACACAGTGTTGGAGAACAAAGGATCAAAGAGGCTTTGAGGGTGATGTCATTGATTACCTCTTCTGTGACAGTTCTGAAAAAATTTACCACCTACTTGGACTCTGAAAATCTGCGTTTTCCCTTCTCTTCTGCTGCATTTCCCAGGTCCCGTTCGATTTGGGTCATGGGTGAAAGGAACTGTTCTACATGGATTACTGTATTTCCCCAACGATTTCCTCACAAAAAGACGACGTCCCCACATGATGAGCTGAATGTAAATGTACTGTTTACTGCAGCAATGAACGGTTTGAAAAGCAACACAAAGCAAAGATCAGATCAGTGACGGGTCAGTATAAAACAGGCTAATAAAACGTTAGCCTAGCCTTCATGGTCGTCCTCGATGCACCAATATACACAGACTCACTGTGTGTAAAATAAAATTGGTAGTTGATCATGTCTAAATGCAGCTTTACTACGTATAACCTATAATACTGCAGTACAGCGCTGTCAATCATCTGTCTACATGTAAATTCTTCAGTGTAAAATTAGCGACACTGAAATGCAAAAGTATTAGGTTTAACTTAAAACCTTCAAACTCAGATCCGTAAACGTCGTCAGTTGCGACCTGTGCTGTTTTATTGTTACTAATGTCGGACATGCGTTCGTCTCGGGTATTGCAGATGTTGCGTGAAGTTTAAATTTTGCATCGTATTTCTTGAGTTGCGGCATGATGTCGGCAAGTTCCAAATTTTATTAATGTAATTTTTAATGCTCAACTACAGTGTAATTTCACTGGTATTGAGCTGCAAAGGCTCCAGAATGAGCATCATTGTTTTAGAATGGGGCCTATAATGTTGGGTGGCCTATCGTTTGGAAATATGGTGCAAATCTGGTTCAGACTATGTCTCTCGTTGTGTCTCCAGTTGTGTTCAGAGTTATTTGATCTCCACCAATGAAGCATGTATATTTTGACATAAGTGTCATGTTCTGAGAGTTAAAAGCTGCTTCACTCGTGCAGAAGGCCCTGAGGGTTCTCTGGGATAGTCACACTAAGAGAATGTCCAATTATACATTTCCATTTGCTTCAGTACGTGTTGGTGAATGCTAGGCTAAACCCATACTCCTGTACAAGCATTGTTACTTTAATAAACAGTGAAAATAAACGAGTTTCTGAGTTTTAACCAATTGCAAAGCAATACAGATGCAATCACTGACTAAATCTAACTCATTTCGACCCACTTTTGATTGACAGACTTGCTTATGTACTGTTGTCACATCTTTATGAGTTTGAGATGTTCCCACGTAGCACCAGCATTGCTAATTTATCATACTCCAATCAGTGTCACGTTTCTGAAGGGATTTTTGTGACAATTTATCAAATGAAATTGCCACAGTGCATCTCACATTTGGTTAAGAGCTTAGCTCTCGTGTGTTTGATGTTTCTAAACAGTCATGACAGGTACATTTAAGCAGGAAAACCAATCTTGATTAAACCAGGTGCCAACTTTGATTCTGTTCTAACACGAATATTCTACAAGTTCAGCCCCAATTCCAATAAAGTTGGGACACTCTGTAAAATGTAAGCAAAACAAAATAAAATATGTAAACCCCAGAGCCCATGTTATATTCACAATAGAATTTGAAAAACATATAAGATGTTTAAACTGAGTAAATGTACCACTTTAATAAAAAAGGCCATTTTGAATGTAGTAATATGTCTCAAAAAGTTGGGACAGGGCCATGTTTCTCCTTGTGTAGCATGCCATCTTCTTTTAACGACAATCTGTAAATATGTGGGAACTGAGGAGAAAAGATGTTTTTGGACTTTTGGGAGAGGAATTCCTAATATAAGATTTTAAATGAGTGTTAGCCCATGTTCTGGATCATGTTCACATATGGCTTCTTCTCTGTATTTAATCTCCATTAGTGAAGTATTTTCTAGAACCCTTGTAGTGTCTCCATGACAGAATCAGCCGTTTTTAAAGCAGTTGCGGCCTGAGGCCTGAAAATCATGGACGTCCAGCCCTGATGTCCAGCCTCTTCCTTTTCTCCAGATTCTCAGAATCAGATCATTTGATTATGTTCTGTAGATGATTGGATAGTCAAAGTTTTCTCAGTTTTATGTTGAGGAACATTACTCTGAAATTGTTCCACAGTTTGTAGACAGGTATGTGCAGATTGGCAATGCTCCGCCCATCTTTACTTCTGAGAGACTCCGTTTCTTTTATGACCAGTCATATTACTGACCTGTTACCAATTAACCTCATTAGCTTCTAAATATTCCAGCTGTTTTATTCAGTAACACTTTTCAAGCTTTGTTGCCCCATCCCAACTTTTTAAATGTGTTTAAACTCAAAATGAACAAATATTCTGCATGTAATAATAATATAACTCACTTTCAACATTTCATGTTTTCTATGTTTCATTGTTTTATTTGTACATTTTAAGGGTGTTATGTTTTACACAGCGTCCCAAAGTTTTTGGAACTGAGGTTGTAAACCAGTTCTCATTCGTCTTGAATTCTGTATCCATCATATTGTTATGAAGAACAGCAAGTGACTCTGTTAGCTTAGCAGTAACAGTTCTGTTCTGTTGAGGTGCGTATATGATCCTCCTTTCTCAAGAACAGATGGTTATAAAAATGCACATAAAAACAAGAGGAAATACTGTTGCAAAGTGACTCTCAGGCAGCAATGATGTATCTCTCCAAAGCCCACATGACAGAGATCATTTTGATAGAGACAGAAAATCTCAAGGTAGTGCATCTGTTTGGAACAGAACATAGACTTGGTAATATGAGTGGGAGGACTACACTTCAAAAAGTCATTTTGATTTTGATTTGATCCCCCCCCCCCCTCCCACCCACAGCTGATGCTAGTCTTGCTGAAGACCCCCGCTTTGAGAAAACCTGTCATGAGTCAACTCCCAGAGCAGTTCCTCTCGCTGAGGCAGAGTGAGTGGTCGGGCTGAGAGGATTTGTATATAATTTTTCATTTCATGGTCTCAGGGCCTAAGAAAATATGATGAAGCCCAGATGACACCAAGCCTGTGCCTGTTATAATGTTTAACTCGTTATGGGACGCGTCATGACTTGTAATATTGTGGCGCGAAACGGCCGTAACAATAAGACTCATTTGTTGGGTTTTTGCCTTTTTAGATTTTCCCATTGTTAGTTATTACCAGTTCCCATTTGGTACAGGAAGTCCTCAACTTATGATGTTCTCCACTTACGAAAATGTGTGGTTACGACGCTGCCCCACCCTTTTATGGTGCGAAAAAAGTGAAAGTGAATAGTGCTGGTCTACCAAGTCATAACCAGGTCACCAATAGGCAAGTTAATACTGTTGCTACACTATAAAAAAATTAAGTAAACTGGGCTGCGTACTTCT
>JBBIGC010000082.1:15454041-15469745 GCA_037576955.1 Lepidarchus adonis | reverse complement strand
TACCTTTTGTGTTTTACCAGTTAAGACAAAAAGCATAAATGACTAGTCTATAGTTTTATAGTCTATATTTTCTCATGAGGAAAATATCTGTTCATCTGTTCCTTTGTTGCCCTTCGACTGGAAATTACAACCAAAAGCTGCACAATGTGGCATGTATTTCCTCTACTACAACAGCCGGTTTGCCAAACAAAAATGCCGCGACAACCACTACACGTCATCGTCCCAGAATGCATTGTGTGCGCAAAAACTTGGCCGCGCCCACGGCACCAAAACAGTTATAAACAACAAAATTTTAATGAATAACGAAAACATTGTAGTTATTTTCAAGTATATTTTTATGAATCGGAGATAATTTGTAACATATTCAGAGTAACTTGTCATAATAGTTGGGTTTCCCTTTAATAAAAGGTTCAAAAAATGCAATACAGAGCCTCATGTGGGTGAATGTCTCCCTCTGGTGGACTGACAGAGGAATGACTCCAAGGCAAAACACAGTAGACGCTTTCGACTTATGGCATACGTCACAACCCCCTGTATGTACTACAGCCTGTTTTCCCAGACATGTATAGGACCAGAGTGAGGAGTCAGTAGAAGTTGTGGTTATTGCCTGTGTTTGCTTCTTTTTCTGTGATGCTTCAACGTTAAGTATTCTGGTTACTGGAAACTCTCTCATGCTCCACGTGTGTGAGGACAGTCATGGCCGTGTCTTGCAGTCCCAGCAGCACACATCTGTTGGCCTCAGTCTCCAACGCCCACAGACTCGATCTGAGCCCTGGCTTTCTTTGTTGTGCTGGATGCTCGAGTGTAATGAGAGGCAATAGAGTCGGCGCCGCAGTTCAAAGCAGCCCCACCGAGATTAGGCTGGGATTCAGCCATGGCTAAGTTGATGAGAGCTGCTTCTGCCCGGAGCCTGCAGCAGCCTCTTGACGGATGTGATTGTTCTAGGGCGGTAAAAGCCAGTGCTCTAGAGCCAGGCTAACTCTGGTCTGAGTTTCACTGGTCAAAGTTGCTCAGGAGTTGTGTAGTATCAGTTTAAATGTAAGACCAGTAAATCATACAGCCATTACATTAAACCGTGAGTCTACTGCTGTGTAGTTACGAGACGAGGCCTCACAAATGCTCCACTGGATCTGAATCACAAACTGATGTTAATTATATTTTGTCCATGAATAATTCAAAATAATCTGTCTGCATCCTTTCATAGCTTTTCCGATGGTTGTGCTGCTTCCAGACATGTATTTTCATATTAAAGCATTTAACCAATCACATTTCAGCCATCAATTGTTGCCAGATGGGGTGAAAATCAAAGAAGACCTTCACAATCTGTTCTGCAGCAAAAGAAATGTCAATTAAACTGTTGCTTCAACCAATCAGATTTTGAGTTGGTCACTAGCACCCTCCAGCAGGCGTACAGCAACGTCACCGTTGATTGGATTAAAACTTATGCCCGAAATACGACGGCAGGTTGGACTTTTACCATTAGCAATTGGAAGGGACTTCATGATGAAACTGAAGTGCACAGATAATCTGTACAACAGAGTAATTAAACTGTTTTTGAGGAAAGAGCAGAGGATGGATTTTGTTTCCAAATTTTTGGAATTTTTAAACTAAAATGTTGCGAATTTCCTTTTTATGCATGAAAAAAGTTTGAGGTTATTATTGATGTTTGTATTTGCAGTAGAAAGGAACTTGTTCACAATTGGTTTGTCTATGCAACAGCTCTTTATAATGTATTTTTTGCATATTAAGATGTTTTAATAACCATAAATTAATTTTTGAAGGGCGGGTGATTCAGACGGAGCACTACTGAAGGCCTAGGTGTGAAATACACAATCCACCACTGCTGCAAAGTGTGTGTCAAAGTAACATCTACATGAATGCCAGGACCATCCTATTGCCATTTCTTCCCTAGGTAAGCAATGCACACGCACCTGTCAATCCACCTGTTTTACATACTGTTAACAAAAAAACACAAAACAAATTGGTTTCTTCTATGATTTCTTAGTTTATGCTTTAAGTGTAGGGCTGTCACTATCAATCTTATTAGTAATTAAGTAACCTGCTGATTATTTTGAATATTTAATGGAAAGTGATTGTGAACACACCATCACAAAATGTGAGTACTGTGAATACTGCTTTTCACAAATCAGCTAAACATAAAAAGTAAAAAGCAAGCCAGAGGTGACAGAAGCAGAGAAAGGTTTCTTTGAACAAGGTTGCTTTGGTAGTTGCAAAACCTTGAGGGAGCCAAGACCAAGGGCGGACACGTCCTCCTTGCATCAGCATAGAACAACAATATACCAAGAAACGTTTAGGATCATAAGCTAATATAAGGAATGATGGAGGGGCATGTAGTAATTAACACTGGAATACCTAAAAGTAATGAAAATTCTTGCAAGGAGCTCCCCCATCACTGGCCGCCCACAAACCTGCCCCCTTGCTCAGATCCATTAGCTCCCTTTGTTATGTAAACTGCCTCATGAAAGGTGACTGGAATGTGAGTGTGAACAGCATTCCTTCAAAAACAAGTGCAAAGTGTAGAACGTTTTATTACATTTGTATTTATAACATTAAAAAAACCACAATTAACATGCTCAAAAATAGTAATTAACCAACACAATAAAATAAATGTATATTTAATGTGGATTTTCCTGTACAAATATGGAAAGGAAAAATGCACAAATGTTTTCAGATACCTAAAGCTAAAAGTATATAACAAATATTTTCAGACACATATTTATTACATATAAATGTAATAATAAATATATGGAATCTATCCACATATTTATTTGATAAATTGACTGGGTTAGGGTTTATAAATAATTATTTAAAATATATATATAAATGATCAAATTAAAGACTATAATAAAGTGAATATTAAATATTAAATTAAATATTAAATATTTTCATACATTATGTAAATTAAATACATAATTGTAATAATTGCAGCTTCCGGTACACATAACTCATCTAACACGTTTCTTTTACTGATGTGCAGTTCCAGACTGAGAAGCGTGCTAATGCTCGGGAAGCTTGTGACAAGTTTTAGTTTGTCACGAATTATGAAAGTGAGATGAACATTGCGTAGCGTCAAATATGTATGTCAGGTAAGGTGACCTGGAAGAAACCAAATACTAATGTTAGGTCATATAAGGGTCAGTAAATCAGTCTCACTTTTGTGTACATCAGGGGTGCCCACAGTTTCTTGGCTTGTGAGCTATTTTATGACCAAGTCAAAATTAGCTATCAAGAATAAAAATGCTAAACATTTTTTAAAATTTCTATACAGTGTGTGTGTATAGTATAATAATATATATATATAATATATACTAAGTATATTGTATATTTAAAATATATATTGTTTACTATGAACATCCACGCTCTCCACTAATTTTTACTTCTTTTCTTTAGGAGTAAATAAATTTTTAGCCGCTAAATCATTGACTTGTTGGCTGAAGTTTAACAGTAGCATGGGTGGTTACAAAAGATGAGGCTGGATTGGCTGTACTGTACGTCAATCAACTGCCAAACGCCACAGTGGGGCTGTATGATGCGGTTCACTAACTTTTACGCTGCCTGGTCTCTCGTACGCGGTAGTTTATTTTGATAGGCAGGGCTCCACGATCGACTTCTCAATGCGATCGACCAATCAAAGTTTCCACCTAGAGTCCAAATACTCATTGGCAGTAAACTGAGAAGTAGATTTCAACCAGTGATATTTCTTAACAGAGGTTTGATCCCCAGGTCAGCCCCTTGGGTTCCTCTGGATGTTCCTCCCACTGTGGTACAGATTGACTGGTGATTCTACATTACCTATGTGTGAGTGTGTGTGAATGGTTGTTTCTGTGTTGCCTCCTGTTGGCCTCCTATCCAAGGTGAACCCTGCCCAAAGTCAGATGGGATTGGCTCTAGCTTCCCCTAGACCCAAAATGGATAAAGTGGTTTGGAAAATGGATGGATGTTTATTAATAGCTCAATCAGGAATCATGTCAGCTTCATAAGTTGCATACGCATTCAGTGTATACTTTCACAATTTACTGTCAAGTAATTCATATCTGTTTAAATATTTTTTAAAAAGCAGATTTGATGAAAGATGGACCATGCAGTGTGCAGCAGGGGGGCGCCAAGAATTGTGCACTAAAAGAATTTGTTACATGGTTCAAGCTGTTTGAGCTGCAGTGCAAGATCACAGCTATTTAAAGGGCCTATTAATCTTCTGCACGCGCTCAACCTTGTGCTGAATGTTGCATGAATAAACTGCAAAATGAAGGTCAATACGGGACACAGGTGGCTAAATACAGTGCCCCAAGAATTCCCCTGGTTTAACACTCTTTACAGACTCGGTTTAAATCTGTCAATAAGAGGCAGCAGACGGACAGTTAATCAAAACAAGTGACAAGTGATCTCTGACAGCCCAGTGGAGGATAGAAATCAGCTGCTTCCAAGCAGCAGAAATCCAATCACAATTTGGGACCCAGGACATAGACCCAGGCTAAAGAAAAAGTTTCAATTTAAGTCAAGATGTAAGTCAAGATGTAGTCATATTACCCACTATAGATGTATTTCAGATTATCTTAAATTAATCTTAAATTAAGTCAATTGAATTTAGATTATACAGCATTATTATTGTAATTATTGTTATTTTTACAACAGGCACAAAGCAGCTTTACAGAATCCAGGTCCAAGCCCCTAATCACCAAGCGGAGGGAGACAAAAATAAACCTTGAGATGAACCAAGGCTCTGAAAGAGAACCCATCCTCCTCTGGTTGACCCAACAGACCCAAAAGAAACAGACTCAGATTTCAGAGATGGCAGCTAGAAGCCAATAGCGTGGATAATTACGTACAGTCAGACACTATTAGCTGTTCAAATGGATTTTAAGAGTCGTGGTTACAGCGCTGACTCCTTTTTGTTGTAATGTTTCTCTGTCATACGGTAAAAGAATCTAGTTGAACATCTACTAAATGCTTTACGGTAAATACTGGACTCACACAATGCTTACGGACTGTGTAGTGTTTGGGGAACGAGTGAGTAATGCAGGCGGAAAATGGGTGGAGAGAGCGTTGCTTGCTAAGAGTTGGAGTTCGTTTTGGAAAGAGCGCTGGTTCTCGGCAAAACAGTGGCAGCAGTGGTAGCAGTAGCAGCATTAGCAGTAGAAGTAGCAATAGTAGCAGTAGTAGTAGAAGCAGCAGTAGTAGTAGTAGCAGTAGAAGTAGCAATAGTAGCAGTAGTAGTAGAAGCAGCAGTAGTAGTAGTAGCAGTAGAAGCAGCAGTTGAAGCAGTAGTAGTAGTAGCAGCAGCAGTAGTAGTAGTAGTAGAAGCAGTTGAAGCAGTAGTAGTAGTAGCAGTAGCAGTAGTAGCAGCAGCAGTAGTAGTAGTAGCAGCAGTTGAAGCAGTAGCAGTAGTAGCAGCAGCAGTAGTAGTAGTAGCAGTAGCAGTAGTAGCAGCAGCAGTAGTAGTAGTAGAAGCAGTTGAAGCAGTAGTAGCAGTAGCAGTAGTAGTAGCAGCAGTTGAAGCAGTAGAAGCAGCAGTAGTAGCAGCAGTAGAAGCAGCAGTTGAAGCAGCAGCAGCAGTAGAAGCAGTAGAAGCAGCAGCAGCAGTAGTAGCAGCAGTAGCAGTAGCAGTAGTAGCAATAGAAGCAGCAGCAGTAGTAGAAGCAGCAGTAGCAGCAGTAGTAGAAGCAGCAGCAGTAGTAGTAGCAGTAAAAGCAGCAGTAGAAGCAGCAGCAGTAGTAGTAGCAGTAGTAGTAGTAGCAATAGTAGCAGTATCAGCAGCAGCAGTAGCAGTAATAGTAGTAGTAGTAAAGCAGCAATAGTAGCAGTATCAGTAGTAACAGTAGTAGCAGCAGTAGAAGCAGCAATAGTAGCAGTATCAGCAGCAGTAGTAGTAGTAGTAGAAGCAGCAGTAGTAGCAGTAGAAGCAGCAGCAGTAGTAGTAGCAGTAGTAGTAGTAGTAGTAGCAGTAGTAGTAGTAGCAATAGTAGCAGTATCAGCAGCAGCAGTAGTAGTAGTAGTAGAAGCAGCAATAGTAGCAGTATCAGCAGCAGCAGTAGTAGTAGTAGTAGAAGCAGCAGTAGTAGCAGTAGAAGCAGTAGTAGTAGCAGTAGTAGTAGTAGTAGTAGTAGTAGTAGAAGCAGCAGTAGTAGCAGTAGAAGCAGCAGCAGCAGTAGTAGTAGCAGTAGTAGTAGTAGTAGCAGTAGTAGTAGTAGTAGCAGTAGTAGTAGTAGCAATAGTAGCAGTATCAGCAGTAGCAGTAGTAGTAGTAGTAGAAGCAGCAATAGTAGCAGTATCAGCAGCAGCAGTAGCAGTAATAGTAGTAGTAGTAGAAGCAGCAATAGTAGCAGTATCAGTAGTAACAGTAGTAGCAGCAGTAGAAGCAGCAATAGTAGCAGTAGCAGCAGCTGTAGTAGTAGTAGCAGTAGCATGGACGCTACAACACGGACTGAAGTTTGGTGAGCAATTGATGGAGAAATGCACCGGACACTTTGTGGCGAGGGCGAGATGCGAGATGAACTGGAGCATAAAGAAGTAAATAACATGAGAGTAAAACTGATCTGCAGCCTTTCATGGCGAAAGGCGAGTTTGGCGAGATAACTGGGGGGCAGCTAACGAGGGTTGACTGTGCATATGAAGTGCACAGTACAGAGAGATGGCCCATGGTAATCCAGCTTGTCTGGTTCAGATGAGCAGGAGGCCCTAATGATGGGTGATCCGGGCATGGGGCAGCAGTTTCTGGGGAGCAGGTGGAGTGGTGGCTGTCGAAAGAGTCAGTGAACCTTTGGGCTTTCTTTATCCCTTAAAGGCCTGTATGTGGACCCATACTGCAATATTTGCTCTTATAACTACATAACTAACATTAGCTTCGTAGTAGATACTGGTTCCAGGTCAGGAAGTAACACATAATAAGAGGTACAGGCCACACCCCATTCACATCTTTATTCCATTGTATTCCTGTTCCTCAAAAAATCTCCTCTATCCCATAACATGAGTAATGTCCTCCACCTGTGCAACTCCTGCACTCAACATCTCTTGCACTCACCCATCATGTTTTGTTGTTCACATTCTCTCCTGTGATTGGTTGGCCTCCTGTCCCGGGGGCGTACCCTGCCCTGGCTCCTAGTCAGTGGGAATTGGCTCCAGCTTCTGTTTGCTGCAATCTTTGCTCCCATTCTCCATCTGCTCTTTCCTCCACAACATCCTCCTCCTGTCCTACAGCTGTAAGGTTGCAAACTCCCATTCACTCCCAATTTAACCAACTTCTAGACCAACATGGAGGTCCTCCTTCACCATGGTCCAATGTCCTGCGATTTTGGAACCTTCTTAGATGGCAAATTGACAAGATCAGACAATGCTTCCCCATGATCACCTCCTCTCCTACTCTCTCTTCTAGCTCTCCCTAAGTCTTCGGTTCTAATTCTTCTAGATCTTTTTGCAAATTTTGATATCATCAGCCATCAGATCGTTCCCTTATAAACCTCGGTATCTCAAGTTCTGTCCAGGACTGGTTTACATCATGCCAAGTGTCAATAGGAAGATCCATGCCTGTCCCCCAAAAAAACTTCATTGGTGTTCCTCAGGGTTCTATCCTGTGCACCCTACTTTTTTATGCACCTACTCTCTTGGTCCCACTACATCTTCGCATGGTTTCTCCCATCACTGTCATGCTGGCGAAACTCACACATCCTCTTCTTTCCTCCAGAATCTGTCAGATCCCGGTACAGATCTCTGCATGCCTGAACGACATTTCCTCCTGGATGACAGCATCTCATCTGAAACAAAAACCCTGAAGTTCCTGTATATATTTAATCCAAAATGGATGCACAAAATGCAGGTTTTGCTTTAGATCAGAAGCTCTCATCTTTATGTCACATTAGTTACCTTTTCAAAACATGCAAGAATCTTCGTTATAAAACAGGAAAATCTGTCAATTCATCACCAACTGATGCTACACAGTTACTCATCCAGTTATATGTCATCTCAAGACTAGAATGTTGATCCTCACTCCTGATTGGTCTTCCTCTGAAGTCTACAACTGATTCGGCAGGATATCTGGACTTCATTACACCAAAATGTAATGAACTGTGAACCTTTCTCTGACTTCCTAGGCCGCCCACGGCAGATTTAAAAGCTTAACGCTTGGCTTAAAAGCCAAAAAATGATGTAGCCTCTTCATACCTATCAGCAATAAACGAATCCACAGGTCACAGTTCGTCCTCTTGGCATCAAACTCAGTCCGACTTGACTCATTCTTCTCAAAGGCCAAATGCATCCATCAGTACTTTTCTCATTTTTGGCTCCTAAGTGGTGGAACAAAATCTCAAGAACCATTCGATTTGTGGATGTTCTTACTGTCTTCAAACAATGACTGAAAACCACCTAAGACCATAAGTGTTCATGCCTTAAACTAACTAGCACAACAAATTATGTTAGTAAGTAAATAAATAAATAATAAATAAATAAGCAAACAAATTATAAAATAAATTAATAAATACACAAACACATAAAAAATAAAATATAAACAAACAAAAATTTAAATTTGTGTAATTTCTGGTAAAATATTACCTTGGTAGAATTTTATGTGACTAGGAGTTTCTAAATCTAAAGCGTGTTTTCTCTCTAGATTAAAAATTCGACCTAATATTCATGCAACAGTGATACTGTAAATGACTGAAAGCTTTGATACTGAATTGCATTCACTGGATCAGTATATAATTCAGAATAAAATGTTAAATTTGCAACCACAAGTGATCAGTTCTGTGGATGAAGGCAAAACCTTCTATTTGTGATAGAAGTGCAAATAAATGCTACTGAATTATTTCTAATTTTTCATTATAACATAGATTATGTGAAAATGAGAAGAAAAATCTAAGCTGAAAACACAAAGCTTAAAGGTTTTATAAAAAATCACACAAAACATAAGAATATGCTTTATTTATATTTAAAACATTCAAATCGATAAGAGGCTAGTTCATAACCGTGATTTACAGTTATACACGATATAACAGCCAGGCTTCAGAGGAAAGAACGTCTCATGTTTATCTCTCTTGTTTAGTATACAGACATGTTTAATAGATTCATAGGTATTTTTATAGATTGATTCGTATTGTTTATTTAGTTTATTTAGTGTAATTTACTTACGTGTGGTCTCCATATTTTATATATTTGACATATATTATATATTTTAGTTTAGTGCCCCATTGGGGAGGGGCACACGGTGTACTGCGTATAATGTTGTATTGGCAATAAATCTATTTGGTTACTTTCTGAATTTTCACTATAATCAATATTAAAAATTAAATTCATATAGTATTTAGAAATGTTAAATAGCTCTGATATAAACCTTCATTCTTTCCCAGATTCACAAACAAGAATACCCACAATACAATGCACTCGGGCCTACACGAGAGAGCCAAGTCGTGCAAAGAAATGCAGGCCGCATAAAAGTTTGAACTGACAAATATGAAGTGCCTGACAAGCTGATTCATAATGCTGTTACTGAGCAATGTGTTCAGAGTGGCTGAGTCTCACGTATGTCATTCCTCCGTTGTTCCATAATGCCGCTTGACAAAGGACATCACAAAGGCTGCAAAGTATTTCGCCTCCGAAGAGTTGGCAGTTACTTAACTTGGGCTGTCATGGTGATTTGTTTCCCGTTCGGCTTGCTAATTACTGAGGTGGGGAGCAGGCTCTAACTTGATCGAATCCATTTAACTCAGGCCTAAATGGTTAATCATCTCGTGTCATCCGACAAACGCCCCTGAGGTATTCAAAAACGTGAGGCACTTCATTGCCCAAGCAGTTCAATACGTGACATGTCAAGCACTCAGCGGGGCTAAGCACATAGACTGCAACCCTGTTTGAGATGGATGTACTGGCCCGGGCAATGAATAATACATTGAACGAGTGCTGGATTATTCTACTCGCGATATAAAACAATGAAATCACACGCGCTAGCGTTCGCCCCACGGGAACTGAAAGGCTGAGGTTATTAGCTGCCCTCTGGCCCTTGGAGATTAGCCCATGACATCTTCTTGGCTGGATGTTGGCACACAAACACACACAACCCTGATATCTCATTCAAACCAATTACAGCTCTGGCAAATAACTGACATAATGGGGAAAAACGGTTTCATGTTCACACCTTAAAGACGTTCTGGTCTGTAAAAACTGAAGCATGGCTTTAATTAAGATTTGTAGGTCTCCGTTTCATATATTCCTCTGGGTGTTCTTTAATTAGTGACACAAACGCATCTTCATTTATGGATTTCCACCGTCACGTTCAACACACTGTTGCCATGAAGACAGATGAGGGCGTCAGGAAGACTGATGGCCCGAGTAAATATTTTATATCTGACAGGGTTCCTTGGCTAGCGATGCACTGAGGCTGTGAATGGACCTTGATGAGTTGGCGTGCCGTTACCTTGACTGCGCGACAGGGCTTGATTAAACGTCTGCTGGCCTGTCCCATTGCCATAGCTGTCAGCTTGTGGGGCAGGGGGGCATGTCTGTTGACCTGTCACAGACTCAAGGATGCCAGCGGTACTGTTCCAAGGCAAAACAGTGTGTGAACTCTACAAGCACTTTCCCTCCGATTCCTTCACCAGCACTTTCCCTCCGATTCCTTCACCAGCACTTTCCCTCCGATTCCTTCACCAGCACTTTCCCTCCGATTCCTGAGCGAGAAAAAACATGTGCACGAAATTTGCGCAAACAAAATGGAGCACACACGCTCGCGCCAATGAACTTTACTCACACGACGTGTATTTCTCCTTCGCAGATCTGACTTCTGACAATTTGGGGCATTGGATCCTTCCTGATTGGCCATTTTTCACCACAATCACACCAGACTTCACTGAGTTAATCGGTCAGTGGAGGCCAAGTGGTTAGGACCTTACTCTTCAAGTCCCAACCCGGGCCCCACTGAGGAACCCTCCATGTGTGGTGGGTTAAATCCCGAGGTCCCATTTTGTTGTGATGGCGTGTTCATTATAACAAATACACACTTTCATATCTTATCTAAACATTTGTTACCTGGTGGAGACAGATAGCATCTCAGATTTGTACTTATGAACAACTGTACTCACACCAGAATCAGCCAGTGAAGGACCGAGCTACTGAACATTTGAAAAATATGCTGTTTGCTATAGCTAATTGCTATTTGTCAAGACCAAATCATTCATAAGTTAATTTGGTGGAATTAGCCAAGCTGTTAATTGAGGCACAGTGAAGTTCATGAATCGACGTGAAAAGTGGCCAATCAGGAGAGCGCCCATGCTGTCCTTGGTTCCCTCCCAAATTGTCAAAAGTCAGATTAGCACTGAGGCTAGCATGCATGCATCGTTTTGTTTTCGCACATAGTGAAATTACACTCTCACAATTGTTTTACTTGCAGTTCAGTAAATTAATTTCGGTTTTTGAATTTGGATGCGAAGACTCATTTTGTGTGTGAAAGTTAATATAGAATATAATTCACTCGTGAGCACACAAATCTAACCCCATACAAATACGCCTTCATTGTTTTCCGCTGTGTTGCAATAATACAGAGTTTTAAAGCATGTTCTTCACGACTGCAATGACACTGGAGGATAACTTCTCTTAATAGCCATTATCCGTATTTTGCAAAGTTGATCTTTTCTATAGATGTGATGAATGCGTAAATGGGATCTCTCTGATTTTCTACAATGTGAATGAATGACGGCCAACAAAACGTTATTAAAATTCTCAGTGTAACTCCTCAGGTTGGACTTGATTTTCTCTAAGTTACCATTCTCAATGTCGAACCATTTTGTGCCAACTGGCTACGTCTTATAATGGAAAGAGCCAACCCCTCCTCCAAGGCACATATGGTGCCACACCTCAGGACTGGGCTTTTAGGCTTTTCTTTGGTGTTTTTACTTAGCTTCTAAAGCTTCTATGAATTGTGTATAATTGTCTGTGGTTAAATGCAAGCCATTGAAAAATATGGTTTTAATATGACGGCAAGATGTGGATTTCATTACTCCGATGGTGTTAAATTCTGTCCATAAAGTGCCCATTTCCCATCCATTTCAACTCATATATTAGTTGCCTGGTTGTGTTTAAGCAGTGGAACTACGTGTGCTGAATATAGACCCTCAGATCCGAATACCCTTGGATTCACTTCTTGGAAGTACAGTTTAGAGCTAATAATTTAAGAAAAACTATTCATATTATATTATTTAATCTCTGATTTTCCGATTCTCTGCATGGGGCTTTTTCTCGAGTCTGATTCATAATATTTTTAATGTCATATCATAAATTATGCAGCACACATAATAAAGCACACTGGAGAATATGTTTCCACGAATGTTAAGACTGAAGCAGGATATCTGCTCATGGAAATTGTCCCTCTCACCACAGAACTTCCTCCAAGGTCAAATCAGAGTTGTCAAATACATGTGACACAGTGTCCGATCAAATAAGCGATGTCCCAGCTTAGGCAAGAAGGCTAAAAGGAATGGAGTGTGTCTGCTCTTGCTCTCCACTGAAATGTTGCCTGCACCTCTTTTCGTCTTGCTCCCTGCCATGAAAAACAAGTCAATAAATGTCCAACGTGACGAATCTCACTTTTCTTCTCGTTCTCTTCTTCCCCCTCCTTACCCTTTTCGTGTTGCTGGGTTTCCATGACCCAGGCCAGAGCTAATGAGTCATGGTAATGAAAGCGGACAGGCCACAGAAGCGTTAGCATGCTGATAATAAAGACTGACGGCGCCGTTCTGGACTTCAGCTGCTTTCGAAGCCTCCTGTCCTCTAGTTCCTCCTTCCTTTTTTGCTCTCACTTTGCGCGAACACAGACTATGGGGTTGTGCTGATGCCTTATTATTTCAGAAAGCAGCTGAATGCCTTTAGCATTTAGCATAGATTTAGCATCCGGCGTAGACGGCGTGCTAATGATAAACGAACCACCGTCACAAGGAACTTTCAGATTTAGTGGAGATATAACTTTACTTAAGTGTCTTGAAGTCAACATGACTATGACTAAGTGATGATTGGTGCCTCTTATCTTAGCTAAGATGAGCGAAACATGTCTTAAACTGAGCCAGGAGCAGGTGTTGGCATTTTCATGCGCTGAATGCTACGTTTTTTTCTTCTTCACGGATTGCGAACACATGTGAAATATGTCTCATCTCGAGTAGGCATGACATGCTTGCTGTCATCTGCTATTCTGTCACAACACGGCTGGCTGTCGAGAAGCTGACATTGGAGGTGACATTTGGAAATTTACTGACTCCCCAGAGAATACAGACATATAACACGTGAGTGAGGATTCTTGTCAAAGGTAGCTAGGTCGTTCACATCCATGCCTGCTCTCGGCTGCGCTTGGAAAGTCTCAAAAAGACACGTTATCTTCTAATTTGGGAAAAATAATATGAAAAACTGTTGCATCCACTTTACTTGCTGTTTTTTCCTTCTTTTATTGTCTGTATAAATTAAACTGATGCCAGGCAATGTATTTTATAGGGTGATGCTAATCTGTAGATGTTTGCAAGACTATGGATCTTTCACCTTATTTGTACAAACACCATTTCCAGAAAAGCTGGAGATTTGTTCATTTTTTTGTACCGGTACCCTTCTTATGTTAAATATAAGGCATTTATTGTGTTATGGGCCAAACTGACCTGCATAAAAAATAGATATTTATTGTAGTCTCTTATTGTGGGGAGCCCATATTTCATATATGAGTTCATAGCCATAAATGAGGAAATGTCAATACATTTCCTGCAAAAAAGGTATGAAATTCAAAAGCAGAAATGGATCAAATTGACCCACAATGTAATAGGAGGCTTAACTGACAGAAGTATTACATTTCTAATGTTTTCACTGACCAACCTAAATGTATTTTGTAAAAATAATATAAATTGTTGCCTGCAACACACTCAACAAAGCGGGTAGAGAGGCATAATAACTACATCACATGACCTTTCCTTTTAATTACACTCATGGGTTGTGTATCGGTCCTGGATACTATTCAATGTGGTTCTGCAAGTGGAATTTCTGTCTGTTCTTTCTTGATACGAGACTTCATCTGCTCAGCAGGCTCTGCGTATTCTGTGTCTATGAATACAGTTATAGCTCTTGCTGAAATAATCAGAAAAAATATGTTGCCAGTCTGCATTAATGGTACCGTTACAGTACAATTGCTCAAATGGTTTGTTCCCATTCATCTCAGCAGTGAGAGTCTTTCTGAAGCAAAAACACACATTCTCATTAGAATTAATGCAAATAAACAAAAAAGCAGAAAAAATGAAATAAAAAATTCCCCCTCTGTGCCTCTAGCCATTTCATGGATGTGAAACTCTCTCAGCAGCAGCGCTTGATTTAGCCACTGATTGAGCCTAAAGCACAGATCTGATGGTTCCTTCAGATAATTCCACAAGGAAAACTATGGAAATTGGAACCCAACACATTGAGAAACATGTACTGTTCACTGTATTAATGTTATTAGTATTGATTCTAATATTAGCGTCTGAAAATAAACAAATAAAAACACTTACTGCCTCTAAACTACTCTACATATACATTCTCAGGGGGCTAAGACTTTTGCACAGTACTGTATATGCAAGTCACCCACTGCTGCACCCCAATACCATGACAGATTTTGGCTTTTCACCAGCTGATGACAGTATGGATGGTCTATATTTACAAAATACAATCAAGCAGATCAATCAAACCATTATTGGTACTTTTTTTTCATTTAAATATAGGTTCAAACGGCCGATTTATTGTATTTTCCAAAATGTCCCAATTTTTCTGAAAATAGGATTTGTAAATCAAGTAACAAATATCCCAAAATATGGATTATCATAGTTGGTGCACTTCACTCTGCAGACCATGAAAATGAACACTGCACACCTGCACTTTACTCTGCACTCAGTTCTCTTATCCGTGCTGCTCTATTCTGACCGTAGCATTATTCACTTCTCACGATCTTTGCACCTTTAATTTTTTTCTGGACCGATTTTAATTGCTTGCGTTATAGCTTGCTTACCCATCTACTATATTCATTTCTTTTTTTTCTACTTCTTGTGTGTTTACTGATTATTTAGTTTTAGGTTTTTAGCCTAATACTGTATATTTTCTAAAAAGAGTCCGTTTCCTTTTGACACCCGTTTCCATTAAACACCAGGTTTGAAAGTTAGGGTTAGTAAACGGTCTGTAGTAAACGCAGATCTGTAATGACCCACCGCACTTTCCGTACACTAATCGTCTCTTCATACCACCTGGGCTCCGCCCTCCTGCAGTGAATCATACTGTAAGTTCATTTTCATATCAAAAATGTTTTGTCATCGGATGCTATTGAGAAATGGAGAAAGTCTAAAGGAAATGTCTTTGTACATTTAGCCCTTTTGTCTACCTTTTCTCGTTTTTTCCCGTGACCGTCTCCAACTCAGTCTTCTGGACCAGCCTCTGAAAGATCTCACATGCAGCGTAATGTTGTTGGGACCCGGGTTTTATTAGTTCCATTTAGCACAGAATGACTCTCAGCTCTTTCCTGACTCTCTCTGTAATGTTCGTCTCTTTTACTGATTAAACGAGCTGCCGCTAACACAACAACCGCTAACACAACAACCGCTAACTCAACAACCGCTAACTCAACAACCACTAGCTCAACAACCGCTAACACAACAACCGCTAACTCAACAACCGCTAACTCAACAACCACTAGCTCAACAACCGCTAACACA
>JBBIGC010000082.1:15412997-15423832 GCA_037576955.1 Lepidarchus adonis | reverse complement strand
AGTGCAGTGTGTGTGGATTGGTGGGTGAGATGGGGGTTAATAGTGCAGTGTGTGTGTATTGGTGGGTGAGATGGGGGGTTAATAGTGCAGTGTGTGTGGATTGGTGGGTGAGATGGGGGTTAATAGTGCAAATACTTTTTCACAGCACTGTACGTGTAAATGCAGAGTCCACGCAGTCACTGCTCCCAGTGCAACACCAGCCAGATGAGCACAGTCCACTGGTCTAGAAGCATCTGCGTCTCTTGATTTGTGCAACATTTAAACCAGGTGCCCATCACTGTTTAAAGCCAGACAGTGCGTACAGTGTGTAATGTTATTGTTTCTATAGTGCATGCAATGCATAATGGTTTCAATGGTGCAAAACAACATTCTTATACTAGACACTATAGCTATAAAAGACATATCTAAATTATTTAACATTTTTCAGTGTAATACTAGTTTTTTTTTTTTAATAAATGGTTAATGGTCGATCAGTGTTAACTCACCTTAAAATTGCTATATTTTATAGCAATAAATATTAATCGAAACACTTTAAATAAATAATAAATCCTCCTTTGCCATAAAATTTTATTTATTTAGGATCTGCTGAGATCATTTCAGTAATACTCTCATTAACACAGGTGAGATCATTCTGTGATGCTGATCGAATAGCAGACTGAATGCTTTAAAAGGAAGGTGATGCTTGAAATCATTGTTCTTCCTCTGTCTCTGTCTCTTCCTTCATCTGTGGGTTCGGGTGCCATCAGTGCAGAGCTCCAAGGGATCGGTTAAATTGTTCAAAGAAAGTCCAGCAAGCATCAGGACCATCTAAAGATGATTCAGCTGTGGAATGGGAGCCACCAGTGCAGATCTTGCTCAGGAACCACAGCAGGCAGGTGTGAGGGCATCTGCACGTACAGTGAGGCTAAGACTTTTGGAGGATGGTCTGGTGTTAAGAAGAGCAGCAAAGACGCCACTTCTGTCCAAGAAAAACATCAGGGACAGAGTGATGTTCTGGAAAAAGAACAGGGATTGGAGCTGAGGACTGTGGGTAAAGTCATTTTCTCTGATGAAGCCCCTTTCCGATTGTTTGGGGAGTCTGGAAAAATGATTGTCCAGAGAAGAGGAGGTGAGCACTACCATCAGTCCGGTCTCCTCCCAACAGTAAAGCACCTGAGAACATTCATGTGTGGAGCTGCTTCTCATCCAAGAGTGACCTCACTCACAATTCTGCCTAAGAACACAGCCAAACAAAGAATAGTAACAAAACATCCTCCCACAGCAGCTTCTTCCAACCATCCAGGAACAGTTTGGTGAAGAATGAAGCCTTTTCCAGAATGATGGAGCACCGTGCCATAGACCCAGAAAACATTGACATTTTGGGTTCATGGGCAAGAAAATCCACAGACCTTAATTCATCTGAGAACTTGGGGTCAATCCTCAAGAGGCAGGTGGACAAACAAAAACCCACAAATTCTGACAAACTCCAAGCATTGATTATGAAAGAATGGGCCATCAGTCATGATTTGACCCAGACGTTGATTGACAGCTGGCCAGGGTGAATTGCAGAGGTGTTGAAAAAGAAGGGCCAACACTGCAAATATTGACTCTTTGCATAAACTTGATGTAATTTTCAATAAAAACGTATGAAATGCTTGTAATTATACTTTAATGCACCACAGAAACAACACTAAAATCTAAAGACCTAAAAACACTGAAGCAGCAAACTTTGAAAACCAGTATTGGTTCCATTCTTAAAACTTTTGGCCACAACTGTACACTGTAAAAAATGTGACAATGTATTTTTGATGTGTGATGTGTTAGTGTTTGTTGTAAATTATATTTTATTGTCAGTAATGGTTAAAAATATTGTAATATTTTAACACAGCCAAGAAAATACTGAGAGCTGAGATAATTTTGGCCAAAAAAATCCATACGTTTTTTGGTGCTATATATCAAATGTTTACTTTCTCTTTGTGAAAGGTGGATGGCTCACATAATCGAGCCATCGCTAATCTGTGAGAAAATGCGTTTTAACATTATCTAAGTGAACTGCTTGCTTAGTAGTGATTTTAATAAATATGTAAATGCGTTCTACAGAATCATGGGGAGTCGTGGAGCTTCTCAGGTGAAAAGGATATCTCTCAGAAATGTGTCAGGTCTTTGCAGGCTGGTATTAAAATAAATTAAAGTAATGGTCCCCTGCAAATGCCAAGTCCATTAGCAGACATTCGTGGTGCAGGAGAGCTATGAGGTATGAAAGCTTCCAAGAAAAGGTGTCTAATGTTTGCCATTGCTAATGGTCTACTGGTAATAATGGGTGGGGCTAATGATGAGGCCATTATAGCATTACCTGCATCCGTGCTCAGGAAAAGACATGAAAATAACAGAATAGCACGACGAGCATGGGTTTTTCAATGTCAGGCGGCAATGGGTGAACAGGCCAGAGACAATAGGTTTCATTAATAGGGGTTTAACAATTCATCTATATCAATTAATTGACTGAAAAAGTGGAAATGGAAATCGATGTGTGTTGATTGCACAATTAAACTTATATAATCTGTTTCAGTTGATGGAAATGTAGTAGATTGTGTGAAATTTCATCATCATTCATACTGACCACAGACCACAGTATCAAACCGAATCACATCACTGCAAAATTGAAAATAATCGTAGAATTATGAGGACACTAATGATATGAGGATTTACACCCCTAATTATTACTGCTACTTTATAAGGTCAGTGTTGGACGCAGTTACTGCATCTCGTAGATCAAGAAATTCCATTCACTTGGTTATTTAGATTTTAGTGATTGGCTTCCCCACATGTTAAATTACCAGTGGTCACCCGTTTCACCAAAGGCAGTGGTGGCCTAGGGATTAGGACCTTGTGTTTGGGATCAGAGGGTCACAGGTTCACATCCCAGCCCAGGTTCCACCGAGGAACCCTTCATCAAGGTATCGTCCCCACTTCACTGAGGTCCAATGGGTTAACGGTGTGATTTTGCGTTTTTACAATGTAAATTGCCGCAAAACAGGTTGTGTTACTGGCTTAATGAGATTCTCTTTTCCTCTGTTTATAAAAAAGTTCTGTTCACCAACAGTTCATTAAATGGTTTGTATCCCATGATGCTCACCATTTTCCAACCACTATTCCTTAGAACAAAGAGACCTTGTTACTGCAGCTGTAGCATAAATAAATAACCTTGGATGTGATTGGCTCCCATTGTCCGATCATTTGAATAGTGTTTTTTGGAGAATGACCTCATTAGCGCTTCTCGTCTTTGTCTTTTGTAGCCCCGCCCAGCCGCCCTCATTTTCTAGACGTTGTGGTCGTCCCTACCATCTGTCAGATCTCCTCAATGTCGTGTCTCTTCCATGTCCGTATTCTCCAGGTGTAGACCATCTAGACATAGTGTTCACCATGCGTCCTGGTCACACCTCCTGTCGCCCAATCATCCTCCTTCCTTCAAGAGTTTGGCCTCCACACCTCTGTTTCATCTTTCCAGGGATGGGATTCTGTTTGCTACTAGTGTCCCTAAACTTTTGACCATGTTAGGGAAGCTCTTTCATTAAATTTTGGTTTGCTTGATGAAACACAGATAATTGTATATTTTATTATTTATTTATTTGGCCTTGTCAACACCAAAGCTGCGAGCAAATTGTGCTTTTGGTGAAAAAATAAGAAAACTTCCTCCTCAGCCAGTGACGCAATATAAATTGGGTCATGACAAATTAGTCAGGCAATCAGGGCTGTTTCCTGAAGAGCGAGTGATGACTGAATGATGCACACTTCCAAGTGTTTTCAAGGGCATTAGCAGAAAACTGTTCACATTGAGTGAAAAAGAAAGCGGCGACTCTAAACAAACCCCAGAAAAGATGAATATGGCCTTTGTACCAGACGCAAAGCCCATTAGCAAAGCATCATAAATTAAGAGCGCGATGGCGCAAATGCGATCTTGTGTTTCTTTCATCAAAAGCCATTGTCTCCTCAACACCCGCTGAGAAATGGGAGCAATTCAATAAGACGACAAAGACTTCATTATGCATCTCAAGAACAATAATGGCCCCCTGCCTTAAGAGGGCCTCATGGGTAAACCTTCCTGGAAGTACAGCAGTGATTAAATTCAAGGGCCCATGTTGTGGAATGTTTTTCTTGCTTTTCTGTAAAAGCTGTGAATATATCGTCTATATGCCCATATATGGAAATGGAGCCGCTGTCATTATGGTATCACAACAGTATGTTTACAATCTCCGATCTAATCCGCCCATAGTATTTTAGCCTCGACCCTTCTGAGATAAAATGAGACATGTTTCTGTCTAACCAGCTCTTAATGAGGCACAGTGTTTTCTCTGATTTGTTTCTGACCGTGCCCTGTCCCTTTGCCATCTGTCTTCTCTCTGTGTAGTCTGCAGCTTGTTCTTCCATCACTCTTCCCAGGTGTTTCTCATCTGTTCTCCTGTCTTGTTTTGTCTGTTACGGGTATTTATATTCTTGGTTCCTGGCATTTTGTTTTCCAGTCTTTTTTGTTACCTTGTCAAGTGCTCTGTTTCTTCACTCTGCCTTGTCTTTTGTTTTCTTTATTTGACATTTACTTTGGCATCTATCTATCTTAAGAGTGGCCCTGAATACCACAATCTCAGCCTGCCTCAGGAGGGGCAATCAGTACTTATGAGTTCCACCGGGATTAGAGCCTACAATCGTCCCTCTGGGCAGTGTAGGGTCCTTGGATGTGTCTCTTCCCTGGTGTAGCTGCCAAGACCACTAGACCCCCCCACCAGTAATGTGGGTAAAATGGTTCTCTGGCTTTTCCAAATTTCTTTCTCCTTTCTGTTCTGTAATGTTCTCTTTTCCCCAACCTCGTTTTTTTTTTTTTTTTTTTTCTCACCCAATTTTGGGTTTTTTCACACCTTCCAAACTAGTAGATGTATCAGCAGCCAGTTTATTATCGTTAATTAAAAACGAAATTAATCATATATTTATAAATATATAACTGAAACTAATAAAAACTAAGCTGAAACTAAGCATTTTCAAAAACTAAACTAGCAAACAAATGATAAAAACTAATTAAAGATAAAATAGAATTGATAATCTGAAGTCAAAATGAAATAAAAAATAAAAAACTGCAAATCTATTAAAACCCTGGTCATGCTGAAGGTCACACGTTTGATCCTTGGTTTTCTTCTTCTCTTGTTCTTGCACTTGGGTCCCTCTGATAATTCTGTCCTGGCAACATCACATATCAACGTTTTCTTGTCTTTATTCTTGTTTTTTTTCTTCTTTCATCTTTATGGATTCCATGAGATGCCATCCAATCCGTACAAGCTGATTTGCATATATTTGTCTATTAGCCACAGTGATGAAAATAACCTGTTTAACACTAAAAGATAAAGAGAGCTTGAGAAGAGTAGAAAAAAATGAATTATGTTTCTTTGCCTCACAAACATTAGAAAACCTCAAGGGGAAACATTCAATAAGGACGAAGGGTAATGACTTGGACAATTTTAGTGGATTGGATTCTGTCAAAGTAGCCATGGCAGTTATTCATAGTTTTCACATGTTCTGCAGGACCACCCACTTGGAGTGCAAAACATGCTGTTCCAGTGCTGCCCACCAGCTATTTTCAGGCTTGGATGCTGGATAATTGTTGTTCAGATGTTTTTCACTGACCAGACAGGAGACAAGTCTGAGTTGTGCCTCTACAGAAGCCCATCAGAAAAAGAAAACTGACTTTGTACCATTAAATGTGCCTCCATTACTGGGGAAATGCTAGCAAATGATGTAGCTATGGAAGAGGAAGCTTGATGTTCTGTCTGAAGACCTAAAAGTCGTTTCAAGCTGCTGTGGTCTAATGGTTAGCGACCAAAGTGTTGTGGGTTTGATTGCTGGAAGCAGACAGCAAGCTGGAGTGCCCAAAGCACCTAACCCTCAACTCTGTACAGTATGTCGCTCTGGATAAGAACACATGGAAAACGTGACAGAGGTTTTTGGAAGGGAGTGGGGTTTTATCAGTATGCAGGAGTAACATCAAAAACATTATTTCTAACTACATTGTACATAAATGCTAATAAACAGCATTACTGACTTATTCACTAAGAAAACACATCCTACGTTTAATCCTGGTTGCAGTGAAAGGGTGAGTTTCTCTGTGAGATTTATGTCGACATCACTACACTGCCTTAGAGCAGAGGTCCCCAAACTTTTTCGTGCCACGGGCCGGTTGGACAATATTTTTACGGACCGGCCTTTAAGGTGTCACTGATAAAAACAAAATAAAATGATACGACCAACACAAAAACTGTGGTATTTTGTAAATATAATGATAAAGATGAATCCACTGTGTAATTATGTAACTTTATTAGCAGCGTTCAGCGTTCAGCACTTGTTCAGACTATAAAACAGAGACAATGCAAGTTATTTATTCTTTCTGTGCGGCCCAGGACCAAACGACTCACGGCCCGGTCCCGGTCCGCGGCCCGGGGGTTGAGGTCGGTCATCATCCGGCATCAACAACACCACACACTGTTTCCCGAATACACACTACTGAACTCATGGAGAAGGTACAGGGTCCAACTCTGTAAACACAACCGTCAAACACTCGTTCGTCTCCCTCTCACTCAAAAATGGTGAACATTTACAGACTGAATATTAATGGCTGTACTGTATACATGCAAATTGTATATTTTTGTCTGTAGATATTTATATAGATTTTTATCTTGTATCTGTGTATGTCTGGTTATACAGCATTGTCCTTTTCCGAGCAAAATTTCTCCTTCGGGAAACGTAATAAAGGAATTTTAAACTTGAGATTTTATTATTTATTGCATATTATTTTATATGTACAAAAATACAATATACACTGTTAACACGTATAAATATAAATCCATATCATGTATTCATATTGTATATTATTGTATATTTGTTCAGTATATTGTTCATTGTATCTTAACATATCATTGTTGCTGTGATTGAGAGACACCATCGAAATTCCTTGTATGTGTTTACTCACATAAACACGATTCTGATTCTGATTGAGAAGTAGGGTTTTTTGTTGTAGCGGCTAAAACCTGCAGTTTATTCTTATATCTTTGTTTTTCTGATGATGGCTGATGTAGATATTCACTGTTGGGAGCAGATGGAGTGGCTGGCTTTGGCGGCAGCTCTATGGAGTGTACAGTGTTGGCCGCCATGTTTGTTTTTTTGCTCTCCAAGGCGCTGTGCCAGTCATGTGACTGAAAACAATGAGTTGCCATTAGTGCTGAAAAGCTACTTTAGAGAATAAGGCACTTGCATGTACAGCATGTCTCTATGCTGGATTGGGACAAGGTAACATTGCAACAGCCTTAACACAAGGACAATTAAAACAGTGTCTTTGTCGTTCTAGCACTGCACTGCAAACACCTCATTATCTCACCTTTTCTTTCATCTAATCAGGTCCAAGAACAGCTGGTGGGGCGTGGGTTTTGCTCTTTCATCAATGCTGATTGGATCCACTGCTATGTGCAGCAGGTACGATATAATGAAGGTTGAATTTTCCATTTCAGAATTAATAGCTAGTTTTCTGTGACACACTTTTACAATATCTCGCATCCGAATTGTGTGTTGTGCTATAGAAGTGTCTGCTGTCTCGTAAAATGGCTTGAGTATTTTATATAACTTTTTAAATGTGCAACATTTAGTTGCAGAGTCTTGGAATCCAGTGTATGTTAATACAGTGAAGCTCAAATAACCACTTAATTCAAAGGCCAGGACCCAAGCGTCCACCACCGGCTTGAGCTAGTTTGCAACTTATTCCATGTAGTGGCTGAATATTAAGTATTAGGGTGGAATAAGAAGGCATTTTAAGAAGAGAGTGCATAATTATGCTCATATTTCAGAAAATGTAATGGAAATGCATTTGTTTCTTTCTGTAGTTTCACTCTTTCAGGTCCCTGATGGAGTATATGCCTTGAAATGTCTCATCTTCTTACATGTGATTGAATTATTTATCTCTCATAGCTCTTTGAAACAAAGGGAATGTCTCTTGAAAGTGTTGATGTTAAACATTCATGCAAAACCACAGTGGTGTTTGTAAACGAGGCTTATTTAGTATGATTTTAAACTGAGATAAAGCAAAAGAAAAGCAATTTGTGGTTTTGCTCATTTTCTGACATAAACCTGAACCTGTTAATGCAATTAATAAGCTTTAATTAAGATTTAGTTTCATCTATTTCCATTGTATGTATGTTTAATAAGAACTAATTTCACCTTAAGTCAATGGGAAGCAGTTCATTCTGTCCCCTGAATCTTTATAATTCCTCTTCATCATCATCTTCATCCCATTATTACACCTCTTCTTCCAACTCCTGACTTTCATGTAGCGCGCTAGTGTTCTCTTATTTTTGGTTCTTTGATGTTACTACCTACCTGCTGCCTCTGTAAAGTGACATTAGGTATGAGAAAGGAGTTATACAAAAATATATATCATATAATATATATAATATATATTATTATACTAATAACAACACCATAATCAGCAACAACAATACTACTGTTACCTTGACCCTCACAATGGCCTCTCACCATGAAAGGCTGCAGAACAGTTTTCCTTACATGTTATTTACTTTGTTAAGCTGCCATCCTCACCTCTCACCTTCGCCACAACTTGCAAAGTGTTCGGTGCATGCATTTCTCTGTCTATAGCTCACCAAACTTAGGTCCTTGTTAGCGATGTGGCCTCCGTGCTGCTGCTGCTGCTACTGCTGCTAATGCTACTGCTGCTGCTAATGCTACTGCTGCTGCTAATGCTACTGCTGCTGCCGTCACCGCTGTTTTCTCATTATTAACTCATCTCGATTAACACGTAATTAAGTAATGCAAGTAATGAAGCTGTGGAGACTTAACAGTCGGCAACATACCAGAACGTCCAAGCTGCTCACATATACCGGTTATCTTTCCATGCTACCATTCTCATGTCGCTAACCTGCGCTCTTTCCAAAACTCCAACTCCCAGCAAGCAATTCTTTCTCTACCCCTGCATTACCCACTTGTTCTTCGCTCCAAACACTACACCACACGTGTCAAACTCAGGTCCTGGAGGCCGGTATCCAGCACAGTTTGGTAGTTTCCCTCCTCAAACACACTCACTTAACCTGGCAATTAATAGGTGAGTTGATCCAGGTGAGTCTGAGCAGGTAAATCATCAAACTGTGCAGAATGCCGGCCTCCAGGACCGGAGTTTCTCACCCCTGCACTACACAGCCCATAATGCATTGCTCCCCATGATGAAACATCCCACATCTCACAACACAGAGTCTCTTGTGTGCGTCTAGTTTTACCGTAAAGTATTTAGTATATTTTTAACTGAATTATACTGCCATATATGAAAAACAAACGCTGCACCGTAACCACGACCCCCGTGATCCGTTGGACCACCCCAGCTAACGGGGTTTAACTGTAATAAAAATAATAATTTATTATAATTTTTATATTATTATTTTGTATTTATTTATTTATTAAACTGAAAATAAACATGACTATGCCTAATATTATAGTATTTACAGGAATGTACTGATTTGAAACAAGGGCTAAAACATCTGGCAAACCCACCTCGTTTGCATCCGTTGAATCCGCTCTGCTGAAATGAACTGCACCCTTGTCGTCGTGTGAAATGAAGCCAGGATGCCAGACCACCCTCATAGCACTTTATTATGTTGCATCATTATGAAAGGCAGAAATGGCATCCTTCAGCCTGCAAACCCATAACAGCCAGATGTGGAAAAGAGCAGCGCTGCAGATGAGGGCCAGCGCCGCTGTAATTGGATGGGCTGAGTGTGCTGGTCTTCACTGGCACCTGCAATCAATCCCGTATCAGTGGCTGTGTTTACATGCCAATGAGCCCCGCTGGCACACTGTGGAGAGATTGGCTCTGCAGATACGTGATAAACATCTGTCAGCGCACTGCTGGGGAAGCGGACCTTTTCCTGCTGCTTGTGCTCAGCGCTGGTGAATTCCACTAAGAGGATCAGACTAGAGGAACTGTGCTGCAGGTGAGCTTATCAAGCCGAGATAAGACCAGAAATTGCATTATGCAAACGAGGCTTTGTGCCATGGAGGCTTCGACACTTTGTCGATGATATTCGGAGATGGTGGAACACAGAGTCTGGAATGTGGACGATTATTAATGAGAGAGAGAACGAGGGATGTTGTGTCAGTTCAGAAACAAATAAGAAATATTCTGGTCGGGAAAGCGTGTATATCGGCGAGCTCCCGCAATATTTTGGGTATTTTGGCCATCTTGACCTTTTGTGTTCCTAGAATGGCTATTTAGAGTAATAGAAGAAGTGTTTCCTGAGGAACCTGTGGCCCTCTAGAGAGATCTTTGTGTCTTCTGCTCTTGAGGGTTTTTTGTATGTTACTCGAACCCAGTCAAGACTCCACACAAGGAACCAGCACCGGCTCCATTACCATTCAGCTAGAACTCTATGCACTTCACTCACTGGACTTCTACACACTCACTCATACCCCTCGTTTTGTAGATATTTTCTGATGTCCTTAAATATTAATACACTCTATTGAAAATGAATGCTATATGTATGGCACTTGTTGTTTTACATCAAAGCACAGATGTCCTAGGAGCTTCCCTCTTAGACAGTGGCCCTCAAGCCAATCCTCAGGGCCTCCAAACATTTCTTGTTTGTTCTCTAACCCAGTGGTCCCCAACGCCCAGGCCACAGACCGGTACCGAGCCGTGGAGCATTTTGTACCGGGCCGTACAAATAATAACATTAAAAAAATAAGAATACGATCTCAATCCGTAGCATCTAAGTGAGTTAGAGACTCAACTTTGCCGCTATTCTGGATGAAAGTCATGGCAG
>JBBIGC010000082.1:15083032-15093710 GCA_037576955.1 Lepidarchus adonis | reverse complement strand
GAGGTTGGCGGCTTAACGAGGTAAATAACATGAGGAAATCTGTTCTGCAGCCTTTCATGGCGAGAGGCGAGGTTGGCGGCTTAACGAGGTAAATAACATGAGGAAATCTGTTCTGCAGCCTTTCATGGCGAGAGGTGAGGTTGGCGGCTTAACGAGGTAAATACCATGAGGAAATGTGTTTCAGCCTTTCATGGCGAGAGGTGAGGTTGACAAGAAATTGGGGGGGAAAGCTAATGGGGTTAGACTGTATGTCGCGAAGGTCTACTTTAAAACCCATTCACCTGTACTCACCTGTACAAGACTTTGTTCCACTTTGAATTGGTCACTTTTAATTGGTTCTCTTATCTGGTAATTCCATTCATGTTATCTTCAAATCCCAAGAGTACTCCTTCCTCTGGGAATGTTCTTCTCAAGCCTCTCCCCTCCTCAGTATTCATTAATGTTGTTTCCCAGGAGGAAACTTAACGAGGAACGTCGCTTCCCTACTCTTCTGAGAAACAGCAGGTTCTCCAACACCAAAAACCACAGCAGGGCCGATTGGGTGGCGTCCTGGGTTGGGACTGCAGGGGGCTCGATAATCACAGCGCACCAGCTACAGTAGATCCGACTGTTTCAGTACCTGCGATCATGCTGCATCCAAGCCCACGGGCTATGGAATGACTTTTCCCGCCTGGATAATTCCTGATATAGTGGCTGCTCTCAAGATATGTCCGCATTGTTTCGAGCTTGGAAAGCTCAGCCAGGGAGAGCAAACAGTGCTCCTGGGCTTTGAAGATAACACACACGGTTTTGCTTGGTTTGGTCTGTGTTTCGAGCTATAGTAAAATGAAAAAAAATTGTAAAAAAAAAAACGGAAAGAGAAAGCAAGCTAATCAGCGATGGGAAAGCCTACAATGTATTTCTTTGAACAGTAAATTTTCTGCCTTGGCTCAGAGAGGATTCTGCTCACCCTTTGGCATTGTTTTACGCGAGCCAGTGTTTCTTCTGCTTACTGATTGAATAACCTACTACTGTTGTATTCTTACGCCCAACAAGCTGCGTAGTCAGTGCTCTCCTGCTCATTCTTATGGGAAATTATATATTCACTTTTCGTTATCTTAAAAGCACAGACTAAAAGGAACCCTCGAGCAAACGGACCTATTTAGTATTCTCGAGTGATTAACGTCCCGTGCTGGTGGATGTGCTGCTATTCTCTGTAGAGCTACTCCAGCTGCCTAGTTCCCTCATTCTCCTCCAGCTTAATGTAGAACGTTTAGCAATTTGCATCTTGACTCTAGTTTCTCTAAATTAAAGCTGCAAAATGAACTTTCAGAGGTGGTTAAAACAGTCAATCACTGGGTCAACTTAATTAAATTATGACACACATTCAGGCAGACTGCAGTCTTTGGTCATATGTGGTGTATAATTCACTCTGGTCAGCGCAGCATTTAAACCCAGATATTATTTTGCACATTATCGTTATTCAATAAAAATATTTAGATAAGATAAAATTTTAAGTATTTGATGCTACATTGTACTAAAATGTCTAAATAGATTAGCATCTCTTATGGTCAGTATAGCACTGTATTTGATGTTTGTTTTTTATTGTCCAGTTTTCTTCCAAATGTGGTCATTGCAAATTTCCACTGGTCAGCAAAACCATTCCTTACATCGTATCTTTGAGATCATTGGGCAGCTCAACCCGCTGATGCCTAAACTGCTAGAACATTCTGGACACCGTGACTGACGTTACCGTATATCGTCCAGTGTTTATTAAAAAAAATATTCGGACTACCCGGCGTTTAATAGAGACTGGTGGTTGTTGGAGACTGACTATTATTCTCCTCGGAAACGGAATGTTGATGTTGTGCAGCTTCTTCACCTGAATGTTCTTTTGCGTAAGTTACAGCACTGAGTTTGAATGTTAAATCAAATCGTTTCCTTCCCATCGCTCACACTACTTTCATCTCTGACATGGAGATGAAAGGTGGTACGAAGAAAGGATTAGCGCACGGAAAGTGGGGGGGGATCAGCGTTTACTACAGACCGATGTTTACTACACACCGACGTTTACTACAGACCATGCAGTTTACTACAGACCATGGCATTTACTACAGACCGCCGTTTACTACAGATCAGCCTTTACTACAGATCAGCATTTACTGCAGACCGGCCTTTACTACAGACCGCCGCTTACTACAGATCAGTGTTTACTACAGACCGGACTTTACTACAGACCGCTGTTTACTACAGATCAGTGTTTACTACAGATCAGCGTTTACTGCAGACCGGCCTTTACTACAGACCGCCGCTTACTACAAATCAGTGTTTACTACAGACCGGCCTTTACTACAGACCGCTGTTTACTACAGATCAGTGTTTACTACAGATCAGCGTTTACTACAGACCGGCCTTTACTACAGACAGCTGTTTACTACAGATCAGTGTTTACTACAGACCGGCCTTTACTACAGACCGCTGTTTACTACAGATCAGTGTTTACTACAGATCAGCGTTTACTACAGACCGGCCTTTACTACAGACAGCTGTTTACTACAGATCAGTGTTTACTACAGATCAGCGTTTACTACAGACCGGCGTTTACTACAGACAGCTGTTTACTACAGATCAGTGTTTACTACAGACCAGCGTTTACTACAGACCAGCGTTTACTACAGACCGCCGTTTACTACAGACCCTGTTTACTACATACTGCTGTTTACTACAGACCAGTGTTTACTACAGATCAGTGTTTACTACAGATCAGCGTTTACTACAGACCGGCGTTTACTACAGACCAGCGTTTACTACAGACCAGCGTTTACTACAGACCGGCCTTTACTACAGACCGGCCTTTACTACAGATCAGCGTTGACTACAGACCGATATTTACTACACACTGGCGTTTACTACAGACCGGCAATTACTACAGACTGGTGCTTAAAGGAGACCGGGGTCTATTTGTCGTGACATTTCTTCATCCTAGTATTTCTAGTAAACGAGCATCAATAAGAGATGGGCTATTATTAGAAGATATACAGTATTTAAATAGAAACCTTGAATACAGTCAAACCTCTTTAGCTTGCCCCCATTGGGATGGGCCCAAAATGTGGCGAGAGGTGGGGGTGGCGAGCTCACAGGAGTCGTGTTTACGGCGCTCGCGGGATCCTTTTTTGCTGTTGCAGCGTTTGTCTGTCATATATGGTAGTAGAATGTAGTTGAACATCTACTGAACGCTCACGGACACAGACGTTCACGCATATTGACGACTCCTTTTAAGGTTTCTTCCTATCATTAGGGAGTTTTTCTTCCTCTGTCGCCTTTGGCTCATTGGGGCTCAGACCCGGATTCTGTAAACTCTGTAAAGCTGCTTTGTGACAATGTTAGTTGTAAGATTGTATAAATAAAATTGACTTGACTTGTTAATAAAGCCTCCGCAGCATCATTACCTGCATAAGTTGATCAGAGTAAATATGAATAATGAGAAAATGGTGGCGGTGGCAGCGTTAGCAGCAGTAGCACGGAGGCTACATCGCTAATACCGAACCAAGTTTGCTGAGCTATAGCTGGAGAAATGCATACACCAGACACATTGCACGTTGTGGCGAGGATGGCAGCTTAACGAGGTAAATAACTTCGTGCTGGTATGAAAGTAAGAGTTTTATAAACCTACTAACTTGGCCTTTATCTGGGATCAGTTTCTGAAAACTTTTTGGTTGAATTTTTTTTAATGTTCTAAGTGTGACTGCTGTGCCTGATACACTCAGACCAGCGTAAAACACACATGGTAACATGCCTCTGCCATGCTGGTGCCACTGGGCTGAGAATGGTCAACCCTCCACATAATAACTAGTCAGTGTTGCTCTTGATGGATGAGGTAGAGAGAGACAGGTGGGCTATAGTGGACCCGGACCTCCTGATACATCGAAAGTGTTAATAAACTCTAAGAAGTATTTTCTGATGGCTTCTTACTGTAGGGGAATGTAGCATTAGGAGAGGTGTGTTCCTCAGTCTGTTCCGTACATGTAGGACAGTTGTGTTATCCACTATGCTGCACCACTTCCATTATTTTTCATCCAAAGATTTGTTTTTTTTGGTTCATTTGAATTCATTAATGTAGAATCTGATTATAAATGCTGACATTGTCATGATGAAGAGTGTTTTGGGTCAGACTGTCCTCCATTATCTTCTCTAAAAAGCCTGTGGAGGAGGTTGGAGAGTTAGCAAAAGTTCTGGGGCATCAAAAGCGATATCTCTACTGACCTCCAGCTCCTTTATCTCCTCTGCATGGGTTTGCCCCTGTACCTCAGCCAGACATCTGTCTTCACAACATCCCTCCTCCCCCATCTCGCCCAGTCCCGGTGAACTGCAGAGACAGATCGGGCTTCCCTCTGGCTAGCGGCCGTTAATATTTCATTAGGCCTGCCATTATAATGCATGGCGCCTTGTTGTTCTCCGCTAAGGCAGACTATTGATTTATGATGCAGTCCCATCACTGGGCTGAGCTCAAATTAATAACTGAACAAACAACAAGGGAAGGGTTCGATGAGTGTTCTTGGAATTGGAATTTTCACACGAGGCGAAGCTGGAGCTTGACAGCGCACAAATAAGCTATTCTGCCGCCTGGTATTGTTAGTGAACTGCTGAGAGACTAATCAAGAAAGAGTGATATAAACCTAATTAATATGCATATAATAAATCCGTGTACACCGACATGCGGCAACAACATTCTAGTACAGATGTCAGTGATCCATTAGCAGAAAACATATGCTAGAATATAGAAGTTAATACTGTAATACTGAGGGTGTGGAACTGTACTCAGTATTGTTAGACACACATATTGAGAAGCTTTTAACACTAAGTCTAAGTAACAGAATTTTCATATGTGGGAGGAGCTTCCTTATTGCCTGCCACCAAACCTGCCACCTTGCTCAGGTCCATTATCTCGCTTTGTTATGCAAACCACCTATCGAAAAGTGACTGGAATGTGAGTGTGAACAGCACCCCTCCCCCACCAGAAATGATTACAAACCATTTGTGAAAGTTTTTTTAGATAAAAAATGTGACAATTATTCATATGCACACAAAAAAAATCATTTTAAGAACTCAAAAGAAAATTAATTTATTTTTAATGGGGATTTTATGGATTGTTGCAAAAAATCAATTTATTCTTACTCATGTAACCAAAGCTAATATATAACAAATATTTTCAGATATTCATGTTATATTAAAAAATAATAAATGCATAAAAACTAAGGAATGTGGAATATTTCCACTTTATTTTATATTTAGGTTGGGTTAGAGTTAGATTTTGAGACTTTGGAACTCCTAGGGCGCCCAGACTTTTGCACAGTGTCATGATAATGTTTTTATTTTTTATTTTCTGTTCAATTTATGGCGTAAAAATAACTATGCATCAATGTTTGCTGAAAATATTGTGTATTTTTTGTGTATTCCTAGAAAGACTTTCAAATGATAAAATCACCAAAATCTGTGTGCCCAAACTTTTGCATAAGACTGCATATAACAAATACTAAATCTGAAGCATATAATAAATTAAAAATTAAATATGTGTACATTTATTAGATAATTATGTGTAATAATTTCACTGACTTTTCTTGTACTGGCGAGCATCTGCTGATAGATTTGTCTGATCAAATCCCAGGTTTATTTTCAGAGTTAAAATGATGAGGTGTTGAATTATGTTTTGCATGCAGGTTTATTGAGACAAGAAAGAGGAAGGAAGAGCTGAGAATCATCAGTTCATCAGTGGTTTCTGCTTTTATTGAGCTCAACCAGTGTCCTGCTTATGCAGCGCTGCCTTCATGGAGGTCGCTGTATCCATCCAGCAGCCACTTAAGCTCCGTTTTTATAGCGAGATCTACAGAGTCCATGTGTGTGATCTTATTTTATGATCTCAAGACCAGATTTCGATTTGTATCCCAACCTGACATCTATAGAAGTGCTTGGGATAAAGTATCCAGTGTGATATACTCATTATAATTTGACTTTATATCATTATGTAATTATGATGTCATGTGTTCATTTTGTAAGAACATCAACCTCATGATAATGCCTAAATCTCAACATGTTACATCGCTAAAGCTGGAATACTGTAAGTATTTAGCACGTACTTCGAGGAACAAGCGAACATTTGGCAGCTGTCCTGCTAAATGACCTTAAAATCCAAATAGTTAGTTAAACAGGACTATCACATGAAAAAAATACCATCAGCTCATCCTGGAAATGTCAAGTCAGGTCAGATTTGGTTGTATAACGCTTTTTAGAACAGACGTTGTCACAGGTCAGATTTATAGAATCTGGGTCCGAGCCCCTGCTGAGCAAGGCCAGGGCGACAGAGGCGAGGAAAAACTCCCGAAACTGTAGGAAAAAACATTGGGAGGAACCAAGGCTCAGAAGGGGAACCATCCTCCTCTGGTCTCAGTTTCTAGCCAGCAGCTAGAGCCTATTCGCTTGGAGCAACAGAGCCTGCGTATGCATATACAGTCAGACCCCTTTATCTCGCCAACCTCACCTCTCATCCTCACCACAACGTGCAGAATGTCTTAAGCTCAGCAAACTTGGCTCTATGTAAGCGCTGTCTCAGTCGTGCTAATTCTATAGATAGACTGCCGCTACTGCAGCTAATGCTAATGCTACTGCTGCTAATGCTACTGCTGCTAATGCTATGACTACTACTGCTGTCGCTGTGGCCGCTGTTTTCTTATTATCTCATGCCTTATGTTTAACTCATGTATGTTATGATGCTGCAGAAGCTTTATTAACAGCTGGTAACACGTTAACGTCATGTGGCAACATGAACGAGCTTCGCGCATATAGCGAATGCCAGTTGCAATATTTATGGCTGATTCATCGATACAGATTGATACATTGTTACACCCCTTGTATGAGAATCTTATCCTCTCATAACCATCAAGTCTTTTCTGGCTGCTTGTGACCATTGGGCATATTTAACATCCCAACAGCATCGCAGCGAAAGGGTAAATCCCACCATCACGGAGAAAGATCCGACCAATGCTTCGACAGTCGGGTTTATTTGAGGAAAATCTTATTACGCACTGATGTTCGGCCTCTGTGTCAGGGAGTCTTCATCAAGAACAGGCTAAAATAGCGCCGATGATTATAATTAGTCCGCTTAAGTATTTGAATTTGCACAAAAGGAGCTTCACTTCGGGCACATGTGACCCTGTTGGCTTCCACTGGGGGGTGGGGGAGGTACAGATGGGTGAGAAGATTCTACAGATGGCCAGAAAACCTTTTAGTCTGTCTCATCCTCTCTCCAGGCACGTTCCTCTTCCAGGATCTGACCCTGGACATCTGTGGGATGCATCTTCTGCTCTGGCATCAGTTTCTTCAGTCTGGTGGTCACAGTGTGCTGAAACTTTATTTTTGATATTTTTGAAGGTGGTTTAAAACATACAGCACAGTGGATTTTACATTTTTATATGCTTACGACAAAGTGATTGTTGTAGAAAAGTGGGGTTGTTGCAGCTTGATTGGAGGTGGAACTATGAGAAGATAACGTGGTTGTAGATCCAGATCAAGAAGGGCTGTTATTTGTGAAGCGGATATTGCAGGTCGCTGGTTATCACTCATATTGAGTTGTCATGTATTGTCACGGCGTGATAAGCGCTCAAATGGAGGCATTTGTAGTCAGAGGAAATACAGGAGGATTAGAAGGAATTACGCGTCCTGCAGATAGAGGAGTATTTTTAGGAAGAGCAATGCACGGTTGGGCGTTTGACATTATACCATTAGGTCACATTTTGTGTTTTTTTGTAGATAACACATCAGGAAAACATCTCGGGAGATAGAAACTACAGCATCTACGCTGGTGGTGCCCACGAGTCGGTCGCAGAGCCCTGCCTTTCAAAATACACGTGCAATCACAAAAACGATTAAACCACAAGCCACCGAATACAGACAGTTCAGGTCACATAGTAAACGGCTCCCAGTTTATTTTCTTCTAAAGAAAGGGAGTAAAAACGAGTGGAGGAGCTGCACCAAGTAAGAAACCAAAATCAGACTGTTCATTAAAAAGTACGACACTGATTAACCACCAAAAAGTGAGAAAAGAGAGAAAGGTGAGGGACTAGGCAAATCTGGTAAAGGACAAAACATTTATTTATATATATATATATATATATACAGAAGAGCAAAATGTACAAAACATTTTTACAGACCAGCGTTTACTACATACCAGCGTTTACCACAGACCGGCATTAACCACAGACCGGCGTTTACTACAGACCATCGTTTACTATAGAACGGCGTTTACTACAGACCGCCGTTTACTACAGACCAGTGTTTACCACAGACCGCCGTTTACTACAGACCAGCGTTTACTACAGACCACCGTTACTACAGACCAGCGTTTACTACAGACCAGCGTTACTACAGACCAGCGTTTACCACAGACCGGCGTTTACTACAGACCGCCATTTACTACAGACTAAGGGTTTACCACAGACCGCCGTTTACTACAGACCGCCGTTTACTACAGACAGGCATTTACTACAGACCGGCGTTTACTACAGACCGGCGTTTACTACAGACCAGCGTTTACTACAGACCAGTGTTTACTACAGACCGCTGTTTACTACAGACCGACATTTACTACAGACAGGTGTTTACTACAGACTTACGTTTACTACAGACCAGGGTTTACCACAGACCGCCGTTTACTACAGACCGACATTTACTACAGACAGGCATTTACTACAGACTTACGTTTACTACAGACCGGCTTTTACCACAGACCAATGTTGACTACAGACCGGCATTTACTACAGACCGGCATTTACTATAGACTGGTGTTTACTACAGACCAGCGTTTACTACAGACCAGCTTTTACTACAGACCAACATTTACTACAGACCTGCTACTATTGGTGACCGGCGTTTACTACAGACGGCGTTTACTACAGACCAGCGTTTACTACAGACCAACATTTACTACAGACCGACGTTTACTACAAACCTGCTACTATTGGAAACTGGCGTTTACTACAGACGGCGTTTACTACAGACCAGCGTTTACTACAGACCAACATTTACTACAGACCGACGTTTACTACAAACCTGCTACTATTGGAAACTGGCGTTTACTACAGACGGCGTTTACTACAGACCACTGTTTACTACATACTGCCGTTTACTACAGACCAGTGTTTACTACAGACAGGCGTTTACTACAGACTGACGTTTACTACAGACCAGCTTTTACCACAGACCAGGGTTTACCACTGAACGGTGTTTACTACAGCCCGGCATTTACCTGCTACTACTGGAGATCGGCGTTTACTACAGACCAGCGTTTACTACAGACCTGCTGCTACTGGAGACCGGCTTATACTACAGACCGGCCTTTACTGCAGACTGGCCTTTACTGCAGACCGGCCTTTACTACAGACCATTATTTACTACTGCATTGTTATTGTTAGTAAATCATTTGGACTCTGTCATTTAAAAAGTAGCAAAAAAGTTTGCGCGCCCTTGCTCTACAGCATGTCAAAATAATTACTCCAATCGAAATAGTCCAAATGACTTAGAATAAAATGTTGTTGCATTTTTTTACATTAATATTCACATTCAACATATCAGCTTTGACTAATAAAGATTACACACATTTTTCTTCCTCCTGGTTTTGTTTTGAGTTTAATACATCAGTCCTTTCCACCTTCACAAGTTTATTTAATTACAAAGCAAATTAAAATTAGAAGGCAAAAATTTAATTAGAACGCAGAAAATAAATGAGGAAAATTTGTATGTTTACGATTTAGATGAACAGAGCCGTTGATGATTCTGAAAAGACTTCATTAAGTAATAATCAGCTGAATAATCCATGTGTTGCATTAAAAATGACGACCACATTTCAAAAGAGAACCTGTCAAACCTCTTACAACTAGACTATAGTACGTTATTTATCCTTAAATATGTTGTCTAGTTTAGAAAATTTAAATACATTATAATATATAAAATAAACAAAAGGGTTAATATGGAAATGACAGCAGACTGTGGAATACTAGTGTATATACAGTAAACTAGAACCAAACCTGAGCCTCTAGATGTCAGACACTGTTTTTCACACTGTTGGGATCATAGTGTCTTTTCTTCTGCAGTATTGATTCTTCAGTGTGAAATTATTTACATATTGTGGGTTGTTTTCTATGGCAAGAAATGGTGAAAGTAGAACAAAGATGTAGAAAATGTTAATTTGTCGGCGCCGAACAATCAGCTTAGAATAAAATATCTCCACTTTGGCATAAACACAATGATTACTGAATAAAGATTTTTAAGAAATTATGAAGCAAAATGAAAGAAAAAACATTTCAAGATGAATCTATAGAGCATGGAAGGCCATGGGAAGTTTACATATACATTTACATGAATGGGAATTCTAAACAGATAATGATACATTTACTATATATTTAGGGTAAGATTTTGACCTAAAACTTACTTTTGCCGTGCAAGGTACTTGTGCTCAAAGCAAACATCACTTAGAGCAGAGTTCCCCAACCTTTTTCTCACCACGGACCGGTTTAATATCAGACAGTATTTTCTCAGACCGGCATTTAAGGTGTCGCGGATAAAAACAACACAATAAAATGATACTACAACACAAAAACTGTGGTATTGTGTAAATATAATAATAAAGGTGAATCCACTGTGTAATTAT
>JBBIGC010000082.1:15033778-15051696 GCA_037576955.1 Lepidarchus adonis | reverse complement strand
CAAGGAACGCAGAATACGGACCGCAGCTCTACGTACGTACATACGTACGTAGTTAACAGCAAGTATATTTCTGCCTTAACTCGCTTTACCCTGGACATGACCATGCACTGACCTGTAATCGTACCGGGCGATGTGTCCCACCGCGCCGCACTGAAAACACTGCCACTGGCCAAACTCCTCTTCCTGCTCTGCTGAGCTGCGATGCCTAGGTTGAGCTCCGAGCACGTGCTCCGCCTTTTCAGCCACGGAGGGGGCCTCCATCCAGGTGCGCGGCTCCGCCAGCTGTGCATGATCCCGAAGCCGCTCAGGCCAGAGTCGGTTCTTCCTGGGCTGCCGTGGGGAAGTCGGGAAAACCTTTCTTCGCCATTTGCCTCAGATCGCTCGTGAAAGCCCCCAGCAGCTCGTTCGTTCAATGCTGTCTGGCCGCCAGCTGTGCCCGTACATCCTTCACCCATGTCTGCCGGCCAAAGCGGCATTGCTTGACCGCTTTGGCCGGCAGACATGGATGAAGGATGTACGGTCAGCCAAACCCCTCCTCCCCGCGTAGGTCTTCCAATGCGTTGAGGACCGCCCCTTCCAAGGTGAGCGCCACGCGGACCGATGTTTCCTGTGAGCTCCATCCACTCAGACCTGCCGCCAGCTGCACTTGGTGGAGAAACGCGTCTCGAGGCCCTTGTACGATGGACGCTTGACCCCCGCGTCTGATTCTGAGTCTGATCGTCCACCACTAGCTCACTCACACAAACACAACACATCAGCTCTCATGCTGATTCTGCTCCTGCAATACACAGAACATGAATAATAAACCACATTGCTGCAGATCATCACACACCCATGATGCACCCCTCCCAACAGCCAATAGCATCACCCCAGGACCATTACGATATTGTGATGGAGTTGGGGATTGGTCGGCCCGGCGCCATCTTGGACATAGATTTGCATACAGACAGTGACTGTGGGGTTCTGGGTATTGTGTGTTATTGTGTGTGTGTGTGTGTGTGTGTGTGTGTGTGTTTTGTGGGGCTGAGGGAGGTGGACGGCTGAGCTGCCCTTTCCGTGAGTGGTGCTTTAGATTATAAAGAGCTTGGCAGCTCGACGCTCCACCTCCACACGAGTCTGTGGGTGTGTTCATGCTCATGTTAAGTGGCATCTCTGAAAAAAGATTGAGCACTTTTCCCTCTGCGCTTTTCACAGCCAAAGAGCAAGCAATACATCTCTACAGCTCGCCGTGTTCAAGAACGCCATCTGGTGGTCAAGTCTCCTTCTTGCATGCCTCGCTACAATATTAGCTTTAAAGTAATTGTTGATAAAATTGAAAACGTGATGAGCATCATTAATCATTAATAACAATATATCTAATGGTAAACTGAGCAACTGTTTTATTTAAGAAGCGTGTATCAAACTGTTCGCCCTTCATACGACTCAGCCTTAACAAACTATAGGCCAATATCAAATTTATCAGTGCTGGCTAAACTTCTAGAATCACTTGTGCGTGAGCAAATAAAGGAGTTTTTATATTCAAATGCCATTTTATCACAATACCAATCAGGCTTCAGAAAGAAACACAGAACCATCACTGCTGCATTTAAGGTAATAAATGACATTACTGTTGCATTGGATAAGAAAAAACACTGTGCGTCACTTTTTATTGACCTGTCAAAAGCGTTTGATACAGTTGATCGCGATATTTTAAAGCTCAGACTATTTCACACAGGATTCTCAGAGCAAACAGTGTCATGGTTCACAAACTATCTAAGTAATAGGACTCTGTGCATTAAATAAGAAGGTCTGTGCTCTGAACTTGTGACTGTCCACAAAGGGGTTCCTCAAGGCTCTATATTAGGACCCCTATTGTTTATTATTTATATAAACAACCTGAGTTTAAATGTGTCAGAGGCAAATGTGCACTTTTATGCTGATGATACAGTTATTTATTGCTGTGGATCGTCTCTTGTTCAGGCTATTGAATCACTTCAGAAAGTCTTTATTACGTCCAACACTCCTTATTTCATCTGAAACTTGTTCTGAATGTAAACAAAACAAAGATCATGTTATTTACCAACTCGAGAAAGTGATCCCTTCAGTGTCCACTCCTGAGGGAGATGTTATTGAGGTGGTCCATACATATAAATACCTGCGTACCTTGTGTTTTTCTTATAATGCAAAAAAGCGGCTGTAGCAGCGACATTTTTACATTTCATTTTTAAATGATTGACAGCGCTCACCATTCTTCTCTGAGGTTTATTACTAACTGTAAAGCGTGGACACATAATTGTGAGTTATAGAATCGGGTGGGTCGGCCTCCTTTGGCCACTCGAAGGTCTTGTCATTGGTATTTTTTTTAGATATAAGGCAATTTTAGGAAAACTACCAGAGAGAAACTCTGATACTCACCTCTCTCGCTCACAAGATTATTTACTGCTTTCTGGTCCATACGCCAGAACGGAAATGAGTAAAAGGTCTTTGTTCACTCTGCACCTTATACATGGAACACGTTGCAGAAAAATGGGAAAATAGACAGATTCCTTTAAGTGGATTTAAAACCAGACAAAGTTTTTGAGGCCGATTCCATTACTTGTTCATGTTTTGTTATTTTTCTTTTATCTGTCTTTTGTTTTGTATCTTAACTGTGAAATTTTAAACTATTTTGTACTATTAGCTGCCTATCTTGGCCAGAACTCCCTTGAAAATGAGGTTTCAAATCTCAATGGGACCTTCCTGATTAAATAAAAGTAAATAATAATAATAATAATAATAATAATAATAATAATAATAATAATAATAATAATAATAATAAAGTACCTGTGAAGTAGCTCTCAGTTTCAAAAAGGTTGGTGACCCCTGATCTACACCATCAGGTCCACATTATCTTGTCATGAGTCACTTTTGTTGGCATCCAGTCAGGTTCCTGCTCAGGTTTGCACTCGGAGCTGGAGTTGAGGCCTTAGTCTTGTGTCAAAGTGATGAGCTGTATGTTTATTTCCGTTGTTAAACACTTTGCTGAGCTGCAGTAATGTTGGGAATGCTGTAAAATGTGGAAGTCAGAAGAAGCCTGGGTTGTCAGTTTATTCCTGAGTTAATGAGTCAGAATTCCAAACGCAGGCCTGTTTTCTTTGGTTTTTCTAGTTGGAAATCGAGTAATTCTCGGGGGGAATTACCTGCGCTGTTCTAACAGCTCTTAACTGCTTTTCACACACAGCACTTTTAGGTTATTACTGCTTTTTTGTTTGTTTGTATTTATTGTAATGTGAACGTGTGTTAATGCTGTAGAAATACACTTTTTCAGCGGTGAAATTGTACATATACTGTATTTCAATAAAGAAAAGGAAGTGATCACGTGTTTCCGGTTAAACCTGAATGCCATGCTTTGATTGGTCAGTGGTTTCGTTCATTCCGGCTTATAGTTTCTGTCCTGCGAGTCTCGCGTTCTCATTGTCCTGTGCTCGAGGGAGAGGGTGACTCATGGAGCTTAGGCTAAATTTGTGTGTTTTATAGTTTCTTTTTTACTTCAGCGTTGCGTGAAATCACCAAGTAATGTTTATGATGTGAGCGGTTTGTAGTGCGGCGAAGCAGCGGCTTTTGGTTCCGACTCGCTGAGCGACCACGTGGCCAAGGTGTGTGAACTTCTTTTACTGCTTTATTAACTATTTCAGTCTTAATGTGAAACTTTAATGGTCTTCTTTCCTCTGTATCGTTTAATCTACTGTAGTTTATTTCATCTGGCTGCACGTGATGACGCTCAGTCTAGCTCATAAGTGGATATTTTTTACTACTTTTAAGTAAACGATTAATTAATTGGTTTCACAGCTGTCTTCTATGCCATGTAAATATCTGAATGTGGGATTTCTCCTGATCTGTGGGTACTTCCACGCTTTGCATGGGTACAGCATGCCCAGGTTTGCTTTCACCCCTGCATCATAATTACAGGCGTGACAATGAGGCCTGGTACACTGTTCGCCATGATCTTCAGTATTTATATTCTTAAATTCTTGACCGTTTTAACATTTGCACACGTGTTTCCCTCAGCATGCCTGAAAGAGGCCTGGTGCGCGTGGAGCGGCAGAATGGTACGTAGAGGATTCACTCCTTAATATTACCTTTACAGTAAATGATTAATGTTCTCGTAATTCGAGCGGGAAGTTCGCAAGCAAACTGTAGGAAAGGGCGAGACTTTAGTACATGAGGCCTGAACGATATTGGGTAAGGACTCCAATGCCCGGCATGCTTTGCGCTCACAGCGCTAAGCGTTCACGGCGAACAGCACACCTTCAGGATCGGGTGTGTAACTACAGGCTGAGGTTTTGTAGAACAGGGTCCTGAGCAGGTTATTAATGGGAGGTATTTTACTCCTTTTTAAGGAGACTCATACCATTTTAAACTTAAAGTTGCCAGAAAATTCAGTAGACAGTTGGGGCTGTACAATGGGTAGACCACGTTGTATTATACTCTAATAATAAAACATTTCTCTTCATCTGAGGCATAGGACACTTTTTGTGACTGACACTGAACACCTTTCCCCCAGGGGTTTAGATTATGAATTGATGTTCACTAGATATTTAGTTTGACTTTTCCGTTGTCTTTTTTTTTTTGTTTAGTTATATTCATGGTTTTGATTTTACTGATTTACTGTTAAGGCTTTTTACTTTCCTCAACAAAACCCTGAATATATTGTGAAGTCTGCATTGCCCATTCCAGAATTATACAGTTTTCTCTTTCCAACTGGTATTGGGAACTGCACTGTAGTTTCATTCACATGTTTGGGTGATTACTTGAGGTCCAAGTATTAAATTTTATTCATTTTTACAAACCAGAACCACGTGTTCTACCTTAACTTGTGCACGGTACTAGTCACAGCCTAGAAAATGTGGGCTTAGGAACTAGTGGAGTGCAAAGACTAAACTCTTCTCTTGCAACTCACCGCTGTGCTCACACGATAGCGGTGCTACTTATGAGAATAGACACTTCTGCCTAAATATATTTAAATTTATATTATATATATATATATATTTTTTTTGTGGTGATTTTCCAACTGAAGAGCCTCTAATAACCATGGACTTGTACTTCTAGGTTCTGGGTAGATGTCTGGCAGCATGTTCACTGTGAGGTAAGACTCGGTTGGTAATGCTTTATCAGTTTGTAATGATGACTGGCTTTTTATGTTCAACTGCACTTATGACCATGAAAGAGATTTGCCTGTCTGAACAGTCTTCAAGCACCTAAATTATTTTTCAAATCAACATAGATGTCGAACAACTTCCTTGAACATGCGGTTTCTCTTTCTGTAGTGTGGAAGCCCCTTTCGGAGGATGACGTTCTCCAGCCCATCTCTATGATGGTGAGTAATCCAAACATGCTTTTAAAGACGAGTCCCATTACTGAGGTCTATCCCGACTGGCCCCTCTCAGTAGGGTCATGTCGTTGGAAATGCCTCAAAGATTAAATCTGTAGTACAGCTTTACCCATGGTGCTACTCCCATTAATACTGTGGGCAGAAACTGCAGGACAAGTTGCTTTAGGATCATGTGCTCAGCTGTGACGTTGCAACAGCATTAAGATCAATTTCTCTTGTTCCAGGTGCTGTGACCTGTGTGGCCACAGGAGGGCGCACTGCTCCTGCAGGTGAGTCGTTTGGCACGGGACTTGCTGTGTGAAATCGCTCGGGCATCAGCACTGTGGTATCTGCATCCAGTTGTGCATCTTGACTGGACTGTTCAAATGACAGTGCAAGAGCAACTCATAATTCCCCGTATAGGCCTTTATATCATGTTTGGTCCTGGTGGTTAATGAGACATTCCATAGTTTACTGTAAACGCACGCTGCCGTGTTTTACTGTGCTTAACGTCGTTCTTTTGTTTAAAAACACTTCAGATGTTCAGTGTGACATCGGTCTTGGGTTTGTGGACATTCTTCATCCCGGCTGTGATTTTCCCCCACACACACGACTGTAAATGGTACGTGTCTAAAATTGTTTTAACATTTCAGAAGAGGAATATAGATCAACTTAAAACACCAGAATTAACTGAACAGAAGATTTAAAGTGCATGTATTTGTACTGCAACTCTGCTATTGTGCATTAATTTGCCTGAAATAAAACCCTTGTTCAAATTTTAAAAATTGATCGACTTTATTCTGATAATTAGGTTTTGTTTAATGCACTTAAACAAAAGGCCTGTTCCCCAGTTTAATAACTACTGTGATTCCATTTTGTCCTAAATTTCAGTAGTGGCGAAGACCAATGATCCCAGTTGTATTGAATACCAGTGTAACCATTATATTTACTTTTCATTTTTCTAACTTGTTCAAAGTAACTTTTAGCCACAAACAATTGAGCGTAAACTCAGACATGACACTGAGTTACAAGGAGTTTAGTTTTAGAAATCAGTGCTACAACATTATCTGTGAGAGGAAACACTGACATTGGAAACTGTTCTGGTTCTGTACCTGGGAGATGAACTGGTCAATATTACTGATGTACTAATGGTCATTTTATTGCCCCAACATCCATGTGTAACATTTTACAAGGCAAGTTTATGTATGTTGTCATACATGGTCATTCAATGTGCTATATAAACATAATTACGGGAAATAGCAGATTCAAATTTCCTTAAAATTTAGAAATGCAAATATAGAATTAAAGCTGAATTTACAGAAACTGAATGTGTTGGAATAGAACACAAGCGTAAAGAATAGAATTAATAAAGTACAAGACAATATCAGTGCAGTAGAAACATTTAGGAACAGACTATGAACCGGGATTTTCTTTAAAACTGGCAGTTTTTAACTCGGCTGACGTCTTAAGTCCAGCTTTTAAACTGTCCAACTAATTTAGTTTTGCATTTCTGTCTGATCTAATTTTATCAGTGATGTTAACAGTCCTGCTCACTGGCTGTAGTGTGCGGTACGTGCGGCTTCTAGTAACACGCTGTCAGACTGGAGCCGCCGCCGCTCCCCACCCCACATTAAACCAGAACATAGTGCTGTGTTGCTACTTGACCCTTTACAGCCTGAGTGTTCAGCTGGATTTGTCTCTGACCTGTGATTATCTTCAGGTCCAGCTTGGAGTGACTGAGTCATGGAGAGGAACAGGATCAGGAACGGTCAGTTGGATGTTCATTGCTGCCCTTGCGTTTGTGTAGTCTGGTCATATACCAAGGCTTTTAGGAGGTGTGGTTCCTAATTTGCTGTGGACATGACCAAAAATTAAAGCCCATCCCTGTAAACCCCTTCTGTTAAACAGCGGTGGCTTTCACGGAACAGTTTATACCTTTTATCTGTCTGTCTTTTGAATGAGGCATTAAAATGCGTTTTTATTAGGGATGGACTCGTGTGAAGACTTGATGGATGGATGGATGGACTGGCTGAGAGAAAGGTGAGCTGCTCTCTTACTACATGAGGATCACATTCAAAGGGGATCAGCCATTTGCTTCCACTGGCGATCCTTAACGCCGTGATCCTACAGCGACGCTCTGCGGGATATGATGCGGGTTTTGATCAGTGAGACGCCTGCTGTCTTAAGGGCAACATTATTTTCGTTCTGCTTTGAAAAGCACTTGCCCAGTGTTGCAAGATCTGGGCCAAATGCTTTAAATAATATTGTAGTAGAAATGGATTGGGCTTCAGTAGGTGCAGTACTAAGGCCTTGTCCACACAGGTGTCGGATCATTAACGCGCTCTGAACAACCACGAGCATTTCAGTACGTTACATTTGTTTGCCTCTGAACGCAGTCCTGCAGCCCAGACTGTAATGCTGCTTTCTACCTGTGGTGGCAGTAATGAAGTCCAGGGCATTTGTGACCTGTGGGTTTTGAGGTTCATCCTTCATTATAACGTGTGTGTGTGTATCCAAACAAAAGCTTGTGGACATTGGATTCGCTGCAACATGGAGAACCGCTCTGTGTTCAATTTGTGCCACATGCGTCAGAATGGTGTTTGCTTCAGTCACCGTGTGGACAAGGCCTGATTTGAAACTAGTCAAACCCTGTAGCTCGCCCACCTCGCCTCTCGCCGTGAAAGGCTGCAAAACAGTTTTCACCATTTAGCTGCCAACGCCGCTACGTGTCCAGTGTATGCATTTCTCCATCTATTGCTCACCAAGCTAGAATGTGCTATTCTATAGGTCTGCTGCTGCCACCAGCTCTGCTTTCTGGTTCTCACGCATGTAATGATGCTCCGGAGGTTTTATTACAGCAGTCGATATGCAGCATGAACAAGCGGCGCACATGTAGCGAACGCCAGTGTCTCAGAGTAAAGCATTTAGTGAACATTCAAATACATTCCACTACCGTATGACAAACTCCACCCTCGTGATGTTTCGATAGCTCGCCACCCCTGCCTCTCGCCACGTTTAAGGCCCGGACCAATAGGGGCGAGAACAGGGTTTGACTGCAAGTCCCGTTAAGTTGAAGACTCATGGTATTTTGATAATTGTTCCTGTTTGACTAACGCTGATGAATTTTTCTGCTTCAGCAGAGGGAGGGAACGCTGCACACCTGAACACAAGAGGCAGAAGTTTCTCCAGCGTCTGTATACATGGTCATGCCTGTAATATATTTAATTAAAAGCTGTGATCTGTATTAGTTCTTAGATTCTTTGGGTAGATTCAAAATTAACTTATTCGTTAATTGGTTCCACTTTGTGAAAACGACACATTTGCCCACCTGCTTGCGTGAACTTTCAGAGCAGCTGTAGAAAGGGTTTTGGCATTGTTTTCAGCAGACCTTCATCCAAGTTCCTTTCTATTGCATAAATTGAACAAAACATGGCAGAGTGCAAAAGTTTGGGCACCCTAAGAGTTCCAAAGTCTCTTTTTACAATGTTGCAGATATTAATCTGCATTAAATCTGATGCCTGATCAACAGTGATCATTGAAAATGAACAGCTGATATTTATTAAAGTTTTACAACAGACAAGTCCATCTCCAGTCCTGGAGGCCGGTTTCCTGCACTGTTTGGTGATTTTTCACTGATCAACCACACCTGGTAACTCGCATGCTAATTGCCAGCTTCATGGAGTGTGTGTGTGAGGGGAACTACCAAACTGTGAGACACTGGCCTTCAGGACCGACTTGATGCCCTTGTTTTACAAATACTGACTTCAAACCTTGTGCACACACTTGTGGACACTCAACAACCATGAGTCAGTAGAAAACATTACCCGTGTCCACATCATAAAATCCAACATCAGAAGTATGCAACAGAACATCTACAGAAGTGTTAGAAACAAGTGCCGTGGACTGATGAAGATAAAATAGATTTGGCCACAATCAGCAAAGACATGTTTGGAGGAAAAACAGCATTTCATGGAGGTGGATCTATCAGGCTTTGGGGTTGTGTTGCAGCCAGTGCATCAGTGGTGGAGGGAAGAATGGATTCCACTAAATACCAGCAAATTCTGGAAGCAAACGTCACACCATCTGTAAAGAAACTGAAAAGAGGAGGAGCTTCTACAACAGGACCATGATCCCAAACTTAAAAAGTCCACCATGGATGCAGTTCCTGATTTAAACAATAATTAAAATTTGTGGGTAGATGTTAAGAGCTGTTCATGCAAGACGACCAAAGAACATTACAGAACTAGAACCTTTTGGTAGAAAAAAAACTCCCAAACACAAGAACTGAGACTTTTAACTCTAAAAAGCATTTGTTACCAAGTACTGATTATGCCCAACTTTTGCACAGTGCCATGTTTTTTTTTTTTTGTTCAAATTATGGCATAAGTAACTGCATAAATGTTTGCTGAAAATATTGTGCATTTTTTTTTATTTAAAAAGACCCAAATATTAGTTTGAGAGGTAGCTAACACCAGTCTCTCCCTCTCTATTACCGTAAATTTTTAATCCTTTTTTTTAATACTTTTAATAGGTGTTCACTGCTCTACTACCTTGTGCTGCCAACTTCCTCTCGCTGCTACTTCCAGAAAGCAAATCTGTCCACTTCTTTCCCTGCACCAGACACTACATAGTCCACAATGCATTGCTCCTCATGAAACATGGCAAATCTCACAACATGGAAGCGCAAATAGCGAACACCATCTCTCTCGCCGTTTTATTACTGTACGTGTTCTGCTCCCAGAAAGCAACTCTCTCCACCTCTTTTCCACCCATATTACCCACCTATTTCCCTGCACCAGACTACATAGTCCACAATGCATTGCTTCCCAGAAATTCTTTTGGTTTTTTAGGAGCTAGCAACATGGCCACGAATCGTATGTCGAGTGCGACGTAACTCCACCCCCATATATGGTAATGACAAACTACCACAGAATAATCTTTCATTTTTCACCTTTTAATATAGCGCTTGTTCTTTTTGTTACAAAATTCTTTCCAATATTGTCAGGCTGCCTTCAAAAAGTTTGTCAAAGTGAGGGAAACCCCTGTTCTTCTTTAAAAAGTCATAAACGAGGCGTTAAGGTCGGGTTTGTTGTATTTAAAAATAATTGAAATGAAATTGACTCAACATTGTTGTGTTGACTGAATGGCACTTTTAATCATCTTTCTGAACACGGAAATGCGTGGAGCACTGGAGCAGAGCTTTTCAGCGTCTCATGCACTTGGTTCTCAGAGTTTCACGTTGAGTCATGGGACTCAGATTAAAGGATTCTCTTCAGAGAGCAGAGCACAGCAAACCCTTTCTCCTCAAAGCCTCTGCTCGGCTCCAAATGCCTTTTAAATGTTCGTGTTACAGAGGACGCTGTGTGCCAACGTCGATTTCCTTTCTATCAAAGGCGACCGTAATCAGCCGTTTGTGCAACTGAGCTTTACGAACAGTCTGACGATGTCTGAGGATAAATATGGAAATTTCACCTTTAAAACGTTTGTCACGTATGAGCTCAGTGCAGAAGGAACTTAAATAAGATATAAATTATTACTGTTATTATTGTGCAGCTGAATATGCTGGGCACGTCATTTGGACTGATTTTGGAATCCTGCAGAAAACTCCCATATTTATTTTTTAAATATAAAATTCGTTTTCATCTTAAACACCGGCTGGCGAACGCAGTTTTTAAATTTCCCTGCTGTCGCACCTGCTAATCTCCAGGTTTTTCATGAGGGAACTTCTGGACATCGGATCTTCAGAACTTGCTCACCTCACTAATATCTGATGTTCGCCTATTTGACAAGAGTGTAATGAATGTTTTAATGCATTTGTATTAATAAATGTTCTAATTTCTGTAATGCTAATCCAGATAAATGTATGTTTTTGGTTGAAATTGTGATAAATTCATGGAAATGTATCATCACTGGTCTACAGTTGCTGTATGGGACGTATGAACACATCTCATTGTCTATTGGGTTTAAGTCTCGGGTTTGAAAGTTGCAGCCAATCCAGTTTTAAACTCGGCCTCTGTGTCGCGTCATCGTGCAAACGTTTCTTCCCACATAAAACAACCGCTGGGCCTGATTTAGCTCCTGCTCCTCATGCTTGAGCTGTTCTGAGTGTAATCTGAAGTAAAAGCTCTGGTGTTTCCAGTCTGCTGACTTGTGTGGTTCTCCAGCTCAGTAATGTGAGTTTCTGTTTCTGTTGAGATGGAATAGCTGAAGCTGATTCTCCATAATGGAAAAATGGAACCGTGTTGGTGCTAAGAGCTCCAGTCTTTCTGGATGATGATCCTCCGACACTTATTCTCGTATTGACACTTTAAAAGTGATGAGGCGAGTGAAACTAAAGGCTTGAACTCTACAGAAGGCTCCGCCCTGTCAGGGGTGTTGCAGATAATGGCGACCAATATATATATATATTATCGACCGAACAAAAATATGTCAATAATAATCAGTCGTTGGGGCTTCAAAATTCCTGGACACTCAATCAATGGCTTGATCACTTTCCAAATGTAGATCAATGGCGGTTTATTTGAGCTGTAGAACCATAATCTCATTTATGACGAGTGCCTTAAAGAAGTCGTCCTTCTGAAACAATCGTCCTATTGTGAGGATAATCTGATCCAATCAAACCTACTCTGCATTTAAATGGTACTTGAGATGGAGTATAGATACTCCTGATCCAGTATTACTATTGAGTCTTTTTTTTTCTTTTAAAAATACTGAAAACGTTCTTTTTAGCGCGAGTGCATTGTGTACTGACTTGGAGAAGCTGTCGGGTAAAAAGCTCAAAGTCGCAGCTCAATCGACAAAAGGATCAATGTCAATGTCAGTAAAATAAATTTAGAGCTAAAACTGAAGCGACATGTTGGAATGATAAATCTGTGAACGCATTGCCTTTGCGTGAGGAAATAACATTAACATCACATCACGAGCTACAGGTCAGTCGTAGAATCAGATAACACTGGTTACCAAAGGCCTTTTAGGAAAATTTGTGATGAATGTTGAAGTTCAAACATTATTATTAAATCTGTTTAGTTACAGAATGTAAACTTTGCCATATTTGTTATAAAAAAATTGTCACTCCATGTCTTCTGTGGACAGTAATATAAAAATAAATATATATATTTAGTTATTCCATCTATCTGTCTATAATTTTATTTTACTTTTTCTCTCTTAATGTATGATATTAGATAGTTTTATATTTCTTATATATATATTTTTTTTTAAAAGATTTTTATTATTTTATTTATTTCTTGTTAAGTGCTCTACATCTTTAAAATCTTTAAATTGTGTTTTATATATATATCTATAGTCACATGTCATTTCACTGCATATTGTCCTGTATATGACTGTGTATGTGACAAAATTTTAATTTATATATATATATATAAAATTCAAGTTTTATTTGTCACATACACAGTCATATATATATATATATATATATACACACACACATACATATATATACACACACACACATATAAATATATATATATACATACACACACACATATATATATATATATACACACACACACACACACACACACACACATTATATATATATATCCTGCTCCATCTTCTTGACATAATTAGTCATCAGACTGTGTTATTGTCCTGGAAAGCTGGCAGGGTCTTTTTTTTTTTAACTCAACTTCGCTGAATCACTGCTGACATGTAGAACAGCGTTTTCCCTCTTCAGCAGCTGATCTGTCTTGAAGACCAACAATAGCTGCTCTACCTTTAGGCTTATTAGGGCAAGAACGTTGCTCTATTTATGGCTCTACTCTCAATAAATCTGCCAGATAACTGCCCACACTAAAACATGCGCGACCCAACACCTTGTAACTCAACAGCACCACCCGCACCACCTGCACCACCCGCTTCTGTAACCTCACTGATGGAGCAAAGGTGGAGCTGTGATGTGGTGTCGCGATGGAGTGAGAAAGAACACTCGTCTTTTACAGGTGATCATCGTTCTAACTGAACAATGCCTGTTTCAGGCCCAGGATCTTATCACTGCTGCACACACACACACACACACACACGTGTTTACGGCTCTGTGTGGTAAAGACCCTGGAGACGAGCTTCACACAATGTTGTGAATGATTAAACCCGCAGGTAATTTTCTAACAGTGACGTATGTTCAAAGGTTTGTAACACATCACAGCAGCTGCTTTTCATCAGTAAAGCTGGAGACTCGAGGCCTTCGTTCGGTCTATCTGTGTCTGTTTTATTTCATCCTGTAAAACTGAGAATAAAGTAAGAAATGCAAGTGTTTGGTGACACATAGAAAGAGTCAAAGGTTCCAAAAGCAGGGAACCTTTTTAGCCAGAGAACCCTCACACAGTTCCTTGATACACACCCTCTAAATCTTCTAACGTGATCCATGAAAACAACACTCCAGTCTTTTTTAATTAAATAAAAACTGTAAATTAACTTGTTAATTAAATTGTGTTTTTATTTATTTATATTTATGAGTTTATAAAAACCGCATGTGAGTCTTTATTTGGGATGAACTGCGACACACATGCCTATTAATTTCATTTTTTTTTTAAAAAAACATAACTCTAAATTATATCAGATCCAGCTTTACAGTAAAAAATTACAGTATTACTATATTTTACTACATTATTATATACTAATATTACAGATTACTTCAAATGTATACAGGAAACAATATTACAACAATGAATAAATATTCACAAATTCTTTCTCATAAGTATTTTAAAAGTTATTCATTATTTTAGTGATGTATATATCAGGATTTATCAGCCAGACAGACTTATCAACCACACTTCACTTATCTCTCACTCCAGAATAACTCACAGGCAGCTGCTACTTGTTTTGCAATTCCTTCAAACAGTGGTGCTGGTGTGTTCAGCCTTTTCCAAGGCGCCATCTTTGTTTTAGAGACGACGTCTCCTGAGCTGTATTATCTGATTCAGGTAAACAACCTTCACACAGAACTGATCTGATCTAATTAGTGAGGATTGATCTAAACTCACCTTCAGAAGTAAACTACTGTAAACTGCACCCAGACGTCCTGCAGGGATGATTATTATTATAGTACAAGTCAAAGTGAGTTTTATTATATACACACAATCGACATTGATCTGTGAGGAGAAACGTTCCAGTTCCAGTCATTTACTTCCTTCTTCCACTGCTCCGTTTCCTGCTTTGCTGTTGCACATACGTTATGAGTTTTAGTTTTTATTTTAGGCCTCCCTAAAAAACAAAAGCCTTTAAAACTGGGGTATTTTTTTCTAAGTGAAACTTACTCAATTATGATTCGATTATTGATCTGATCCTGACGGTTATTTTTCAGAATTGATAATAGAAATATCAAAACAAGCGTTTCCCTAAAGCGTAAACTGAATTTTAGGGAAAAGCAGAATATGGAATATGTTTCTAATGGATCTTTTGGGTTTTGGGGAGGAATCACAGAGACAGGTGTATTTCTTTACAGGAAGGAAAATATTGATTATGATGTGACATTTTGTTACCGTTTAAAGACGGAAATTCTTGATCACTACTACTCAAATGCACCTCTGCAAATTCGCTCACCAAGGGTTATTTAACCCATCTGAAGTTAAACTACATTTCCCATGATGCAATTTCTTTTTTTCTGCCCCGCCCCCCTTTTTTGAGTGGCAACTTGTTTGTTTCGCTGTAACCAGCAGCTGGACCGATCCAATCCCTGTCGGAGTGGAAACACGGGGGACGACAGTCCTCGCTTTATTTTTCCTCCCTTTCCCGTTCACCTCGTTGTGCTTAGCTTTTATTTCTCCCTGCTTCTCTCTCTCCCGTTTTCCTCCGCTGGTAACTTTTCCCCAACCTTCTTTCCCCCTGAGGTTTTAAGCAGCACCGTGCATTGCCTTGAAGCTGTAGTTATTTATTTATTTATTCATTCTTTTTTTTTTTCTCCATGAACAAACAATAGACGTATCTGTGTATATAGATATTTTTAGATGTTCCACAAATGAGAAGACGCAAAAGATGGAACTGCACATTTTAGAGCACAGCTTGAAAGTAGCTAGCATAGCAAAGGAAGGCATCCAGATTTGCACGCACGGATTAATTAAACTGGCTTTTCTGCCCTCTAAAACCAGGTGAGTATCCCCGGGGAAGGTCTCCTGTCTGTGTGCGTGGTCTAAAGCTGGAAACTTTCTTTGTAGTTGTAATTATTTAGGCTGAATTGCGTAGATGCTAAAGCGGAGTTAGCGGCTAAGCTAATGTTGTGTGTGTGTGCGCTCGCGCTGCTTGTCCTAACTTACTCAAAAACAATCCTCCTGCCTTCACCTCGCTGCAGGGACACAGCGGTTCTAACTTCCCCTCTGGCTGTCAGGTCCGGGGTTGCTTCTGCTTTGCCCCAGGTCATGTCGAGGGTTAGGGGGTGTGTACGTGCTCGCAGCCCCGCGGTTTTGTTTTTCTCTCTTTGCTGAATGGAGGTGGAGGTGCAGGTGTTGCTCCTGCTGGGAGATCAAACTTGAAGGTGGTGTGTGTATGGGGAGAAGGCGATGGTGCAGTGAGTCTTTCCTGGATGTGCACAGACACTGTCCCACATTGCAGCAGTGGAATTGTACTGGGGAAGCTGTAAACAACTGCAGTGGAAAAGTTGGGCCCTGATCATTTGTCCAGCAGGTTGCGATCAGACAATATAAATAAATAAAAGTTATATTACAGTCAAACCCTGTTAGCTCGCCCCTATTGGGCCGGGCCTGAAGTGTGGAGAGAGGTGGGGGTGGAGGGTCTTGGATCAGGGGGTTCGTGGTTACGGTGCTGGTTCTTATTGTTGTTGCAGCGTTTATCTGTCATTTACGGTAGTAGAATGTAGTTGAGCGCATACTAAATGCTTTACGGCTGTAGTGGGTGCTGGAGGCCGGTGCCCTGCACAGTTTGGTAGTTCTGTTCCTCAAACACATTCCCTGAACCTGGCGATTAATACTGGACTCCCACCAGAGACACTGTGTTCATGGGGAGCAATGCATTATGGACTGTGTAGTAGGAAAACGGGTGAGTAATGCTGGGGGAGAAGGGGTGGAGAGAGAGTTGCTGGTTGTTAATAAAACGTACGCAGCTTCATTACCTGCCTGAGTTAATCAGGCGTTAGTTAATAATGAGAAAACATCGCTATCACAGAGGCTACATCGCTAACATAGACTCCAGTTTGGCAAGCTATTGCAGGAGAAATGCACACACCTGCACGCGAGGTAAATAACATGGAAGGAAAAATGTTATGCAACCTTTCATGGCAAGTTTGGCGAGGTAATGAGGTTTGACTGTAATTTCAGTTTAAAGGCGTCTGCAGTTGCTTGTGTACAGATGGGTCTCACTGACTTCTGACCAGTTAGGTTCTGGTCTCTTCTCAGTAGGAGTGGATGGGTTCCAGCAGTAAACATTTCAACAAAATCTCAGTAATCTATGGCCTATATGACACTTTTTTTGCCTTTTAATGATGTCACATACTCCACAATATGATTTTCTGCGTACATAGGGGACAGTCTGAACAAGAAAACTGCACAAATTACGTTACACATATTAATTTTTCTGATGTTTGTGTCCAAAGAAACTTCCCGGTACAGGAATAATCAAACAGAAAGAGTCCAGGACGTTCTTCGCTGTCATTAAGTGCTTCAGCTGATGTTAAGTGCTTTAATTGGTTCTTTACCATTATAAACCAAGACGCAAGTACCATATTCAATATATTGTTGCAAGTAATATGAACGTAAGTGGGAAACTGTCAGATCTGTATATTGATATGTGTTTGATTAAAGTCTAGGTTGAAGGAAACTTTATTGTTGGGCTTAGATGATGAGTTGGTCACGGAGCAGTTGAGTCTTGAGGAGCAGTTGAGTCTTGAGGAGCATCAGGGGCTTGAATGTGATGAAGCCAATGTTGTGCTTCATTACTAATCCTCCTTTCTCACTGCTCTGGTGCCGGTGCCGGTTCTCGGTTGGTTCCAAAGTTGGGAACCAACGTGAACTGTCCTGATTTTCCACTGCGCGTGTCCCCGGATCAGAGCCGGGTGACTGTCATAAACCACGCCCACTTCCTGACTTCACAACGCAACAATGGTGGTTGTGTTTTCAGGTGATTCTCCAGCACTGAGCACAGATCTTCAAAACAGACACAACTTTTTCTGCTTCTTTTAGACTTTGAAAGAAATTTCCAACAACAAAGATCACGTGCAAGACGACAGGAGAGATTTGTAGTCACTTATTTGTCACGGACTCAAATACCTGTCCACACCCGATGACATCACAGGTTCCAAAGTTGGTGCCAAAATTGTAGAACCGGTAGCACCTTTTGGAACCGGAACGGCACCGGCACCACTGCAGTGGAAAAGCACCAGAAGAGCTTAATAACGCTTTTACCTCTATTTAGTGCGAAACAGTTACAGTGTGAAACTGTGAATAAAGGTGTGAATGTCTTTTTAATATTGTGATAAATATAATAAACATAATAAGGAGGAGCCTTTGATTATCAACCAAGGATGTGAAGTTTAATCCTTCAGAACATTCCTCAGCAGCGTCCCGCTCGTTCCTCAGCAGCGTCCCGCTCGTTCCTCAGTAGCGTCCCGCTCGTTCCTCAGTAG
>JBBIGC010000082.1:14974957-14988955 GCA_037576955.1 Lepidarchus adonis | reverse complement strand
GCGGGTTTATATCTGATACAGGAACGCGGGTTTATATCTGATACAGGAACGCGGGTTTATATCTGATACAGGAACACAGGTTTATATCTGATACAGGAACGCAGGTTAATACTGTATCTGATACAGGAACGCAGGTTTATATCTGATACAGGAACAATGGGTTTATATCTGATACAGGAGCGCAGGTTAATACTGTATCTGATACAGGAACGCGGGTTTATATCTGATATAGGAATGCAGACTTGCAGAATCTGTGGCTGAAAAATACTCCCACTGTAGCAACAGAGGTTTGGGTGAACACAAGTTGTTGACATTAATCGCATGCGAACACTTTTATCACCTTACCCCAGCGCTTTAAGAGCAGCGACTGTCCCAGAGTCTCTCTCCATCATAGCGCTGGAAGAGGGGTTAAACCGTTCTCTCTCACACAAACCCTATGTACTGCGAACTTCACAGGCCCTGTAGTTTTTCACTTCCTGATATCCAAATCCTTCCACGTCTGTCACACACGTATCTGTGGATCCCAGAAACAGTGCGAAGACGAAACTACACGAGGCGTGATTTCCTAAAGTCTCGCGAGACTTTGATTTTATCATCAGAATAGCGCTTGCGAATTGTGCGATTGTGTTAGCCCATGCGATTGTGTTATTATCTTTCAGACCTATTTATTTTTTCTTTTGTGATTTTTTTTAAAGAACGCTAATATGAAAATGGGATTTTTGCGTCAACCGGACTTACCGCTAAGCTAAATGGTGATGTAGCCAATAAGGAGCACGATGTTTTAATTCACATAAGAATTAGCCAATCAGAGGCCGTCCTGTGAACTGCGCGGTCCCCGCTTCAGGAAGCTGCTTGGTTACAGTTAGCGCCTCCATCTTGAAGAAACCGCTACCGGGGATTTAACTTGAAAGAAAACTTCTTTGAAAAAGGTATTCTCGGATTTCTTTCGCCAGCAAAAAAAACTTCTATTTGTTCCCCTTTTGCACTGACCGACCGCTGTGGTGTAATCTGTAAAGCCGCAAGCGCGAGTTATTGCACGAGCCGCTTGTTTGCCTAGCGTTAGCTAGCTAGCTAGCTATCATTAGCATTAGCTTTATTGACGTTGCTAATTGAAGTGAAAACTGCAGATTTTTGTTGAAATCCATACGTTTGATGATGCAGTGTATAGTTTATGCATTTCAGCGGTCTGCCGCGTTGTATGGGCATGCTTCTTGCTATCGAGCCAGTGATAATGTGGTTGCAAAATGCCGTTAGCTTGAGATAAGCTAACATTCGTCAACGTAAGTGAAGTGTGTAGCTCGCGCTCAGGCTCTGTCTGCTCCTCTGTAGGTGAGCGGCTTTCTGGGGGGAACTTCATCGTTCTTTCAGCAGTCGTGCATGACAACATGAGCGCACTGAACGTAAAGAAGCTGAAAGTGAATGAGCTGAAGGAGGAGCTGCAGCGGCGCGGCCTGGACACGCGCGGGCTGAAGGCGGACCTGGCGGACAGGTTGCAGGCGGCGCTGGAGGCCGAGGAGGAAGAAGAATTCAACGCGGGAGAAGGAGACGAGGGTAAACGGAGAATGAATGACGAACACCCAGTCCACTACACAGGGAGTGTGTTTCAGTTCAGACGCGCTGTGAGGCGGACGCTGCGCTGCAGATGGTGTAACGGATTTACTGAGGGATTAGCGGCGCAGCGCAGTTACATTACTGTTTGCTCCATTGTTTTGCATTAACTTAGTGCAACAGGGTTTAAAATACTTAATTATAAAGAAAGGTTTGACTCTCTAGTGCATATAACGAAGATAAAACTTCTTCTGGCAAGTTTTATGACGTCACAAAAACCAGAACATTTACATAAATCTATATAATGTTTTTAAATGTGTGTCCTGTTTTAGAAAATACCAGATATTTTAAAATTAAGCATAATAAAGGCAGCACATTAGATGTGGGATAGTTTGCATCAGATTTTGGCATCAGTTTCATTCTAGAGATGTAAAATGATCATGGAAAAACCAAATCAAACCTTTCATACAGTGCAGTTAATATATTTATTCAGAAAATACAGCTTATTGAATAAATCGTTTGTGCTGTGCACTGTTAATCTCTTCAAAATGTGCAGGTGGGGAGCAGGACAATGGGGGAAGTATACCTCAGTATGATGATGGAAACAGTGGAGATCAGTTCCAGGAGGAGAATGACCAGGATGATGTGAAATACGAGGAAGGCGACGGCGAGGAGACTCCCGGCTCTCAGTTTGGAGGAACCGACTTCGTCTCGGATGTGACGGAGCCTCCAAATCCGGACTACAGACAGCAGGCGTATGAGGAGCCGGAGGCTGAACCAGGCTACGAGGAGACCCAGGTTAAGCAGGTTTCTCAGAAACCTGAGCTGAAGCAGGAGTATGAAGATCCATCCATGGAACAGCAGCAGTATGGTGAACAACAAGAGCAGGAAAAGGCAGAGACGCCACAGACAGGACAGTCTGATGAGCCAGAAGTCTGCGAACAAGGTGAACTCACAGGATCCAGGCTCACTGGCTCATATTAAATCTAATATTTAGGAAAAGCTTGGTTCTTCATGGAGAGTGGCCGCTCTAATGTTCAGAATTCTAACAAACCTGTACATAATTTTTTTATCCAGTAATGAATAATTGAGAAGGAGGACTGAGTGACTATTTCTGTGGCATTTCATTGTTTTTTTGTGTTGTGCATTAATAGCCCCTGAGATCAAAGTAGAACCAAAGAAGGAGGAGGACGTGCCTCAGGCCAAGACAGCAAACGAATGGGTTCCTGCGGAAGGAGAACCGATAGTGCCGGTTAAGACAGATGATGACCGACACAGTCGTAAAAGGCCTTATGATGACAGCCGTGGATATGGCTATTATGAGCATCGTGAAGACAGAAGGTCGGTAATGTGTCTCCTAAACAATTAACCTCTTTTTTTCTATAGTAACGTAACACATTTTGTACTGTGTGACCTACAGGGGGCGCTCACCACAGCCCCCAGCTGAAGAAGATGAGGAAGACTTTGATGATGACCTTGTTGCCATTGACACTTGTGAGTATATTAAGTGTATTCTGTGCCATTGCAATTTTTGTCATTTCTGACTTGCGTTAATGAAAGTAGAGTGAGGTTTTTAATTAGAGGTCAAAAAATATTTCTTTATTTGTACAGATTATAGCTAATAATGGATATTTGTCATCTTAAGTAAAAAAAAAATTCAATTTTACAAAAACCGTATTTAATTCACATTATTTTTTACTCTTGTCATTGTAGCAGCTATACATCAAAATTAAGGAGCCAGAGTAGAAAGTATATAAATATGAACTGATTTAATAGATGCCCTTCATCTTTATAAATACATGTACATTTTAGTAACATTATAAAACTGAAACCTAATAATAACTTGAGTCCCTTTTCAACATTAGCTGTCGCCATCCTCAGCTCCACTATTAGCTGAAACACTCATTTCTCCTGTGTGAGGGTGGGATGAGTACATCAAGGCTTATGATTGGCTACTACCCTGATTGGCAACTACTTATAGCCAATCAGAGAATGGGACATCAAACGAAGCAGCGAGTTGAGCGCAAACAGCACTGAGAGAAGAGACGTCAGTGGAGCCACAGTAGCTCACACTGTAAATACTTAGTATCAGTGATAAATGCTAATATCGGCCCCTGATAATCGGTCAACCCTTTCTTTTAATTACCACCATTTAAAATACAACTCTTATGTAGATAATATTGTAACACAACCTGCTTAAAGCTGCACACCAGTAGTGAATATGGTGAATTGACCTCGTTTGTTCTCTGGGCCGTTTTCCTGATGTTTTCTGTTTCCACAGACAATTGTGACCTGCATTTTAAAGTGGCTCGTAACCGGTTCAGTGGCTACCCACTTACCATTGAGGGTTTCGCGTACCTGTGGGCAGGTGCAAGAGCTTCGTACGGTGTTACCAAAGGACGTATCTGCTACGAAATTAAGGTAACGTTTTTGATTTCTCTGTTGAACATACAAAACGTGCAAACAACCGTGTGTGTGGCCTTAATAAGATGTGGTATATGAATTTTTAAAATATTTTTTAGATTAATGAGGAAATCTCTGTGAAGCATCTGCCTGCTAGTGAACCTGATCCCCATGTGGTGAGAATAGGGTGGTCCCTGGACTCCTGTAACACTCAGCTTGGTAAGTGGATTAAGAAGGAAACTTGGATCAGGCAACTTTACAACCAGGTCTCAATGGGGATCTATAGAAGGGCTGGATGATCCTGCACAACATTTTATTGAATTTTAGAAAAATTCAAATGGATAATAATTAATATTAAATGTCACAATTAAACGCTGCTCTTAACTGCATATCAGTCTGGTTTTTTAACTGTACTTATCTGTACTTTTTGAAGAAAATAATCTCATCCACATTGCTTTATTTAACAAATTAGAATTATTTATTATATTTACATTAACTGTGAAATAATAACAAATTTCACAAAAAATGTTTAAAGAAATACACAATTGTATTTGTTTTTAATTATTTCTAATTACTTCAGTCCACAACGAGTTCATGTTCGTTTATTTTTAAGTATTTTACACACTTATAAAATGCAAATTTCTGCGTACCTGCCTGTCAGACATGCTGTACTCGTCATATATTCTACTAAAGCATATTAAGTAAAATTTTAGGTGATTGTGTATGTATGTTTTTATGTTTTCCAATGTTTTAAAATGTTATTTGCACCCTGTCCACACACAGCCACGTAGGTGGATTTTTAACCCTCATTTTTTGTTTTCCACACGAGCTTGGTTTTAAACATATCCCTGATCACATGTAAACTGAAAAAAAAAAAGCCATGCAGTGCCAAAGCAGCAGGTGGCGCTAAAACCCTGAACCATATAGCAACGCTGGCCAATCAGAAGCCTTGGCGGGAGGAGGAGGAGGAGGTCATAAAAATGTTGTAAACCACAGTTTACATGTGTTTTCAAAAATCCCCAGTGACGGAGACACTGCGGCTCACGAGGTTAAAATGTGAGGTTTTTGGAAAGAGGTACCGTAAGGTACTAGTGAGTATTATTAAAATCACAGTTGAGTTTATCTGGGCTCAGTGTCGATGGCTTTGCTGGGAAAGGGAAGACAAATAAATTTACAGAATAATTTTAAATGGCGGTTCAAACTTCACCCCCATAAATGCAGGATTGGATTGAGGTGATGAAGGAATTGCTTATAATGGATAATATTTTAACCACAAAGATATGTTTGTGGATCTTTGGTCCAAGTGGATCGAGTATATAACACCTTTTAACCAAATGTCTTCTTGGTTTAGTTTTACTCTTTTTTTTTTTTTTTTCTACAACCGAGAGAAAAACTAATCGAGATATGATGTTTTAAGTTTTAATCAAATTCAAATATTATTTGTCACATACACAGTGTGTAGTGAAATGCTTTTTGCGACCACCCGTGACCCCCAGATACATAAACACAAATTAAAAACAATTTAAGAGCAAACAATAAATAGTGCACAATAGAGAAATAAACTTTTATGTCAAGAAGAGCTTTTTATTATTATGTAAATTATAAAGGTAGAGTGACAAAAGTAAGAAACAGATGTATTGGATTGTATCTCTGTAATAGAAACATAAATAAGGCAGGTAGCAACACTGTGTGTGTGTGTGTGTGTGTGTGTGCGCGCGCGCTCACGTGACCGTTTCCCTTGTGTATCCTGAAAACGTGCATGCACACGCATAAGACGGCACGTTCTAGGTGAACATATTAATCAGTAACAGAGCTGCGCAGATCATTAATAATGATTTGAATTTAGATATTTCTCAAACCACAAGGCCACTTTAGATAAACCGCGAAAAAATACAAAATATTTCATAAACATTTGCACCGATTTTTCCACTACAGACATTTTAATCAAACTAACTCTGAGGCCACATTTAGATTTTAATTGGAGAAATAATGGCTGAAGTATGGCTGAAATAGCTGGCGTGAAATGATTAACTATATCGAACCTTTTCTAGAACATTTGTTAGTGTTTTATTGAGGAAAATCATATTGAAAACGTTATAATTTTCTGTGTTTCCTCTTATTCATGGTATAGGAGAGGAACCCATGTCCTTTGGCTACGGCGGAACTGGCAAGAAATCCTGTAACTGTAAATTTGAGGACTATGGGGAGAAGTTTGGTGAAAACGATGTGCTAGGTTGCTACATTGTGAGTATATGACACCACTTCATTTCCTTTCGCTGCAGATCATGAATTACTGTTTGCATTTTAAGTAAAGAATGTTTTTTCTGGTTTTGTTTTTTTGTTTTAGGATTTTGAGAGTGGAGAACAAGTGGAGATCGCGTTCTCCAAGAATGGCAAGTGGCTGGGCACATGTTACCGCGTGTCCCGTGCGGAACTGGCTGGCCGGGCACTCTTTCCTCACGTTCTGGTGAAGAACTGTGCGGTGGAGTTCAACTTCGGCCAGAGAGAGGAGCCCTTCTTTCCCTCACCTGAGGGCTACACCTTCATCCAGCAGGTGGCACTGCAGGACCGCACGAGGGGAAGCCTGGGGCCTGCGACTAAGGCAGACTGTGAGGTATTCTCATCAGTTTTTACTGACTCGGTCGTAGGATTTTCATCCCTTTGTTGCAGCAATGAGTTAATAAGTTGTGAGGTGTGGTTGTGGTATAAGCATCTGTTTTTGTAATATGAACATGGTTTTGTTTAAATTCTGTATCTGGCTTCTCTCCCCATAGATCCTCATGATGGTGGGACTCCCTGGCAGTGGAAAGACTACATGGGCAGCAAAACACACTGAGCAGAACCCAGAGAAGAAATTCAATATTCTGGGCACCAATGCGATCATGGAAAAAATGAAGGTATATATACACTGAAAATATTAGGGGGTGTGCCAAAATATTATGGCAATATATTGTTATCTTTGCTCACACAATACGATAATCGATACGCCAATGGCAATTTTGATATTAATTAACAAACATTCGCTCCCAGTTAGACTCACCAGTGCCGCGACTTCATGTCTCCTCTGGGTGGCGCTGCAAGACACGGGGAAACTCATCAACAGAGAGACGCATTGAACGCTGGGCTGAAAGACGCCCAATCACATTTAAATCTAAAGTCTGGGTTCTCTTTGATTCACGTTTAGAACATTAATGGAAAAGAACGTGGATTATTTTATGAGGTTGTTTCTCTGTTTGTCTCTTTCCCACATGAAGCTACAACCCGGTCGATGTGATAAACATGCGTCATTAACACACACATCGCTGAAGAGCTTCTTTCAAAAAGAGGAAAAGATCCAATAATGCAAATGTGCAGAACCGCTCCTCCACCGATATCTAGCACTGAACTGTTCTTAATCATTTTGATCGAACAAAACCGTAGCTTTGTGATTTGTTTCACATAGAGAGAGAGAAACTAGAACTCTGCTGGAGGCCCCGCCTTCCAAACACACATCATCAATGTGATTGGTGGAGACATGATGATGACTCATTTCATGGGAGCAATGCATTGTGGGTTATGTAGTGTCTGGTGCGGGGAAACTGGTGGGAATACAGCATAAAAAGGTTGGAAGGAGAATCTGAGTAGTGATTTCCATTGCAGCACGACACTAGAGGAAACAGAAACTGTTCTCTGTTCGGAGTAAAAGAATAATTAAAGGCACGCGCTAGTTTCTGAAGAGCTGCATTCACGTCCAAGTTAGAAAGTCGCTGCCTTTACTCTGAAACTGAATTATTCCGACCACGATAGCAAAGAAAAAAACAGGAAAGGTAAGGCTAGCGTTGCTGTTACTTATTATAAATTAATTACGCCTCCGTGTTTCTGTGATATATAGCGATTACCGCAGAATTGATGAATCGCGATATCATTATCGTATTGCATCGTGAGACCCTGCGATTCCCTCCCCTAGTAAAAAACTTTTTTTTTTTTATTTGTTTATTCTATTAATATTTATTAAGGGCGGTTATCCACTGTAGTTCCTTGTTTATGATCTGATTACCATGGAAACTTTAAGGTGATGGGTCTCCGTCGTCAGAGGAACTATGCCGGACGCTGGGATGTGCTCATCCAACAGGCAACCCAGTGCCTTAACCGCCTCATTCAGATTGCTGCCCGGAAGAAACGCAACTACATCCTGGACCAGGTACTGCCATCTCTGCTCTCCTCTGCTGGCACTGTTCCTCCAGCTTTACCCATCCCTCCTTCCAACATCCCCAACTTTTCTGAGAAAAAAATGACACAACCCTACTGCTGCCTGATGCACATGTTCATTAATGCACTTCTGCTCTCTCTATAGCTCTAGCCTCAGCATTGGGCAGTGGCTTTTGCTCCTGAAGACTTTAATTTATTGTCACTTTTAATTTCATCGTCTTGAACATGTTGCTGTGTTTCCCATTTGTTTTGTATTTCTTTTAGTTTGCTTGTAATAAACCAAGTGCAGGAAATACTTGTAGAGAATGTTCATACTCAGAATATTGTTGGTTTCCCTTTTAATAATGTATGTGTTGTGGTAAAAAATGTTGGGACACTGTACAAATAGTCCATGTCAATTTTAAGATGTTGAAAAACAAGTAATCACAGCATGGTGAGTAAGAAACCACCTTCTGTTGCTATGGTAATTGTAAAAACCCAACATCACTTGATGTTTTTAAATAGATATACTTGGATGTTGAATGTTGTTTTAAAAATTAATTTGAAGGTAAGTGGAGAAACTAACATGCTTGAAGTTTTCAGGTCAGTTTTGCTCGGGTCAGCATAAGGTAGGTAAGGTCACGGACGTGCCCTGGGTACGCTAAGGAAACTGTGAGTATCGGCAGGTAGGTAATACGTGTTTGTCTGTGCCAGTCGTCGCTGGGCGTCTGAAGACATGGTGAGTACAGGTAAGTATGGGGACCAAAAAAGAAAAGATTTGTACATGCTAGTGATTCTGTAGTGCGACGAGAGGGAAGGACGAGTGTATTGGTGTGTTTCTGGGGTTTTGAATAGGCGTTGAACTTGGGCATCGTCTGTAAAGCTATTGGCATATTTGACCCATAATTATGGCTACTTGGATATTCTTTAGTTTTATTTTTGGGCTGACAAATGACGATATTATAATTTATTACTTACTACAAACAAAAGCCATTCATTAAGGTCAAATTTGAATTGTTGGTTACAGTTGAAATAATTATATATATAATTAGCATGTATTAACTATGTATAGTACACAGGAAAACGGAATACAATAACACGATTGATAGTTTATCCATCTTAGCCATTCATTGGAAACTGGAGCACTTTACTTTTGTTAGTTTGCTGGTTGTTGAAGTATAATAAATTGTTAGTTGTTTTGTTCTGTTCTATAAAGCGCTAACTAAACCTCTACACTAAAATTCACACATCATTTTGACAGCCTTATTGTTTAGTAAAATGTGGTGAATTATTAAAAATAAATATATTATTGTATTTAGCTGAGAGCAGGTTTTTTGGTCCCCTCTTACAGTTCAAACCTTCTTTTCTGACACTTTGCTGCAACATTCTTCAAGGTAAGTGAGTGGGGGTTGAGAGAGAACCATTAGTCATTTCAGAACAGTAACTATAGCCTTGAAAAAAAACACTCTCACTTTCATCGTTGCAGGAACCCAAATCCCCCTCTCCGGAACGCAAAGCCATAACAAAAGAAACAAATGAACTATAATGAACAAGCTTCTACTTCTTTCTTGTCACCATTGCTAGACAAATGTATATGGATCAGCCCAGAGACGAAAAATGCGTCCTTTTGAAGGGTTTCAACGCAAGGCTATTGTAATTTGTCCCACGGATGAGGATTTAAAAGAGCGAACGTTAAAGCGAACTGATGAGGAAGGGAAGGATGTGCCCGATCATGCTGTGTTAGAAATGAAAGGTAGGAATGCCATGGATAAAAACAACAACAACGCTTCAAACTACATACCCAGATCTGCTTTTGCTTTTTTTTTTTTTTCCTCAATCTTGGAAGACCCCCCACCCGTCTCCTTCTGTTTTGCCAGATAAAAGAGCTCCTCCCCCTTTTTTCTCGTGTTTGTTTTCATCCTTTTCTCTGCCCTGTAACCCCATTTCCTGCAACATTTCATTTAATGTTCTTTACTATTGAAACCTTTTATAAAACGCGACATTGAGAGAAATTTTTCAACAGTTGAACTTGATAGTAAATGTCAACTGGAAATTGTAACTGGTTTATAGACTCAACCATTTTTAATCCATTACACTCTTTTTCTGGCAACTGTCTTCTATTATTTCCTTTTATATTTAATTGTTTACACCTTTACTGGGACAAGACAATATTTGTCCAAGGTCTCACCACATCTTGTCCTCTCCTTTTTTTTTCTCCTCACTGTGTCTCCTGTCTTTTTGTTTTTTTCCCCCTGCCCTTAATCCTGCCCACTCTAATGTTGATTTTCATCTCCACTGTTATGTTTCTAATAACTGTTCTCTCTGTTTCTTGGCGGTGCGGCTCTTCTCTCCCTCAATTCCTCCCTCTACCTCCTCCCTCCTCCCCGTAGCCAACTACGCGCTGCCCGAGGCTGGAGACTTCCTGGACGACGTGATCTTCGTTGAACTCCAGTGTGAAGATGCAGACGCCCTCATCAAGAAGTACAATGAAGAGGGACGCAAGGCCGGCCCACCACCAGAGAAGCGCTTTGACAACCGCCAAGGCAGTTTCCGCAGCCGCGGCTCCGGCTTCCAGCGCTACGACAACCACAGCAGCTCCCAGGGAGGCCGGGGCGGGTACCAGAACCGCGGTGGTTCTGGAGGAGGCGGCAGCTTCCGCGGAGGTTTTCATATCACTGATTTGTTTTATGGAAAAAGCTTGTTTGATATTATTTGATCGTGCTCATTTTAAAATCTATTTTAGAATAAAATATCCCAGTTAACAGTGTATGTTACATAACTGGTTGTAGCTACTGGTGCTGTATTCATGGTTACAATTGTATAGTAGTATAGATAATATTCTTATATTTATTTTATACACTTTTCTAATGTAATTGAGTAAAAAGTATCACAATTACATAAGCTGAAGTAAAGTGAATAAATTACCTGTAGGGATGTTATTCATGTTATTATAATTACATTATAATAAGAGATTTATTATAAATTGGTACCAAATATGCATTCTAGTCTAATATAGAAAATATCAATATTACAGTACGTCCTTCTGTATTTTTTTTTTGTAGGATACAACCGCGGTGGGTACAACCAGAATCGCTGGGGGAACAATTACAGAGACTCCGGTGGCAGAGGAAGCTACAACCGCAACCAGCAGCAGGGAAGCAGCTACAACCACAACCGCCAGAGCTCTTACAACAAAAGCAGCTCCGGAGCCAGCAGCAGCTACAGCCAGTCTCAGGTACCGTCACACCACGGGTCATTTCGGCTCATTCACAGGTAGAATTATTTCTCCTTATGTTGCAATAACCACATTGTTTTATTTCGTGTAGCCTCAAAGCTACAATCAAGGTTATAACCAAGGGTACAATCAGGGCAACTACAGTCAGAGCTACAATTATGGAAGCTATGGCCAATACCCAGGATACAGCCAGGGATACAGCCAAACACCTGCGACCACTGGCCAGTCGTACAACCAGCAGCAACAACAACAACAACAGCAGCAGCAGCAACAACAGCAACAGCAGCAGCAGCAGCAGCAGCAGCAGAGCTACAACCAGCAGTATCAGCAGGTCAGTCACTGCAACCGCTAATGTTGTACTAGTCTAAATATAAATGTAAATATATATGTAAATATACAATGAAAAGAATACTGGAAAAAAAATACAATAATATACAATCTACTGTCTACAAAATGAGTATGTGATATGGATTTATATTTATAAATATAAGAAGTATTAACTATATATATATATATATATATATAATAGATAGATAGATGTGTTATATATAAAAAAAAAAAATATAAAAAATGAGTGAACTGTGAGCCACTGAATACACTACAGTAAAAGAAGTGTGGGGTAGATCACATCTTTTTTTTTTTTTAATGGGTGTTAGCCAATCATCCATCCTCACTGAGGTGTTTGGCAGTTGATTGACATGTAGTACAGCCAATCAGAGACGTCTTGTAACAAGCGTCACTGCACATACTGAGCCAATCACACGAGCTACTGCAAAACTCCAAATAATAAATCAGAGTTAGTGACTTCCAGTTTATTTCTCCTAAAGAAAGAGTGTAAAAACGAGTGAGGGAACTGGACCAAGTATGAAACCAGAATCAGTCTGTTCATTAAAACTACAACACTGACTACACACTGAAAACTGAGAGAGAAAGAGAAGGATCTATATTCAATTCCATTTAGACATCAGGAAGCGAAGGGAAAAGCCAATATATATAGATTATCATTTTTATAGCAGTTTTATTGTTGGTAGATTCTTTTGACTTGGTCGTTTTAAAAGTAGCTCACAAGCTAAAAAGTGTGAGCAAAGCTTTTACTTTTGTATTTTTAATTCTTAAGCATATTTTGGAAGCAAGTACTTCAGTAAAGTGTGACTGTGACCTTCACTTGGAGAAACATTAGACTCGTGGTTTCTGTACTTTCACTGCAGGAATGACGTTAGCTACTCTGGTTAAGCTGAATTATAAAAATTACTGCAACAATATTACTTGTGTCTTTAAAAAAACATCTTTTCTGAGTTGGGCTTTACAGTATTTCTTTTTTCTCAATCCTCTGTATGTGGAAACTGCTCATCTTTTTTGTTTTGCATGATGGATTAATCTCTAAATTCATTGCTCTTGCAGTACGCGCAGCAGTGGCAGCAGTATTACCAGAACCAGAGCCAGTGGAACCAGTACTACAACCAGTATGGCAACTACGGCAGCTACGGCAACCAGCAGAGCACGCAGGGGTCGCAGGGCACACAGCAGTAGCTGGATCTGCCCGTTCCAGCAGCTCCATTCCTGTCCCTGTCTTAGCTCCTCCCCTTCTCCCAGTTTTCCTTTTCTCCCTGACACCACCTCCTCACGCTTCATGCTCCTCCGCCTTAAACGTAACTGCGTTTTTTCCCCCATTTAACATGTTTTAGTTGTAGTTCAGTTTTGTTTTTCATTAACGCAGGTTTCGTTCCCGGGTAGGTCTGTATAAATGGAAGCAGGCTGATGTAAATGAGTGACCTGCGATAGTTAGCGCCGGCACCGCGCACGCGCACGCTTGTGCTGGTTAGATGTAGTCGGGACGCGTGACTTTACATCCGCTCAGTTTTGATGGAGTTTTGTAAGTAGAAATTCATTTTATGTTGCTGATTTTAATTGTCTTTTAAGAACCACATTTTGCTTCCTCAATGGTTCAGGAACACAAAGTTGTCGAGATGGATGTGAGTGGAAAACTGATCTGTAACACTTTAACTAATGATGCAAACTTGGTAGGTTTACCATGATTTTTTTTTTAATCATTGTCTGAGCTTCTCCCTCATTAGTGCCGATTTCCTCCAGCGTGGTTGTACAAGTTTTTATACCTTGTATTGTTTGTAAAACTATATCTGCATGTGGTTTTGTGTCAGATCAAAACTCACTTTTTTGTATTGGAAAATATAATCTGAATAGAGACTTATTTTGCCTGTGTTTTTTTTTTTTCTTCTTTTATATCATATTGAATGATCAATTAGTTTCCATTCTTCACTGCATCTTTTCATCCAGACCGTATATTACTGACTGCCATCAGTCTAGGGCACAGATATAAACCATCAAGTACCGTACTTCCTCAACGACAGACCACCTCACATTATAGACCTCCACATTATAGTCCACCCCACATTATAGACCACCTCACATTATACACCTCCCTGCATTATAGACCACCTCACGTTGTAGACATCATGTTATAGACCTCACATTATAGTCCACCCTGCATTATAGGCCTCCTCACATTATAGTCCACCCTGCGTTATAGACCACCTCACATTATAGACCTATTCTATAATCTGCAGAAAATGTTCATTAATGTTTAAAACTCTAAGATAATCCCCATGTTATTATCTGCAGTGTTA
>JBBIGC010000082.1:14955601-14965869 GCA_037576955.1 Lepidarchus adonis | reverse complement strand
TGTTATCAGGAGTATTGTTATCAGGGGAACTGTTATCAGGGGAACTGTTATCAGGAGTATTGTTATCAGGAGTATTGTTATCAGGAGAATTGTTATCAGAATTGTTATCAGGAGAATTGTTATCAGGAGAATTGTTATGAGGAGAATTGTTATGAGGAGAACTGTTATCAGGAGAATTGTTATCAGAATTGTTATCAGGAGAATTGTTATCAGGAGAACTGTTATGAGGAGAATTGTTATCAGGAGGATTGTTATCAGGAGAACTGTTATCAGGAGTATTGTTATCAGGGGAACTGTTATCAGGAGAACTGTTATCAGGAGAACTGTTATCAGGAGTATTGTTATCAGAAGAACTGTTATCAGGAGTATTGTTATCAGGAGAATTGTTATCAGAATTGTTATCAGGAGAATTGTTATCAGGAGAACTGTTATGAGGAGAACTGTTATGAGAACTGTTATCAGGAGGATTGTTATCAGGAGAACTGTTATCAGGGGAACTGTTATCAGGGGAACTGTTATCAGGAGTATTGTTATCAGGAGTATTGTTATCAGGGGAACTGTTATCAGGAGTATTGTTATTAGGAGAACTGTTATCAGGAGAACTGTTATCAGAAGAACTATTATCAGGAGTATTGTTATCAGGAGAACTGTTATCAGGAGAACTGTTATCAGAAGAACTGTTATCAGGAGAACTGTTATCAGGAGTATTGTTATGAGGAGAATTGTTATGAGGAGAACTGTTATCAGGAGTATTGTTATCAGGGGAACTGTTATCAGGGGAACTGTTATCAGGAGTATTGTTATCAGGAGAACTGTTATCAGGAGAACTGTTATCAGGAGTATTGTTATCAGGAGTATTGTTATCAGGAGTATTGTTATCAGGAGAACTGTTATCAGGAGAACTGTTATCAGGAGAACTGTTATCAGGAGAATTGTTATCAGGAAAATTGTTATGAGGAGAATTGTTATGAGGAGAACTGTTATCAGGAGGATTGTTATCAGGAGAACTTTTATCAGGAGAACTGTTATTAGGGGAACTGTTATCAGGAGTATTGTTATCAGGAGAACTGTTATCAGGAGAACTGTTATCAGGACTATTGTTATCAGGAGAACTGTTATCAGAAGAACTGTTATCAGGAGAACTGTTATCAGGAGAACTGTTATCAGGAGAACTGTTATCAGAAGAACTGTTATCAGGAGAACTGTTATCAGAAGAACTGTTATCAGGAGAATTGTTATGAGGAGAACTGTTATCAGGAGTATTGTTATCAGGGGAACTGTTATCAGGAGTATTGTTATCAGGAGAACTGTTATCAGGAGTATTGTTATCAGGAGTATTGTTATCAGAAGAACTGTTATCAGGAGAATTGTTATCAGAATTGTTATCAGGAGTATTGTTATCAGGGGAACTGTTATCAGGAGTATTGTTATCAGGGGAACTGTTATCAGGAGTATTGTTATCATGAGAACTGTTATCAGGAGAACTGTTATCAGAAGAACTGTTATCAGGAGTATTGTTATCAGGAGAACAGTTATCAGAAGAACTGTTATCAGGGGAACTGTTATCAGGAGAACTGTTACTCTCACAGTGACATGAAGATCTCACTCACTTTATCAATATCCAGCAGGTGGGATTCGTAGATCTCAGCTATGGAGATGTGGTGTTTGGCTGCGATGGTGAAGCGTCCCTGAAACACAGATAAAACAATGACCAGAAGAAGAAAGAGGCTGAACCTTGATCATCGTCCATACAGAAGCTACGTGTGTGTGTGTGTGTGTGTGTGTGTGTGTGTGTGTGTGTGTGTGTGTGTGTGTTAAGTACTAAAACACACTGGTCTGTGGGACTCACCATATCTGTGTAGATGTCTATGGCCTTGTGGAGACACTTGATCGCCTCTGAGGGAAACACATGCAGAAAGTGAACAGAGTGAAGTGTTTGGCAGCTGAAGGAGGGAGGAGAGGAGAGTGAAGACAGACACAGTACCTTGAGCGTCGGCCTTTCTGTAAGCGTTACCAGCGTCGATGAAGTTCACAGCAGCGTTGTGTTTGCTCTGCGTTTGCAGCCGCAGCCTCGCAGCTTTGCAGAAAGCATCTCCAGCCGCTGGGAGAAAGAAGACGACAGAGGAGGAGGTCAGTGTTGAAGAGAGATAGAACAGGTTTACAGAGGGGAAATCACTGCAGACATACCGCGCCAGTTCTTCGCCATCTTGAACAAGTTTGCAGCTCTTACATACAGATCACACGCCTCCTCTGCCTTTGAAGAGCTCCTACACAAAAACAGATAGTAACGCATCTTAAGTTCCCTTGTGAATGTACAGTCAACACAGAATATGAAGAGAAGTCCTGATATTGACCATGTCTCATCTGCTTTATAATCACTGATGTAGAACAGGATTCATTTCATTAATTACAAAGCACAGCATTACTGCATCTGAAAAACATTTTCATTGCTTTGCTGGTTTCAGGGGAGTCGTGTTAGGATCTAATTTTCTCACTTGGTGACATGTTGGGGAATGTGTTTCCATGCAGATCACATGCAGCAGTAAATCTCTGCCAAACCAAATACTCAACTACTGGTCTTCTAGCAACACATTAGAGTGTGAACAAACCTGAAATCCTATTGGTCAAAGCAGAAGAGAAACACTGACAGATTACATGCAGAACCATAAAGCAGCTTATGCACGGGGTTCTCGACTTATGCCATACTTGACTTACGGAATTTCATGGTTACATCGCTGCCCTCACCCCTTTAAAAAGATTTACTGTGCAAAAGTGAAAGTAAAAGTAGAGATCATAAAATACTCAGAAAAAAAGCAGAACAGAGCCTCAGGTGAGTGAATGTCTCCCTCTTGTGGACTGACAGAGGAATAACCCCATTACATTGCACACGGTGCTTATTTATTATGGAAGCTTATCTGTAGCAAAATTCAATTGACATTACAATGTGCAAAATGTAATTCTGTATTTCAATTTACATTTTCCATTACCTCCACACGTGCAAAATTTGGTGCAGAATAAAAAAATGAAAATTCAATTATATTATTTACATTTGCCATTTCCAACAGTAGTCTTTAGTTGTAAAGTGTGTACTATTTTAATGCTTTAAAAGCATTTTAATGTAGCAAAATGAAAATGTAAAACCCAAATTGATTTGATATGTGTAACGTGCCCAAGCAGAAACAGTAGCAAAATGATCATTTAAAATGTTATTTGTCCTAAATGCATTTAGACTAACAGTAAGGACACTTCCCATTGCATTTTCATCATGACGCCGTGGGATATGTGGAGCAAATATCTTTGAGCGGGTTAGCTGCACCAAATCTGCACCAGATTTTGCACGTGTGGAGGTGATGGAAAATGTACATTGAAAAAAAAAATACAGAATTACATTGCAATTTTGAATATTGCATTGTCATTTTGCATAATGCATTGCTAATTGAATTTTGCTACAGATAAGCTTCCATAATTTATGTGCACCCGGAGGAACAAAACCCTGATGCAAGAACTTGCCTCAACTAACCATAACTAACCATTAACAACCATAACCAACCATAACTAACCATAAACAACCTAAATCCTAACTAACCATAACCAAACCCTAACCGACCATAACAACCCAAATCCCAACTAACCCTAACTAATCCTAACTAACCATAACCAACCCTAATCCTAACTAACCATAACCAACCCTAACCAACCATAACTAACCATAACAACCCAAATCCCAACTAATCCTAACCAACCATAACTAACCATAACCAACCGTAATCCTAACTAACCATAACCAACCCTAACCAACCCTAACTAACCATAACCAACCATAACAACCCAAATCCCAACTAACCCTAACTAATCATAACCATAACTAACCATAATTGATTGTGCCGAAGTTCCATTTCTACTGACTGATTAACTACTCGGGATCAGGAACCTGCTCTCATCCACCGCTTTACTGAACGTTAACAACAGCCTGAAGAAAACTGTGGCGGCAGCGTTTATCAGTTCTGCCCTGAAGCTCTGAACACACTGCTAATAGATTTCAGGAATGTTCATCATTAAAACGAAACAAAAAATCTTCAAACTTCTCTCTTTACTTTAGCCTTTAACTAACTGATTTTATCATTTATTACTTCGTTATCCTTATTTGTTTAATTTATTTTATTATGTACTATACACTGCTTATTTGTTTTTTCCTGTACTTCTTGTTTATCAGCTTTGTTTAATTTCATGCCTTCAATGCTTACTTTATTTTTTATTTTTTACATTTTTTTAGTTAATTATGTAAAGCAATTTGAGTCACATTTCTTGTATGGAAGGTAATATGATATAGTTCAATTCACATTTTTATATCATTATTAGAATATAATAATTACTTTAGTATTTCTTCTCTTTCTTGCGTTTACAGCTGTCAGTGTATTAAAATTGTTACGATTTGTCATTTCTACAAAATAACATTTTTTGGTCAAACTGACTTTGTAGGTCATTTGCATCACCTTATTATTTTAACCAAATGTGACATTTATAGTATTAGATAAAAACAGCTCCATGGGTATACAGCTAAAACATTCTGAACCAAAAGTAAATGGGAAAATACATAGTGGAAATGCGTTAAACCTTTTTATATTATACATATATTATACCAGTTTAGCCAAAATGAGCAGAAAATCCGACCTGATAATACCACTCACCCAAAAAAGGTCCCCAAGAACGATCCTGACGTTTTCATTTTCTTGTCAGCTTCTGCGATCAGACCCATCGCTTCTTTCTCCTTCGCAGAAAAGTCCATGTTGATGTTAATGTTGATGTTGATGTTAATATCTCAGCTGTTATCTCGCGATGCTAAAGCTCTCGCGCTAAAGCCGCTACGCAGCTCCTTCACGTCAGCCGCATCGCCGTGTTTATGTACGGAAGCCGGAAAGGCGCTTGTGCTGACGCGAGGACAGTCGTGAAAAAGTTGTTCTTGGTGGTGCGGTACGAGAATCACAATTGGCGTCCAGGAGAAATTTCTTCGGAAATATCTTTTTAGGCTGCACTACAGTAACTATGCATTTTAATAAGTCGTTTCCAATTTGTGATAACGAACCACATTTTCTAGGAATGAATCTATTGGCGTAGTCTCCGTTTTTCGCGCCGGTTGTGAGTTTATCGCAGAGCCCTAAGAGGAGAGGAGCGGTTCCAGTGTAGAGGTCGGAAACGGAAAAGGAGGCCGTTTTGGATTCTGCAATGGTGTAAACCTGGAAATAAAGGTATGGTTTTATTTCTGTGCGTTATTGTTTTTGTTGTAGCGATGTATGGTGTGCTGAGATCTGGTGCCGGTGTGTGTGTGGTTGTGGTCATGTCTTGATGAAGGAAATGTTAATGACCATTTCGGCCCGGAAGTGAACACGGCAGTAAACAATATCCCACCACGTTCATCGGGTAATTACACTGTTATTACTGTAACATCAGCGTTCTGCGTAGAATACAGCCCATTCATGTTGTTCTCTTAACGATGTTTAGAAATGTTTACTTTCCATGCTCTTTCAAATAAACAAATGAAATAAACATCACTGTTCCTCAGCTCAGTACCTGAGAGTTAGCTGTGTAGCACGTGCCTGGATACCCAGGGCTGATGGAGAACCACTGTTCTACATTCATTCATTCCTGAACTTTATTTTTGGTAGGTCACAGTTCAAGGCCACACTAATGGAATTCCCAGTGCGAAGGCGACCTGGTAATCTAAGCACTCCAAACCCGAGGAGGAGGATGGACCGTATGCTGCCTTTTTCTGAACGCCGCACATCCAAAGTGTGGGACCACTACACCCAACTGAGTATGTACAGAGTGGAATGTAACCACTGCAAGAGACAGCTGTCTTTTCACAACAGCACCACCTCAATGAGAGAGCACTTGGGGCGCAAACACAGCATTCGGGATGGAGCTGTACCCCCTCCTAACACAGCCGATGTGCATAACCCTTCAGCAATGCATCCACAACTGGTTCCGTCAAATTTACTTAATGGCAGATTTGCAACGTCCAGTACTGCAGCTGAAGCTCCGTCAGGTACATTTCAACATATCGTGCCCGTTGTTGTAAAAGAGGAGCAACATGAGCAACTGTCAGTTGATGGAGGTGATACAAAACATACCTTCTCCACATGTCCCCCTAGTTCTGCTGGAGTAGGTGCTACTTCGAATGCTAACACCAACCAAGAGATGGACTTAACGTATGGATTTTCCCCAGAGGAGATGAACAGTGCGCTCACCAGCAGCGCTGGCAGCAACAACAACACTGGCACTCGGGGCTGCAGTGACAAGCGGGCTGGTGTCTTCACAGATCTAATATTGGAGATGGTGTTTCGAGACCTCCAGCCTCTGTCGGTGGTGGAGGAGAGAGGATTCAGACTGTTGCTCAGCTGTCTGGAGCCTAATTACCCAGTGCCCTCACCTTCTTTGCTTGGAAGCCTTCTGTGGCATCGTTATCACATTCTGAAACAGTGCCTTCAGCAGCATTTTCAGACTGGCCTTGCTCAGCGCTGTCTGGCCCTCTGCACTGAACACTGGCGTTCTGTAGAAGGCTGTGGGGTTGAAGGCAGTGGTCAGTCGTACCTCACTGTCAGCGCACATTTTGTTGACTCTAACTGGCGCCTGGCGCGCTGTGTTCTAGAGACTCGACCCGTCCCCGAACTGAAAGCACACGCCAGTGAGAGCGGACTCGCCAGGTTTGCAATCATCTTACAAGCAGTTCTTTCAGAATTCAACCTTCCTGAAAGTTCTGTGTTCTGTGTTGTGTACGACACTCCCCGGGCGGCAGAGAACCGGACGCCGGGCAGTTTAGCACTCGATCAGGAATATCAGCAGGAATTTCCTGGACCCAGTCGTGCTCCTGCCCTGTCCCTTCCAGAGGGTTGGGAACCGGTTCTTTGTGCAGGGGAGGCTCTCAAGCTGTGTGTGCAGGAAGGACTTTATGTCGAGACAGTGAGACAGGCGCTAGCAGATGCCCGTGGCATCGTTCTACACTTCCAGCATGACACGAACGCTGCAGCAGCTCTGAATCACAAAGCGGAAGCTGCCAACAAAGGTGCGGCGCGTCTGGTCTTGGACGACGCCGGCCGTTGGGCCACAGCCATTGACATGTGTGAGAGCATCCTGGAGCTGAAGTGGGTGGTCAGCTCAGTGCTGGAAGAGCGAAAGGCAGCTCCTAATTTAGCGGATCATCAGTGGCGTTTATTACATGAATTGGTGCCGGTGCTCAGGACTGTTCGCATTGCGGCGTCTTTCCTGAGCGAGGACATCAACGCCGCCATTTCTGCCCTGATGCCGTGTCTCCAGGGGGTGTCCCGGCTTCTAGGGCAGAACATGGCGGAGTGCAGCTGCCCGGTGGTTAGAGGAGTGATGGAAAGGATCCGTGCTGGGATGGAGAAGCGCTGGAGGCTGGGTGATGAGGAAGCTCTGCTTGAAAGCCCCGCTGTCCTGTCCTCATTCTTGGACCCGAGATTCAAAGAAATGCGATTTCTCAGTCCACACGCCCGAAGCAAACTGCACGACAAGGTCAAGGAGCTACTGTCTGTTCAGGCGTACGCAGATGATGGGGAGGTGGATCAGGAAATAGGCAGAGACTGTGAAGTTGGAGGAAACGGGGCAGAAGGGGAACCCGCAGGTTTGGGATTGGATGACGCATTGCCGATGCCCACAGTGGGATCCTTGGACTCGCCGGAGTCATGCGCCTCAGCAGAGGAGGGTGACAGCGTTGAGCTGCAGCAAAGCGAGAACTTTGCCGCCGTCTCGTCTCCAGAACAGCTCGGTGAGAACGTGCGTGTGGGGTCACCGTCCAAAACCACCAGCAGTCGTAAAAGACCAGCCAGTGCAGCTGGATTGACGTCTCCGCTGAGAAGCGACCGGCAGCTCGCTGCCAGAATGCGCATGAGCCCCCTTCCTCAAACCATGTATGATATTCTCCTGGGGGAGGACCCTACTGAACGCATGCCTGAGATCCACCAGCAGCTGGAGAACTATATAGCAGAGCCGCTCTGCAAACGCAGCCTCTCACCTCTACACTGGTGGCGCAATAAGGAGCATCGCTTCCCAGCTGTCGCCCGACTGGCACGGAAATATCTGGCAATTCCAGCTACTGCTGTGCCTGCTGACCGGGCGTTCGCCCCCAGGGAATCCGCTGTAGCCCACAGGAGAGCCATGCTGGGGCCAAAGCACCTCGACCACGTCCTGTTTCTCCATCAGAACTGTGACTATGTGGAGCAGCTCAAAGGTGGTGCTTCTGGGCATCGAGAGAGTGACCATAACAGTGGCATCAGTGGGAACCAAAGCAGAGAGAGTCTCTATCAGTCTTTAGTGTCGTACGACAATAAGGTTTGAGTGTAAGGACATGGACACATGTACATGGACACATGACTTTATGCATAAATCCATGACAGTAACACTATTTTCTCACATATCAATAAGCTCTGTGGTTAAAAATCCTGCCTCTTTAAGGATTTGTGTAATATTTGCAGTTTCAGTTGAACAGTTGTGCAGCTATTAAGATGATACTCAGTCTGAGAACAGAAATGTCATCACAAGTTTGAATGAACATTATTCCTTTTTTTATTCCGTATAAGGGAAGTGTGACACTGTCTGGGCTCTGGGAGTTCTGGAGAACGCTCTGATTATTGTCTCGTGACTGTAATGCTTTCACTGTTCTGTTTAATGGATATTTCTACTTCCTCTCTAGATATTACTACATGTTTTACAGAGTAAAAACCAAAACACACTGTTACTTAAAAGCTATTGTGTCTCGAGCATTGTGTATGTGATGTTCATGGAGAAAGTGTTGCCAGGCTCGTGCATGTTATTGTTTCTCCCATGTGCACTGTAACATGTTCTGTAACTTGTTGCATTAATTCTTGATTTTTTGCTAAATGTGACAGTAGATTTAAACTGTAATCAATGAATTGCATGTCAAATTAAAGTAAAGCATGAAACAAGACCAGAATGCACTGCTGTAAAGCTCGTCCATCGATTCCGTTTCAAACTAATATTTGAGAACGACAATATTACTAATTCAGAAAATAATTAATCCTCAGTACATTTCTCAAGCTTGTTAAGTTATTTAATTACAGTAGCACCTGTCAGGATATACAGTGGTGTGATGATTCCTGATTTCTCTTTTTTCCATGTTTGTCACACTTAAATGTTTCAGATCATCAAACAAATTTAAATATTAGAAAAGACAAACACAAGTAAACACAAAATGAGTTTTTAAGTGAAGGATTTTATTAGTAATGGAGAAAAAAATCCAAACCTTTGTGTTTCTGTATCTTTGTGTCCAGCATCAATAGTGTGGATGTCAGAATGTAATATTTATGGCAGAAAGGAAAAAGTTAACACTCAACATATCTCTGTGTGTATATGTTCACCCAAACACACCTACACTTTACTATACTATACTAAACTATACTATACTATACTAAGAGACAAACTGTGTGTTCATCTTAGAAACTTCAGTTGAACACGTGCTGTTCTTGCGCGACCAGCAGGGGGCAGCAATACACGCTCCCTCACTGTCTGCAGAAACCGGAAGAGACGCCGAGCATCGTCACCACAACCTTCTGATAAATGTTTGATCTATTTCCACAACTCTGTTTTATTAAACCTATATATGTTGAGCTGGAACCTATGTTTTTATGAGTTCTCCTCCTGTGATGACTGTTGGTACTGGAACCTTGGACCTGGAACCACACCTGCGGTTCTGGAGATGCTCTGACTGAGTCACCTGCTAAAGTTCCTCAGATTCTTACATGTGCTCATTTTTCCAGCTTCCAGCACATCGACTTCAGGAACTGACTGTTCAAAGGTGCCACTGTAATGAAATAATTATTCAAAATTACGGTACTCATGGGTGGTGTTAATGTTATGGCTGATTCGTTCTGTAGAGCTATAAGTGTCTCACACACACTCTCTCTCACACACACACACACACTCTCGCGCTCTCTCTCTCACACACACACACACTCTCTCCCTCTCTCACTCACACACACTCTCTCTCTCACACACAAACACACACTCTCACTCTCACACACACACACTTTCTCTCACACACACACACTCTCTCTCTCTCTCACACACACACACACTCTCTCACACACAAACACACACAATCTCTCGCTCTCTCACACACACACACTTTCTCTCACACACAAACACACATACACACTCTCTCTCTCTTTCTCTTTCTATCTCTCTTTGTCACTCTGAGCAACTCTGAGTTTCCAGCACCTAATTCATGTCTCACT
>JBBIGC010000082.1:14884175-14894831 GCA_037576955.1 Lepidarchus adonis | reverse complement strand
TGAGTGAGTGTCTCTGTGAGTGAGTGAGTGAGTGAGTGAGTGTCTGTGAGTGAGTGAGTGTCTGTGAGTGTCTCTGTGATTGAGTGAGTGTCTCTGTGATTGAGTGAGTGTCTCTGAGTGAGTGAGTGAGTGTCTGTGAGTGAGTGAGTCTCTATGATCATCTCTGTGAGTGTCTCTGTGAGTGAATGAGTCTCTATGATCATCTCTGTGAGTGTCTCTGTGAGTGAGTGAGTCTCTATGATCATCTCTGTGAGTGAGTGAGTGTCTCTGTGAGTGAGTGAGTGTCTCTGTGAGTGAGTGAGTCTCTATGATCATCTCTGTGAGTGAGTGAGTGAGTGAGTGTCTCTGTGAGTGAGTGAGTCTCTATGATCATCTCTGTGAGTGAGTGTCTGTGAATGAATGAGTCTCTATGATCATCTCTGTGAGTGAGTGAGTCTCTATGATCATCTCTGTGAGTGAGTGTCTGTGAATGAATGAGTCTCTATGATCATCTCTGTGAGTGAGTGAGTGTCTGTGTGAGTGAGTGAGTGTCTCTGTGTGAGTGAGTCTCTATGATCCTCTCTGTGAGTGAGTGTCTCTGTGAGTGAGTGTCTCTGTGAGTGAATGAGTCTCTATGATCGTCTCTGTGAGTGAGTGTCTCTGTGAGTGAGTGAGTGTCTCTGTGAGTGAGTGTCTCTGTACATGAGTGAGTGTCTCTGTGAGTGAGTGAGTGTCTCTGTGAGTGAGTGAGTCTCTATGATCATCTCTGAGTGAGCGAGTATCTCTATGAGTGAATGAGTGTCTCTGTGTGAGTGAGTCTCTATGATCATCTCTGTGAGTGAGTATCTCTATGAGTGAATTAGTGTCTCTGTGTGAGTGAGTATCTCTATGAGTGAATGAGTGTCTCTGTGTGAGTGAGTATCTCCATGATCATCTCTGTGAGTGAGTAAGTGTCTGGGAGTGAGGGAGGGAGGGACGGACGGACGGTGGGATTGTTTGTTCTTGGGGAGAACTGCAACCGTGCTTGGACTGTGTAATTACTTCTTGCAGTTATATTTATATTTGCTTTTTTACTTTGTGCAGCAAGCCAGTTTTTGTGAGTAATTTTTATGCTTGTGTTTGTTTTGTAGTATGTTGGGAGTTTGGATGTACCAAGACCCAACAGTCGTATGGAGATTGTAGCTGCTATGAGGAGAATAAGGGTAAGTTAAAACCTTCAGTATTATTTTGTGCTTTGTTTAAATCTGCAAATGAATTATTGCAGATATTTACATGTATAAATAGTAGGGGTGTAACAATGAATATGTATCGATGCATTGACAAAAATGCTGCACGATCTGATGTGTTGATCTGACATGTGAAAAGAATTCCACAATTAATTTTACTTCATTTTTTTGGGTCCACTGAGAATTTGCTTTTGGTTATTACTACTCTACCATATGGTATAATACGATTCAAATAGACAATATATATATTGATGGATAATCTACAGAGAAGTGTGAGTGAATTCTTTTCACTCCTCTGTCTGAAATCTTGCAGGGAGAACCTATTCATAGCCGGTTTATTTTGAAATGATGTTCTTTCCACTTCTGGATTATTGCCCTAACTGTGCTCACTGGAACCTTCAGTAGTTTAGAGATTCTGTAACCAAAGCCATTAGTATGTTTTGCAATAATAAGATTGCAAAGGTGGAGAGGTTTTGTGTGACACTTTGGTAATGAGACACTTTTTTTTAGGCCATTAGCACAGGACTGAACCAGCAGATAATAATTTGCACTAAGTGATATGATTGCTTTCAAATTACTGATAGATTTCAGTTCGTCTCATGACTTTCCAAATGGCTTGTTACCGACATCTGGTGAGAATTACATGTCAATTGCACCTTTAGAAATATATTTACTTTGATTGGTGACGTGTTCAGTACTTATTTTACACGCTGTTTGTACAGTACACAATGTACAGTCTGTATGCAATATAAAACATAAAGGGTGCAGAATTATACAATGTAAGCAATGGGCTATAGTAGACAGTATAGATAAACAGTGGACAATATAGGACAATAGGTTCATTACATGGAGCATGTAGAGATTAATAGGGAGGTGATGGGAGTGTTTCTGAGGAGCTGTTCTGCCAACTGTTCAGCTGTTTGTGAGGGTGATTGCCTGAGGGAAGGAACTGCCCCTGTACCTGGCAGTCTTGTTGAACAAGGACCTATAACGTTTGAGGGGAGGAGCTGAGAACGGACAAAGTGAGGAGTTTGAGTTTCTGTTTCTAGTGGAGTACAGTTCTTGTAGGGTGGGCAGGGGGGCACCAGTGATCATCTGCCCCCGTCCTGTTTTGTGGCTCAAACCAGTCAGTGATGGATGCACACAGGACAAGATTCAAATCAACACGGGATCCTGGGGCAGCCCAATTACATTTCGGAAGAAGGGAACCCTCTGCTGAGGCACCTAGAGGACGAGGTTGGTGTTCAACAGTGCTGGGCACTGCTGATGTGAAGCATTCCTCTGCATCAGGCATTCGACTGAATGTACCTGTGCACATATGTGCTTGCATGTGTGAGTAGATTTTTGTATTTGGCAATTTAATACTGATTACATGAATATGTGGGCTTTATATGAAAAAAATCCATAATTAATGTGGCATAATGATGGATTACAAAAGATTACAACACAACACACACTGTATTCCCTGAGGAGAATGTAAAGATGGTAGCACTGGGCTCTGTCTATGAGGGACACTAATAGCAGCAGAAACTGGGAAACACTGCTACTGTTTTGGTTGAGTGTGTGTATGTGTGTGACGAATGTCTGTTTCTGTCAGCCTAAAATGTATTAAGATGTATGAGTGTGGTAGTTTGTGTAATATTCCCTTCTCTGTCTTTTTTCCTCTCTCTTTCTCAGAGTTCTGAATGAAGGGCATCTCTGTCTGTTAATTAAATTGGATTTGCCGCTTGATTGCATGTCTCTGGAGGAGGAATTGGTGTGTGTGTGTGTGTTTGTGTGCTAGCTTGTTAACTTCACAGTGGATGGCAGGAGATCTGCAGGCCTTCTCCTTCTCTCTCTCTTTTTTTTACACCTTGGTGCAATTCATATTGTTCAGCTTCATCTATCTTCAACACCTGCAACACTGCACTAGTATATTGCTGTGCAGAGCTGTTGTAAGTCTGTATTTCTTAGACTGGAGATATATTTGCTTTTAACAATAGGTTTACTTGCTTATTAAGCTTTATAAAGTGAAGGCTGTCAAACGACTGAACCCACTCATTCACAGTGTATGTTGTGTATAATAAACGGGCTAATATGACAGAGCAGTTGAACATACAGACTAGCATTGTTCCTAATGATTGATTTTTCCCACTGGAAGGACCTGAGAAACCCACTGACCATCGTCACAACTACATTTAATTATTACTGCTATTCATACTATCTACAAATGTGTCACTCTGCTGTTAAATTATAATTAACCAGATTCTTACCTTTTACCTGTTTTGTGTATTCAAATTCATGTATTTTCTGGTTTCCCCCTAATGAAATCATCCAGTGTACAGCATGGTCAAGTATGTGAACAATTGCATTCACAATGCCGTCATGGCTGCTTGGTTAATAAAACAAATATATTGCCTGTCTTAGTGGTTATTACACCTTTATTACTAACAGTTCTTATCCCTTGAAAGTCAAGACTTTGCATTTATTTCTTTTTAAATGCAAGTTATGTAGGTGTATAATTACATTTCACTATGTACATTCCTGCATTCTGTTTCAGTGACAGAATTGATGAACTTGTAGCAGATTGTTTGCATGATAGTAGGGAACTCTGACTTGGTTTGTTTAATTATATTCAGTGATATTTGTCTCTTCTCATGTTTGCTAGGTTACTGTGGTCCCTTTCACAGAATGTGTCAAATAATATGAACATGTTTTTCATATTTAAGTTTAAGTTTAGGAATTGTCTTGAGCTCATTGGAACACAGTGGAGATATTTAGTTTTTTTTATTAAACAAATTAAAGAAATGTAACAAACATATATTACATTTGGTCACTAGGAACATTATACAATATTGGATTTTGTTCAATTTTGTTCTAAAGTAGCCTGTCTCCTGAACCAAAAACTGCAACTAAATGTTTTGTCCAGGACAAATCTTAGCTTTATTTCTGGGATGTTGTTTGTCTGTTCACTTTAGGTCCGTCTACAGCAGTTCTATTTGGATGAAGGTCAGGACTTTGACATGTCCATTCCAGAACCATAACTTTATTCTTCTTTATTCAGTCTTTGGTAGAATGGCTTGTGTCCTTTGGGCTGTTGCCTTGCTCCATGACCCACTTACTCTCAATATTCATTTCATGACAAATGTCATTATTCTTTAGACTTCACTGCTATAATTCAAAAATCATGATTCTATCAATAGTGGAAGGCTGCATTTGCCCAGATGCATCAAAACCCAAAAAGCCCCAAACCATGACACTATAACCACCATGTTTTACAGATTGGGTAATGTTCTTATTCTGTAATACATTGTACTGCACATTTAAACCATAACGTTCTATTCTACTTATTTGGACCTCAGAAATGTCTATTGTCTGCCATGATACACTTCCACAAACGTGTTTTGAAGGTCAGACTTTCTATATGAAGGCATAACAACAATGCATGTGAGGTGGGAGACACAGCCATTGGTTGCTAAGTGCAAAGTGCTAACGTTGACAACCTACCTGACTGGGGACTTAATACTGAGGCAGTGATTTTTAAAATTAAAAAAAAGAATTATGCTGTAGTAAACGAACAGTATATTTGTTATATTGTGGAAACTGTCAACAGGCACAGGACTAGATATATCTGTTCATATTGGCTCCTCCTTGAAACACCAGTTTAACAGAATGGAAATGAAAAGCAGTGTAAGCTGAGAGAGAAGAGTGGGGAATAGATTGGACTGAAAGGAACATGGAGTGGGTGAGGGGGTGAGGGGGTGGGGGGTAGGAGTGTTAGAAAGAAAGGCCTTATTGTTTTGGGATAGCCCACAGACAGATGCAGAGTGATGGCCTATATGCACCGACGTCTATGAGCCTAGCATCATCCTAACCTCAATCCCTTCAGCCCTCCCAACACCATTCGGCATGCAAAAAGGATTCTGTCAGCTGTCTCTATTTTGGTAGACAGTTTGTACCAAAAGTGGGTGTGGCTGTAGTTTGGGATAAAATATAACGTGTATTATACTATTTTTGTTGGGGGGGGGGGGGGTTGTTCAAGATCTAGAACAAGGGACACAACCAGCTAACCAGATTCATTTGTAAGTATTTTTTTAAAATTATACATTTCTATTAGGCTCACGACTTTTCAATATTCAAATTCAAAAACACAACAGTTTAATACAAAAATCTTGGTCTTATTCTGACCTCTGTTTTGTAACGCATTATCACCAGAAGGTGGTGGAAATGCAAATTCAGGTTATGCCTAATAGACATTCTCCTTCCATTCATAGTATGTAGTCAGTATGGCCACAATATAAAGCACATGGCCACCTCCTTTCACAGGGATTTTGAAGGAACTTCAGCTGAGTCTAAGGCAGCGCCATCTTTGTTCTTCTTACACCATCTCCACAAGTCTTAGTGAAGCTTTCTCCACTTTAATATCATAAGAGGGTTTGTTGTTACCTTCTCTTCTCACCAAGTATTCAAATGTCAAGTGCTTTTAAATCCTCATAGACCCTGCTGAATAAAAAACCCCACATATTAAAAGTATGTATTCATTTGCAACATCTCTAGAAAGAGCTTCCTGGAAGTTTTCTCCCTGACACTAAAACAGTCTGGAAGAATCCGCTAACTGTGTCTCTGTCTGCCACATTCATTCTGTCAATGAAGGCAGCAGGGATCCTCCCTCTTTCTTTCCTCTGCTCTTTCACTCTTTCTTTCACGTTTCAGGGTCACTTCAGACTGAGTTAACCAGTAACATGAGGCCCATGGCCTCATATCACCATAGCAACTCACTTCTCTGCCCAAATATGGTGTGTGTGTGTGTGTGTGTGTGTGTTTGTGTGTGTGTAAGCTAATGGTAGTGGTGGTGGGGTGTGGGTGAGTTTGTACATGCAAGCGAGAGTAGTGTAACAAAAGGTACTTAAGAGGGTAGAGTTCACTTAAATGGCATGCTATTCTCTCTATCTCTCTCTCTCTCTCTCTCTCCCTCACACACACACACACACACACACACACACACACACACACACACACACCCATACATATACGTGCACTGAGCAAAGCATACTGCAGCTCCATTATCTTATTGTACTTTAGTTTGTTTGAATTAAGTGCTCCAGGGTAGGAGAGAGAGAGAGAGAGAAAGATACAAGTGGGGAGAGAGAGAAAGAGAAGCATGAGACGGTTGCCCTACTTCTGTAAGGCTGTTTATCTATCCATCATCATAAATACTCTTGCTCTCTTGTCACTTTATCTTTGCCTCAGTTGACACAAGTCCATTTCTGGTCTTTTTCCCAATCATATCCTCTTTCTTTACTTTTTATCCTGGTGTTTGGTAGCTGTATTTGTGTTAATGCGAGCAGTCATGGACAAAAGTTCTGAGAATGGGACAAATACATGTCTTCACAAAGTTTGCTGCTTCATTGTTTTAAAATCTTTTTGTCAGTTGTTTCTGTGGTGTTTCAAGTATAATTACAAGCATTTCACTTTCAAAGACTTTTGAGTCGATCTTTGCAGTGTTGGCCCTTCTTTTTCAAGACCTCTGCAACTCACCCTGGCATGCTGTCAATCAACTTCTGGGACAAATCCTGACTGATGGCAACCCATTCTTTCATAATCAATGCTTGGAGTTTGTCAGAATTTGTGGGTTTTTGTTTGTCCACCCCCTCCTTGAGGATTGGCCATGAGTTCTTGATTGGATTAAGGTCTGGTGAGTTTCCTGACCATGGAACCAACATTTTTATGTTTTGTTCCCAGAGCTACCGTAATTTCCGGACTATAAGCCGCTACTTTTTGCCCAAGCTTTGAAGCCTGGGCTTTATAATCCGGTTCGAGTTTTCTGTGGAGTTTTCATGATTTTTGTGATATCGTAAGAGGATTTGTATCTGTACATCCTATTTCTGGATGTACAAAAAGACTTAAAAAGATGAGCATTTACAAGCGTAGTACTCACAGTAAAGCGCTACTCCACAAACGTTTGGTGAACTAGCCGCGACCTGCTGCGAAGCTAACCCTCGCCGCACAAATATGCGCGTTCGTCTCTATTTCAAAATAAAAGCGTTTGTCGAGGCGATATTTTCTAAGTGTAACACAGACTTACTTTCGTTAAGTGCAACAGCACTACCATGGTACCACATCCAGTCATATATTATAAGTGATTTTGAAGGTAAACATGCTAATTTTGATGCTAGCAAACGATTCTCTGGACTGTCTGCTCAGCTCCGTCACACTGCTGGAAATGAAGCCGTGTTCCTGCATCTTAGCCTGAAAAGTAAGTATATTTTTCTGGTGTGCTGTAGGTTATTGTTATACAGGACATTTGTAACTCATTTAAACAGCACAGTACATGTTTCGAACTTGTAATTACTGGTACTTGTTCATATACATTAAAGGGTCCAAGAGTGTTTGGTATTATCAGATTGGCAGCTCTATAGCTAATGCAGTTAAGGGGGAACTAGGAGAGACCAGTTATGTTGGTGGTGATGGCTGTGGTTTGGTGCAGTAGACGACCTTCTAGTTCAACTACACTGAAGTGCTGGCCTTGTTTATTTTAAGTAGTTTATTTTCTTCTTGTTGAAGTCAATTTGCTTTTTTTGTCAGAAGGAACATAATATTGGAAAACATTTAATTTGCCCTTTTCAGCATTATCATGATATTCTGACCTACAAATTATCAAAATATTTGGAAAACAACGGCACCAGTTGACTTCGCTCGTCTCTCTGTGCTTGATTTATTTATTGCAATACTAATGATATAAGTGGTTTTTAATATAAAACTCAGTAAAATAATTTCAGCTCATGTATCAGTTTTTATTGAACATTTTCAGGACATTTTATCCGTACAGTTGTAATGCTGATAACCATAAAATTTTTAAATTTTGGCAACCATAATGAATATACAAGAAGCATTTAGACGGCATTAAACTACATTCTGCTACTGCATATGGCAGTAAATGACCCCCTATATTATTACACTTTTGCAAATACTGGCTATCTAGGGAAGTTGAGTTCTTAAGTATGTTCACTTATAGTTCAAGATCACGGTTTAATTTCTTGGTGTTGGCTCATTGTCCATGTTTTTTTCATTTTATGCCTATCATGTAGGTTTGTTGTCAACTGCACATGGTCTCATTCTTCTCTTGGTATTTAATAACGAAGAACTTGATTTCTGATTGAGTCTGCAAAACTAATTAAGTAAAAAAAATATGGATAAGCTAAAAACAAATAATTATTTTCCAAATAAAGTCTTTGGTTGCCTCAAATTTCATATAAGCCTGGCCTAATCCAGCTTTCCGCAAAACTTTTATTTATTCTGCAAGTGAATACAAGGCTTGTGATGTTGCTCAGGTTTAGAACCGATGCATACACGCACATCATTCTCTTGTTGCCATCAAAGGACAGATGGGGCTCTGAGATTTTTGACCCTTCATGTAGGAACACATGAGAATTACACACACACACACGCACATACACAATACAGAATAAATCCAACTAATCATTTTATATTGTCCAAATCCCACAGTGTTCATACTTTAATAAAGCTCTTACACAGTAGCCTGAAAATAAAAAATACACACACACACACACACACACACACACACACTAGGCTAAGGTTAGGGATAATTGGCTTTCGGGTGAAATTTATGGAAAACGTAAAAAGTTCACACCACAGTGATATTGTGTTATGATAGTAGGGCATTTAAGTAGAAGCATGCAATGGTGATTTCCTCATCTCAAAACAATTATTGAAACAAAAGCCAACATCAGTGGTGTGTATACCACAACAAAAAATGTCTCAATAATGTGGCACGTGCCTTTGAGCATCAGTTACAGCTTCACAACAAAAAAGCTAAATTCAACAGAAATTAACAAAGTTTTATTGTTGGCTGGGAAAAAAATGAGTTTTTGCCCGAATGACTGGAGGGTGGGGCTACTGCAGTACAGCAGCGTCAATCATCCGTCTGCATGTAAATTCTTCAGTATAAAATGAGCAACACTGAAATGCAAAAATTCTTAGGCTTACCCTTCGTCAAATCCTTCTAAATCATAGGCATAAACCACCCGAAGGCCGAAAAACTCCGTTGCGACCTGCTGTTTTGCTTTTACTGATGTCAGACATGCTTTCCTCACCAATATGTTCGGATACTGCAGACATTGCTTCGCTAAAGTCGTGACCTGAAGCTTAAATTCTGCATTGTAGTTCTTGCGTTGCGGCACATATTGCCAAGTTGGTGCCAGGTGTCACCAAATGTTTCCACTCCCTGTTTTAAATAAAAAATATCTTAGCAAAAGTGTCTAATTGCATCTTTATGAACATGAATCCTGAAAAAGTGCCAACAGTAAAGTAGTGGGCCACATCTGTGAAACATACATGAAAAGTTTAAAAGTACAAATCTCGTAATCAGATGTTAAATGCATACGTGGACACTTCTTAAGGTCATATGCACAATGCTCTTATTTTGTTTACACACAACCTGTGAGTGACTAGGATGTTCCAAATAATTAAAATGTCATCAGAGATGATTTTATATGTCAGTGTAGTAGCAGTTATCCTATTTTCATAATGTAGCAACTGTATGTGTTAAAAAGGGGATTCAGATTTTAACACTGAATCTGCAGTTATGTGCTTATGTGAAAACAATGAAGGAGACAAATGTATCATTTGAACAGTAACAATGAAAAGATTCTCATTTTTCCAGCTTACAGATAAACAGTTAATTTTGTAGCATTTGATTTAATTTTCAAAATTGCTGTAATAATTGGTTTCTAGGAAATAGCACAAACATTACAGTCTTTAAAAAAAATGACATAAAGTAGGATTGACTCACAGAGCAGTGATACTGTGATAACTCTTGAAAACAAGGCAGTGATCTGAAGACTAAACAACAGTAAGAGCAACAAAGATACAACAAAGACCAGATGAAGACAAGACCAGACACAATGGCTTTAATATTTAGAACGCTGTGGCACAATAATGAAGGGGCAGGATTAAGTGGGGCACAACATGAGGAGTAACTGCTTTTGGTAAAGACAAGAACCAGGCCTCAACCACTCAGCGTCTGCAAATAAAGTATTTCTTGTGTTTTGCAGCTTTTGGGTCAAAGGGATTTTCTGTACCATCAGCACCACTTCTCTCTTTGTATTGAGGTAATGTACTGTAGAACATTGTGTACATAGGTCAGTCTGCATGGCAACTCTGATGGGGGGTGGTAACCCATCTTCACTCCCCTCTCACCCCACCCGCTCGATGAAATTAAACCACCTCCTACCATCATTATCCCCATGACAACATGAAATAGTACATTGTCCACATATTTCAAAAAACCCCTTTCAGAAAATGTAAATGCTGTCAATGAAATTAAACTGCAGCCCACCCCACAATTGTTCACACAAAAGTGTGTACAAATCTCATCATATACAGGTCCTTCTCAAAAAATTAGCATATTGTGATAAAGTTCATTATTTTCTGCAATGTACTGATAAACATT